>CAVLJG010000007.1:79341542-79463709 GCA_963669975.1 Acanthoscelides obtectus | reverse complement strand
TAGTCCCCTGATTGAATGAAAGCTATGCCATAAAGCTGTAATCCTATAGGGTTTCTACAACATGTATGAGTCTGTTGGTGGCACAATTGTTCTTTTGGATTCTGCGATTTTTTTTTCTGTTTTAAGGAATCAACCCTTGTACGCCGAGATTTGCCCTGTAGTCCCCTGATTTTTCACAACGCTATGCTATAAAGAAGTGCTCCTATGAGCTGTCTTCAACATGTATGAGTCTGTTGTTGGCAAAATTGTTCGTTTGGGTTCTGTGATTTTTTTTGTTTTCAACAATCAACCCTTGTATGGCAAGATTCACCTTGTAGTCCCTTGACTTTTCGCAAAGCTATGCCATGAATATGTGCTCCTATGAGGTCTCTACAACACGTATGAGTCTGTTGGTTGCTCAATTGTTCGTTTGGGTTATGCGATTTTTTTCTGTTTCAAGCAGTGAAGCCTTGTATGAGCAGAATCACCCTGTAGTCCTCTGATTTCGCAATTATATACCATAAAGATGTATTTCTATGATGCCTCTACAACATGCATGAGTCTGTTGGTAGCACAATTCTTCGTCTGGGTTCTGCGATTTTTTTCTGTTTTGAGGAATCAACCCTGGTACACCGAGATTCGCCCTGTCGTCCCCTGATTTTTCACAAAGATATGCCATAAAGATGTGCTCCTATGAGGTCTCTTCAACATGTATGAATCTGTTGGTGGCAAAATTGTTCGTTTGGGTTCTGCGATTTTTTTTTCTGTTTTCAAGAATCAACCCTTGTATGGCAAGATTCATCCCATAGTCCCTTGACTTTTCGCAAAGCTATGCCTTGAATATGTGCTCCTATGAGGTCTCTACAACATGTATGAGTCTGTTGGTGGCACAACTGTTCATTTGGGTTATGCGATTTTTTTCTGTTTTAAGCAGTGAAGCCTTGTACGAGCAGAATCACCCTGTAGTCATCTGATTTCGCAATTCTATACCATAAAGATGTATTTCTATGATGCCTCTACAACATGCATGAGTCTGTTGGTAGCACAATTCTTCGTTTGGGTTCTGCGATTTCTTTATGTTTTAAGGAATCAACCTGTGTATGCCCAGATTCACCATGTAGTCCCCTGATTTCTCGCAAAGCTATTCCATAAAGATGTATTGCTATGAGGTGTCTACAACATGTATGAGCCTGTTGGTGGCACAATTCTTCGTTTGGGTGCTGCAATTTTTTTGTTTTAAGGAGTGAAGCCTTGTACGCGCAGAATCACCCTGTAGTCCCCTGATTTTTCGAAAAGCTAAGCCAAGAAGCTGTACTGCTATATGGTTTCGACAACATGTATGAGTCTGTTAGTAGCACAATTCTCCGTTTGGGTTCAGCGACTTTTTATGTCTTAAGGAATCAACCTTTGTGTGCTCAGATTCACCATGTAGTCCCCTGATTTCTCGCAAATCTATGCCATAAAGATGTACTCCTATAGGGTTTCTACAACATGTATGGGCCTGTTGGTGGCAGAATTCTTCGTTTGGGTTTTGCGATTTATTTATGTTTTGAGGAATCAACCCTTGTACGCCGAGATTCATCCTGTAGTCCCCTGATTTCTCGCAAAGCTATACCATAAAGATGTATTACTATGAGGTGTCTACAACATGTATGAGTCTGTTGGAGGCACAATTCTTCGTCTGGGTTCTGCGATTTTATCTGTTTTGAAAAATCAACCGTTGTATGCCCAGATTCACCCTGTAGTCCCTTGACTTTTGCAAAGCTATGCCATGAAGATATGCTCCTATGAGGTCTCTACAACATATATGAGTCTGATGGTGGTACAATCATTCGTTTGGGTTCTACGATTTTTTTTCCGTTTTAAGGGGTCAACCCTTGTATGCCCAGATTCACCCTGTAGTCCCCCGATTTCTCGCAAAGCTATGCCATAAAGATGTATTGCTATGAGGCGTCTACAACAAGTATGAGCCTGTTGGTGGCACAATTCTTCGTTTGGGTTCTGCGATTTTTTTCTGTTTTGAGGAATCAACGCTTGTATGCCCAGATTCACCATGTAGTCACCTGAGTTTTCGCAAAGCTCTGCCATAAAGATGTATTGCTGTTAGATGTCTACAACATGTACGAGCCTGTTGGTGGCACAATTCTTCGTTTGGGTTCGTGGAATTTTTGTCTGGTTTAAGCAGTGAAGCCTTGTACGCACAGAATCACCCTGTAGTCCCCTAATTTTTCGCAAAGCTATGCCATAAAGATGAGCTATCTTCAACATGTATGAGTTTGTTGATGGCAAAATTGTTCGTTTGGGTTCTGCGATTTTTTTCTGTTTTCAAGAATTAACCCTTGTATGGCGAGATTCACCCTGTAGTCCCTTGACTTTTCGCAAAGCTATGCCTTGAATATGTGCTCCTATGAGGTCTCTACAACATGTATGAGTCTGTTGGTGGCACAATTGTTCGTTTGGGTTCTGCAAGGTTTTTTGCTGTTTTGATGACTAAACCCTTGTATGCCCAGGTTCACCCTGTAGTCCCTTGATTTTTCGCATAGCTGTGCCAAGAAGATGTACTCCTATGAGGTCTCTACATGTATGAGTCTGTTGGTGGCACAATTATTCGTTTGGGTTCTGCGATTTCGTTATGTTTTAAGGAATCAACCTCTGTATGCCCAGATTCACCATGTAGTACCCTGATTTTTCGCAAAGCTATGACATGAAGATGTACTCCTATGAGGTCTCTACAACACATCTGAGTCTGTTGGTGGCACAATTCTTCGTTTGGGTGCTGCGAACTTTTTTGCTGTTTTGTAGGATCAACTCTTGTATGCCCAGGATCATCCTGTAGTCCCTTGACTTTTCGCAAAGCTATGCCATGAAGATGTACTCCTATGAGGTCTCTATAACATATCTGAGTCTGTTGGCGGCCCA
This sequence comes from Acanthoscelides obtectus, assembly GCA_963669975.1. Taxonomy (NCBI): domain Eukaryota; kingdom Metazoa; phylum Arthropoda; class Insecta; order Coleoptera; family Chrysomelidae; genus Acanthoscelides; species Acanthoscelides obtectus. Next base: position 79,460,811 of record CAVLJG010000007.1, on the reverse strand, counting down.
AGAATTGGGTTCTGCGTTTTTTTTCTGTTTTAAGGAGTGAAGCCTTGTACGCCCAGATTCACCATGTAGTCCCCTGATTTTTCGCAAAGCTATGCCAAGAAGCTGTACTCCTATATGGTTTCTACAACATGTATGAGTCTGTAGCACAATTCTTCGTTTGGGTTCTGCGATTTTTTTCTGTTTTGAGGAATTAACCCTGGTTGGCCCAGATTCGCCCTGTGGTCCTCTGACTTTCATCAAAGTTATACCATAAAGCTGTACTCCAATAAGGTCTCTACTACATGTATGAGTCTGTTGGTGGAACAATTCTTCGTTTGGGTTCTGCGAATTTTTTTCTGTTTTGAAGAATCAACCTTTGTATGCCCAGATCCGCCCTGTAGTCCGTTGACTTTTCGCAAAGCTATACCATGAAGATGTAGTCCTATGACCTTTCTACAATATGTACGAATCTGTTGATGGAACAATTCTTCGTTTGGGTTCTGCGATTTCTTTATGTTTTAAGGAATCAACCTTTGTATGCCCAGATTCACCATGTAGTCCCCTGATTTCTCGCAAAGCTATTCCATAAAGATGTATTGCTATGAGGTGTCTACAACATGTATGAGCCTGTTGGTGGCACAATTCTTCGTTTGGGTGCTGCAATTTTTTTGTTTTAAGGAGTGAAGCCATGTACGCGCAGAATCACCCTGTAGTCCCCTGATTTTTCGCAAAGCTATGTCATAAAGCTGTACTCCTATAGGGTTTCTACAACATGTATGAGCCTCTTGGTGGCACAATTGTTCTTTGGGTTCTGCGATTTTTTTTCTGTTTTAAGGAATTAACCCTTGTACGCCGAGATTTGCCCTGTCGCACCCTGATTTTTCACAAAGCTGTGCCATAAAGATGTGCTCCTATAGGGTTTCTACAACATGTATGAGTCTGTTGGTGGCAAAATTGTTCGTTTGGGTTCTGCGATTTTTTTTCTGTTTTCAAGAATAAACCCTTGTATGGCAAGATTCACCCTGTGGTCCCTTGACTTTTCGCAAAGATATGCCATGAATATGTGCTAATAGGAGGTCTCTATAACATGCATGAGTCTGTTGGTGGCACAATTGTTCGTTTGGATTCTGCGATTTATTTATGTTTTAAGGAATCAACCCTTGTATGCCCAGATTCACCCTGTAGTCCCCTGATTTCTCACAAAGCTATGCCATAAAGATGTGCTTCTATGAGGTCTCTACAACATGTATGGTCTGTTGGTTGCAAAATTGTTCGTTTGGGTTCTGCGATTTTTTTTCTGGTTTAAGCAGTAAAGCCTTGTACGCACAGAATCACCCAGTAGTCCCCTAATTTTTCGCAAAGCTATGCCATAAAGCTGTACTCCCATAGGGTTTCTACAACATGTATGAGTCTGTTGGTAGCACAATTGTTCTTTGGGTTCTGCGATTTTTTTTCTGTTTTAAGGAATTAACCCTTGTACGCCGAGATTTGCCCTCTCGCCCACTGATTTTTCACAAAGCTGTGCCATAAAGATGTGCTCCTATAGGGTCTCTACAACATGTATGAGTCTGTTGGTGGCAAAATTGTTCGTTTGGGTTCTGCGATTTTTTTTCTGGTTTCAAGAATCAACCCTTGTATGGCAAGATTCACCCTGTAGTCCCTTGACTTTTCGCAAAGCTGTGCCATGAATATGTGCTCCTATGAGGTCTCTACAACATGTATGAGTGTGTTGGTGGCACAATTGTTCGTTTGGGTTCTGCGATTTTTTTCCGTTTTAAGCAGTGAAGCCTGGTATACGCAGAATCATCATGTAGTCCCAGGATTTTTCGCAAAGCTATGCCATGAAGATGTACTCCTATGAGGTCTCTACAACATATCTGAGTATGTTGGTGGCACAATTCTACGTTTGGGTTCTGCAAGCTTTTTGCTGTTTTGATGAATCAACTCTTGTATGCCCAGATTCACCCTGTAGTCCCTTGACTTTTTGCATAGCTATGCCAAGAAGATGTACTCCTATGAGGTTTCTACATGTATGAGTCTGTTGGTGGCACAATTCTTCGTTTGGGTTCTGCGGTCTTTTCTGTTTTAAGCAGTGAATCCTTGAATGAGCAGAATCATCCTGTAGTCCCCTGACTTTTCGCAAAGCTATACCATAAATCTGTACTCCAATAAGGCCTCTACAACATGTATGAGTCTGTTGGCGGCACTATACTTCCTTTGGGTTCTGTGATTTTTTTTCTGTTTTGAAGAATCAACCCTTGTATGCTCAGATTCACCCTGTAGTCCCTTGACTTTTCGCAAAGCTATGACACGAATATATACTCGTATGAGGTTTCTACAACATGTATGAGTCTGTTGATGGCACATTTCTTCGTTTGGGTTCTGCGATTCCTTTCTGTTTTAATGAATCAACCATTGTATGCCCAGGTTCACCATGTAGTCCCCTTGCTTCTCGCAAAGCTATGCCATAAAGATTTATTGCTATGAGGTGTCTACAACAAGTATGAGCCTGTTGGTGGCAGAATTCTTCGATTGGGTTCTGCGATTTTCTTTCTGTTTTGAAGAATCAACCCTTGTATGCCCAGATTCATCCTGTAGTCCCCTGATTTTTCACAAAGCTATGCCATAAAGATGTGCTCCTATGAGGTCTCTACAACATGTATGAGTCTGTTGGTGGCAAAATTGTTCATTTGGGTTCTGCGTTTTTTTTTTCTGTTTTCAAGAATCAACCTTTGTATCGCAAGATTCACCCGGTAGTCCTCTGATTTTTATCAAAGCTATACCATAAAGCTGTACTCCAATAAGGTCTCTACAACATGTGTGAGTCTGTTGGTGGCACAATTCTTCGTTTGGGTTCTGCGATTTCGTTATGTTTTAAGGAATCAAACTTTGTATGGCCGATTCACCATGTTGTCCCCTAATTTATCGCAAAGCTATGCCATACAGATGTGCTCCTATGATGCCTCTACAACATGCATGAGTCTGTTGGTAGCACAATTCTTCGTTTGGGTTCTGTGATTTTTTTCTGTTTTGAGGAATTAACCTTGGTACGCCCAGATTCGCCCTGTAGTCCTCTGACTATAATATATCTGAGTCTGTTGGTGGCGCAATTCTTCGTTTGGATTCTGCGATTTTCTTCTGCTTTAAGCAGAGCAGCCTAGTACGCCCAGATTCACCATGTAGTCCCCTGATTTCTCGCAAAGCTATACCATAAAGATGTATCACTATGAGGTGTCTACAACATGTATGAGTCTGTTGGAGGCACAATTCTTCGTCTGGGTTCTGCGATTTTATCTGTTTTGAAAAATCAACCGTTGTATGTCCAGATTCACCCTGTAGTCTCTTGACTTTTGCAAAGCTATGCCATGAAGATATGCTCCTATGAGGTCTCTACAGCATATATGAGTCTGATGGTGGTACAATCATTCGTTTGGGTTCTACGATTTTTTTCTGTTTTAATGTTCTTGTATGCCCAGATTCACCCTGTAGTCCCCCGATTTCTCGCAAAGCTATGCCATAAAGATGTATTGCTATGAGGCGTCTACAACAAGTATGAGCCTGTTGGTGGCACAATTCTTCGTTTGGGTTCTGCGATTTTTTTCTGTTTTCATGAATCAACCCTTGTATGGCAAGATTCACCCTGTCGTCCCTTGACTTTTCGCAAAGCCATGCCATGAAGATGTACTCCTATGAGGTCTCTATAACATATTTGGGTCTGTTGGCGGCCCACGAAATGGGTTCTGCGATTTTCTTCTGCTTTAAGCAGAGAAGACTAGTACGCCCAGATTCACCATGTAGTCCCCTGATTTCTCTCAAAGCTATACCATAAAAGTGTACTCCTATCCGGTTTCTACAACATGTATGAGTCTGTTGGTAGCACAATTCTTCGTTTGGGTTCTGCGACTTCTTTATGTTTTAAGGAATCAACATTTGTGTGCCCAGATTCACCATGTAGTCCCCTGGTTTCTCACAAAGCTATTCCATAAAGATGTATTGCTATGAGGTGCCTACAACATATATGAGCCTGTTGGTGGCACAATTCTTCGTTTTGGTGCTGCGATTTTTTTCTGTTTTAAGGAGTGAAGCTTTGTACGCCCAGATTTACCATGTAGTCCCCTGACTTTCGCAAAGCTATGCCAAGAAGCTGTACCTCTATATGGTTTCTGCAACATGTATGAGTCTGTTGGTAGCACAATCCTTCGTTTGGGTTCTGCGATTTTTTTTCTGTTTTGAGGAATCAACCCTGGTACGCCCAGATTCGCCCTGTTGTCCTCTGATTTTTATCAAAGCTATACCATAAAGCTGTACTCCAATAAGGTCTCTACAACATGTGTGAGTCTGGTGGCACAATTCTTCGTTTGGGTTCTGCGATTTCGTTATGTTTTAAGGAATCACCCTTTGTATGGCCGATTCACCATGTTGTCCCCTGATTCATCGCAAAGCTATGCCATACACATGTGCTCCTATGATGCCTCTACAACATGCATGAGTCTGTTAGTAGCACAGTTCTTCGTTTGGGTTCTGTGATTTTTTTCTGTTTTGAGGAATTAACCTTGGTACGCCCAGATTCGCCCTGTAGTCCTCTGACTTTCATCAAAACTATACCTTAAAGCTGTACTCCAATAAGGTCTCTACAACATGTATCAGTCTGTTGGTGGAACAATTAATCGTTTGGGTTCTGCGATTTTTTTTCTGTTTTGAAGAATCAACCCTTGTATGCCCAGATTCGCCCTGTAGTCCTCTGACTTTCATCAAAACTATACCATAAAGCTGTACTCCAATAAGGTCTCTACAACATGTATCAGTCTGTTGGTGGAACAATTCTTCGTTTGGGTTCTGCGATTTTTTTTCTGTTTTGAAGAATCAACCCTTGTATGCCCAGATTCGCCCTGTAGTCCGTTGACTTTTCGCAAAGCTATACCATGAAGATGTAGTCCTATGAGCTTTATACTATATGTATGAGTCTGTTGATGGAACAATTCTTCGTTTGTGTTCTGCGATTTCTTTATGCTTCAGGGAATCAACATTTGTATGCCCAGATTCACCATATAGTCCCCTGATTGTTCGCAAAGCTATGCCAAGAAGCTGTACTCCTATATGGTTTCTACAACATGTATGAGTCTCTTGGTAGCACAATTCTTCGTTTGGGTGCTGCAATTTTTTTGTTTTAAGGAGTGAAGCCTTGTACGCGCAGAATCACCCTGTAGTCCCCTGATTTTTCGCAAAGCCATGCCATAAAGCTGTACTCCTATAGGGTTTCTACAACATGTATGAGTCTGTTGGTGGCAAAATTGTTCGTTTGGGTTCTGCGATTTTTTTTCTGTTTTCAAGAATCAACCCTTGTATGGCAAGATTCACCCTGTGGTCCCTTGACTTTTCGCAAAGATATGCCATGAATATGTGCTCCTATGAGGTCTCTACAACATGCATGAGTCTGTTGGTGGCACAATTGTTCGTTTGGATTCTGCGATTTATTTATGTTTTAAGGAATCAACCCTTGTATGCCCAGATTCACCCTGTAGTCCCCTGATTTTTCACAAAGCTATGCCATAAAGCTGTACTCCCATAGGGTTTCTACAACATGTATGAGCCTGTTGGTGGCACAATTGTTCTTTGGGTTCTGCGATTTTTTTTCTGTTTTAAGGAATTAACCCTTGTACGCCGAGACTTGCCCTGTCGCCCACTGATTTTTCACAAAGCTGTGCCATAAAGATGTGCTCCTATAGGGTCTCTACAACATGTATGAGTCTGTTGGTGGCAAAATTGTTCGTTTGGGTTCTGCGATTTTTTTTCTGGTTTCAAGAATCAACCCTTGTATGGCAAGATTCACCCTGTAGTCCCTTGACTTTTCGCAAAGCTGTGCCATGAATATGTGCTCCTATGAGGTCTCTACAACATGTATGAGTGTGTTGGTGGCACAATTGTTCGTTTGGGATCTGCGATTTTTTTCCGTTTTAAGCAGTGAAGCATGGTACACGCAGAATCATCATGTAGTCCCAGGATTTTTCGCAAAGCTATGCCATGAAGATGTACTCCTATGAAGTCTCTACAACATATCTGAGTATGTTGGTGGCACAATTCTACGTTTGTGTTCTGCAAGCTTTTTTGCTGTTTTGATGAATCAACTCTTGTATGCCCAGATTCACCCTGTAGTCCCTTGACTTTTTGCATAGCTATGCCAAGAAGATGTACTCCTATAAGGTTTCTACATGTATGAGTCTGTTGGTGGCATAATTCTTCGTTTGGGTTCTGTGGTCTTTTCTGTTTTAAGCAGTGAATCTTTGAATGAGCAGAATCATCCTGTAGTCCCCTAACTTTTCGCAAAGCTATACCATAAATCTGTACTCCAATAAGGCCTCTACAACATGTATTAGTCTGTTGGCGGCACTATTCTTCCTTTAGGTTCTGTGATTTTTTTTCTGTTTTGAAGAATCAACCCTTGTATGCTCAGATTCACCCTGTAGTCCCCTGATTTTTCACAAAGCTATGCCATAAAGATGTGCTCCTATGAGGTCTCTACAACAAGTATGAGCCTGTTGGTGGCAGAATTCTTCGATTGGGTTCTGCGATTTTCTTTCTGTTTTGAAGAATCAACCCTTGTATGCCCAGATTCATCCTGTAGTCCCCTGATTTTTCACAAAGCTATGCCATAAAGATGTGCTCCTATGAGGTCTCTACAACATGAATGAGTCTGTTGGTGGCAAAATTGTTCATTTGGGTTCTGCGTTTTTTTTCTGTTTTCAGGAATCAACCCTTGTATCGTAAGATTCACCCTGTAGTCCTCTGATTTTTATCAAAGCTATACCGTCAAGCTGTACTCCAATAAGGTCTCTACAACATGTGTGAGTCTGTTGGTGGCACAATTCTTCGTTTGGGTGCTGCGAACTTTTTTGCTGTTTTGTAGAATCAACTCTTGTATGCCCAGGATCATCCTGTAGTCCCTTGACTTTTCGCAAAGCTATGCCATGAAGATGTACTCCTATGAGGTCTCTATAACATATCTGAGTCTGTTGGCGGCCCAAGAATTGGGTTCTGCGATATTTTTCTGTTTTAAGGAGTGAAGCCTTGTACGCCCAGATTCACCATGTAGTCCCCTGATTTTTCGCAAAGCTATGCCAAGAAGCTGTACTCCTATATGGTTTCTACAACATGTATGAGTCTGTAGCACAATTCTTCGTTTGGGTTCTGCGATTTTTTTCTGTTTTGAGGAATTAACCCTGGTGCGCCCAGATTCGCCCTGTGGTCCTCTGACTTTCATCAAAGTTATACCATAAAGCTGTACTCCAATAAGGTCTCTACTACATGTATGAGTCTGTTGGTGGAACAATTCTTCGTTTGGGTTCTGCGATTTTTTTTCTGTTTTGAAGAATCAACCTTTGTATGCCCAGATCCGCCCTGTAGTCCGTTGACTTTTCGCAAAGCTATACCATGAAGATGTAGTCCTATGACCTTTCTACAATATGTACGAGTCTGTTGATGGAACAATTCTTCGTTTGGGTTCTGCGATTTCTTTATGTTTTAAGGAATCAACCTTTGTATGCCCAGATTCACCATGTAGTCCCCTGATTTCTCGCAAAGCTATTCCATAAAGATGTATTGCTATGAGGTGTCTACAACATGTATGAGCTTGCTGGTGGCACATTTCTTCGGTTGGGTTGTGCGATTTTTTTCTGTTTTGAGGAATCAACCCTTGTATGCCCAGATGCACCAGATAGTCCCGTGATTTTTCGCAAAGCTATGCCGTAAAGACGTGCTCCTATGAGGTCTCTACAACATGTATGAGTCTGTTGGTGGCACAATTGTTCGTTTGGGTTCTGCGATTTTTTTCTGTTTCAAGCAGTGAAGCCTTGTAAATCCAGAATCACCCTGTAGTCCCCTGAGCTTTCGCAAAGCTATGCCTTGAAGATGTGCTCCTATGAGGTCTCTACAACTAGTATGAGTCTGTTGGTGGCACAATTATTCGTTTGGTTTCTGCGATTTGTTTCCTTTTTTTGAAGAATCAACCCTTGCATGCCCAGATTCACCCTGTAGTCCCCTGATTTCTCGCAATGCTATGCCATACGGATGTGCTCCTATGATGCCTCTACAACATGTATGAGTCTGTTGGTGGCACAATAGTTCGTTCGGGTTCTGCGATTTTATCCTCTTTGCCCAGAATCACCATGTAGTCCCCTGAGTTTTCGCAAAGCTATGCCTTGAAGATATGCTCCTATGAGGTCTCTACAACAAGTATGAGTCTGTTGGTGGCACAATTGTTCTTTTAGGATCTGCGATTGTTTTTCTGTTTTAAGGAATCAACGATTGTACGCCGAGATTGGCCCTGTCGTCCCCTGATTTTTCACAAAGATATGCCATAAAGATGTGCTCCTACGAGGTCTCTTCAACATGTATGAGTCTGTTGGTGGCAAACTTGTTCGTTTGGATTCTGCGATTTTTTTTCTGTTTTCATGAATCAACCCTTGTATAGCAAGATTCACCCTATAGTCCCTTGACTTTTCGCAAAGCTATGCCATGAATATGTGCTCCTATGAGGTCTCTACAACATGTATGAGTCTGTTGGTGGCACAATTGTTCTTTAAGGTTCTGCGATTGTTTTTCTGTTTTAAGGAATCAACGATTGTACGCCGAGATTCGCCCTGCCGTCCCCTGGTTTTTCACAAAGCTATGCCATAGAGATGTGCTCCTACGAGCTCTCTTCAACATGTATGAGTCTGTTGGTGGCAAAATCGTTCGTTTGGGTTCTGCGATCTTTTTTCTGTTTTCAAGGATCAACCATTGTATGGCAAGATTCACCCTGTAGCTCCTTGACTTTTCGCAAATCTATGCCATTAATATGTGCTCCTATGAGGTCTCTACAACATGTATGAGCCTTTTTGTGGCACAAGTGTTCGTTTGGATTCTGCGATTTTTTTCTGTTTTAAGCAGTAAGCCTTGTACGAGCAGAATCACCCTGTAGTCCTCTGTTTTCGCAATTCTATGCCATAAAGATGTATTTCTATGATGCCGCTACAACATATATGAGTCTGTTGCTGGCACAATTCTTCGTTTGGATTCTGCGATTGTTTCCTGTTTTAAGCAGTGAAGCCTGGTACGCGCAGAATCACCATGTAGTCCCAGGATTTTTCGCAAAGCTATGCCAAGGAGATGTACTCCTATGTGGTCTCTACATGTATGAGTCTGTTGGTGGTACAATTCTTCATTTGGGTTCTGCGATTTTTTTCTGGTTTGAGGAATCAACTCTTGTATGCCCAGATTCACCATGTAGTCCCCTGAGTTTTCGCAAAGCTATGCCATGAAGATGTACTCCTATGAGGTCTCTACAACACATCTGAGTCTGTTGGTGGCACAATTCTTCGTTTGGGTGCTGCGATTTATGTTTTAAGGAATCAACCCTTGTGCGCCAAGATTCACCCTGTAGTCGCCTGATTTCTCGCAAAGCTATGTCATAAAGGTGTGCTCCTATGATGCCTCTACAACATGCATGAGTCTGTTGGTAGCACAATTCTTCTTTTGGGTTCTGCAAGCTTTTTTGCTGTTTTGATGAATCAACCTTTGTATGCCCAGGTTCACCCTGTAGTCGCTTGATTTTTTGCATTGCTATGCCAAGAAGATGTACTCCTATGAGGTCTCGACATGTATGAGTCTGTTGGTGGCACAATTCTTCGTTTGGGTTCTGCGATTTCGTTATGTTTTAAGGAATCAACCTTTGTATGCCCAGATTCACCATGTAGTACCCTGACTTTTCGCAAAGCTATGCCATGAAGATGTACTCCTATGAGGTCTCTACAACACATCTGAGTCTGTTGGTGGCACAATTCTTCGTTTGGGTGCTGCGATTTATTTATGTTTTAAGGAATCAACCTTAGTATGCCCAGATTCACCCTGTAGTCCCCTGATTTCTCACGAAGCTATGCCATAAAGATGTGCTCCTATGAGGTTTCTACATGTATGAGTCTGTTGGTGGCACAATTCTTCATTTGGGTTCTGCGATTTTTTCTGTTTTGAGGAATCAACCCTTGTATGCCCAGATTCACCATGTAGTCTCCTGATTTTTCGCAAAGCTATGCCATGAAGATGTATTCCTATGAGGTATCTACAACACATCTGAGTCTGTTGGTGGCACAATTCTTCATTTGGGTGCTTCGAACTTTTTTGCTGTTTTGAAGAATCAACTCTCGTATGCCCAGATTCACCCTGTAGTCTCCTGTGAGGTTTCTACAACATGTATGAGTCTGTTGATGGCACAGTTCTTCGTTTGGGTTCTGCGATTTATTTATGTTTTAAGGAATCAACCATTGTATGCCCAGATTCGCCTTGTCGTCCTCTGATTTTTTTCAAAGTTATGTCATAAGGTTGTACTCCTATGAGGTTTCTACAACATATACGAGTCTGTTGGTGGCACAATCCTTCGTTTGGGTTCTGCGATTTATTTATGTTTTAAGGAATCAACCCTTGTATGCCCAGATTCACCCTGTAGTCCCCTGATTTCTCACAAAGCTATGCCATAAATATGTGCTCCTATGAGGTCTCTACAACATGCATGAGTCTGTTGGTTGCAAAATTGTTCGTTTGGGTTCTGCGATTTTTTTTCTGTTTTCATGAATCAACCCTTGTATGGCAAGATTCACCCTGTAGTCCCTTAACTTTTCGCAAAGCTATGCCATGAAGATGTACTCCTATGAGGTCTCTATAACATATCTGAGTCTGTTGGTGGCCCACGAATTGGGTTCTGCAATTTTCTTCTGCTTTAAGCAGAGAAGACTAGTACGCCCAGATTCACCATGTAGTCCCCTGATTTCTCGCAAAGCTATTCCATAAAGATGTATTGCTATGAGGTGTCTACAACATGTATGAGCCTGTTGGTGGCACAATTCTTCGTTTGGGTGCTGCAATTTTTTGGTTTTAAGGAGTGAAGCCTTGTACGCGCAGAATCACCCTGTAGTCCCCTGATTTTTCGCAAAGCTATGTCATAAAGCTGTACTCCAATAGGGTTTCTACAACATGTATGAGCCTGTTGGTGGCACAATTGTTCTTTGGGTTCTGCGATTTTTTTTCTGTTTTAAGGAATTAACCCTTGTACGCCGAGATTTGCCCTGTCGCCCCCTGATTTTTCACAAAGCTGTGCCATAAAGATGTGCTCCTATAGGGTTTCTACAACATGTATGAGTCTGTTGGTGGCAAAATTGTTCGTTTAGGTTCTGCGATTTTTTTTCTGTTTTCAAGAATCAACCCTTGTATGGCAAGATTCACCCTGTGGTCCCTTGACTTTTCGCAAAGATATGCCATGAATATGTGCTAATATGAGGTCTCTACAACATGCATGAGCGTCTGTTGGTGGCACAATTGTTCGTTTGGATTCTGCGATTTATTTATGTTTTAAGGAATCAACCCTTGTATGCCCAGATTCACCCTGTAGTCCCCTGATTTCTCACAAAGCTATGCCATAAAGATGTGCTCCTATGAGGTCTCTACAACATGTATGAGTCTGTTGGTTGCAAAATTGTTCGTTTGGGTTATGCGATTTTTTTTCTGGTTTAAGCAGTGAAGCCTTGTACGCACAGAATCACCCAGTAGTCCCCTAATTTTTCGCAAAGCTATGCCATAAAGCTGTACTCCCATAGGGTTTCTACAACATGTATGAGTCTGTTGGTGGCACAATCGTTCGTTTGGGTGCTGCGAACTTTTTTGCTGTTTTGTAGAATCAACTCTTGTATGCCCAGGATCATCCTGTAGTCCCTTGACTTTTCGCAAAGCTATGCCATGAAGATGTACTCCTATGAGGTCTCTATAACATATCTGAGTCTGTTGGCGGCCCAAGAATTGGGTTCTGCGATTTTTTTCTGTTTTAAGGAGTGAAGCCTTGTACGCCCAGATTCACCATGTAGTCCCCTGATTTTTCGCAAAGCTATGCCAAGAAGCTGTACTCCTATATGGTTTCTACAACATGTATGAGTCTGTAGCACAATTCTTCGTTTGGGTTCTGCGATTTTTTTCTGTTTTGAGGAATTAACCCTGGTGCGCCCAGATTCGCCCTGTGGTCCTCTGACTTTCATCAAAGTTATACCATAAAGCTGTACTCCAATAAGGTCTCTACTACATGTATGAGTCTGTTGGTGGAACAATTCTTCGTTTGGGTTCTGCGATTTTTTTTCTGTTTTGAAGAATCAACCTTTGTATGCCCAGATCCGCCCTGTAGTCCGTTGACTTTTCGCAAAGCTATACCATGAAGATGTAGTCCTATGACCTTTCTACAATATGTACGAGTCTGTTGATGGAACAATTCTTCGTTTGGGTTCTGCGATTTCTTTATGTTTTAAGGAATCAACCTTTGTATGCCCAGATTCACCATGTAGTCCCCTGATTTCTCGCAAAGCTATTCCATAAAGATGTATTGCTATGAGGTGTCTACAACATGTATGAGCTTGCTGGTGGCACATTTCTTCGGTTGGGTTCTGCGATTTTTTTCTGTTTTGAGGAATCAACCCTTGTATGCCCAGATGCACCAGATAGTCCCGTGATTTTTCGCAAAGCTATGCCGTAAAGACGTGCTCCTATGAGGTCTCTACAACATGTATGAGTCTGTGGGTGGCACAATTGTTCGTTTGGGTTCTGCGATTTTTTTCTGTTTCAAGCAGTGAAGCCTTGTACGTCCAGAATCACCCTGTAGTCCCCTGAGCTTTCGCAAAGCTATGCCTTGAAGATGTGCTCCTATGAGGTCTTTACAACAAGTATGAGTCTGTTGGTGGCACAATTATTCGTTTGGTTTCTGCGATTTGTTTTCTTTTTTTGAAGAATCAACCCTTGTATGCCCAGATTCACCCTGTAGTCCCCTGATTTCTCGCAATGCTATGCCATACGGATGTGCTCCTATGATGCCTCTACAACATGTATGAGTCTGTTGGTGGCACAATAGTTCGTTTGGGTTCTGCGATTTTATCCTCTTTGCCCAGAATCACCATGTAGTCCCCTGAGTTTTCGCAAAGCTATGCCTTGAAGATATGCTCCTATGAGGTCTCTACAACAAGTATGAGTCTGTTGGTGGCACAATTGTTCTTTTAGGTTCTGCGATTGTTTTTCTGTTTTAAGGAATCAACGATTGTACGCCGAGATTCGCCCTGTCGTCCCCTGATTTTTCACAAAGATATGCCATAAAGATGTGCTCCTACGAGGTCTCTTCAACATGTATGAGTCTGTTGGTGGCAAAATCGTTCGTTTGGGTTCTGCGATTTTTTTTCTGTTTTAAGGAATTAACCCTTGTACGCCGAGATTTGCCCTGTCGCCCCCTGATTTTTCACAAAGCTGTGCCATAAAGATGTGCTCCTATAGGGTTTCTACAACATGTATGAGTCTGTTGGTGGCAAAATTGTTCGTTTAGGTTCTGCGATTTTTTTTCTGTTTTCAAGGATCAACCATTGTATGACAAGATTCACCCTGTAGCTCCTTGACTTTTCGCAAATCTATGCCATTAATATGTGCTCCTATGAGGTCTCTACAACATGTATGAGTCTTTTTGTGGCACAAGTGTTCGTTTGGATTCTGCGATTTTTTTCTGTTTTAAGCAGTAAGCCTTGTACGAGCAGAATCACCCTGTATTCCAATTCTATGCCATAAAGATGTATTTCTATGATGCCGCTACAACATATATGAGTCTGTTGCTGGCACAATTCTTCGTTTGGATTCTGCGATTGTTTCCTGTTTTAAGCAGTGAAGCCTGGTACGCGCAGAATCACCATGTAGTCCCCTGAGTTTTCGCAAAGCTATGCCATGAAGATGTACTCCTATGAGGTCTCTACAACACATCTGAGTCTGTTGGTGGCACAATTCTTCGTTTGGGTGCTGCGATTTATGTTTTAAGGAATCAACCCTTGTGCGCCAAGATTCACCCTGTAGTCGCCTGATTTCTCGCAAAGCTATGTCATAAAGATGTGCTCCTATGATGCCTCTACAACATGCATGAGTCTGTTGGTAGCACAATTCTTCTTTTGGGTTCTGCAAGCTTTTTTGCTGTTTTGATGAATCAACCCTTGTATGCCCAGGTTCACCCTGTAGTCGCTTGATTTTTTGCAAAGCTATGACACGAATATATACTCGTATGAGGTTTCTACAACATGTATGAGTCTGTTGATGGCACATTTCTTCGTTTGGGTTCTGCGATTCCTTTCTGTTTTAATGAATCAACCATTGTATGCCCAGGTTCACCATGTAGTCCCCTTGCTTCTCGCAAAGCTATGCCATAAAGATTTATTGCTATGAGGTGTCTACAACAAGTATGAGCCTGTTGGTGGCAGAATTCTTCGATTGGGTTCTGCGATTTTCTTTCTGTTTTGAAGAATCAACCCTTGTATGCCCAGATTCATCCTGTAGTCCCCTGATTTTTCACAAAGCTATGCCATAAAGATGTGCTCCTATGAGGTCTCTACAACATGTATGAGTCTGTTGGTGGCAAAATTGTTCATTTGGGTTCTGCGTTTTTTTTTCTGTTTTCAAGAATCAACCTTTGTATCGCAAGATTCACCCGGTAGTCCTCTGATTTTTATCAAAGCTATACCATAAAGCTGTACTCCAATAAGGTCTCTACAACATGTGTGAGTCTGTTGGTGGCACAATTCTTCGTTTGGGTTCTGCGATTTCGTTATGTTTTAAGGAATCAACCTTTGTATGGCCGATTCACCATGTTGTCCCCTAATTTATCGCAAAGCTATGCCATACAGATGTGCTCCTATGATGCCTCTACAACATGCATGAGTCTGTTGGTAGCACAATTCTTCGTTTGGGTTCTGTGATTTTTTTCTGTTTTGAGGAATTAACCTTGGTACGCCCAGATTCGCCCTGTAGTCCTCTGACTATAATATATCTGAGTCTGTTGGTGGCGCAATTCTTCGTTTGGATTCTGCGATTTTCTTCTGCTTTAAGCAGAGCAGCCTAGTACGCCCAGATTCACCATGTAGTCCCCTGATTTCTCGCAAAGCTATACCATAAAGATGTATCACTATGAGGTGTCTACAACATGTATGAGTCTGTTGGAGGCACAATTCTTCGTCTGGGTTCTGCGATTTTATCTGTTTTGAAAAATCAACCGTTGTATGTCCAGATTCACCCTGTAGTCTCTTGACTTTTGCAAAGCTATGCCATGAAGATATGCTCCTATGAGGTCTCTACAGCATATATGAGTCTGATGGTGGTACAATCATTCGTTTGGGTTCTACGATTTTTTTCTGTTTTAATGTTCTTGTATGCCCAGATTCACCCTGTAGTCCCCCGATTTCTCGCAAAGCTATGCCATAAAGATGTATTGCTATGAGGCGTCTACAACAAGTATGAGCCTGTTGGTGGCACAATTCTTCGTTTGGGTTCTGCGATTTTTTTCTGTTTTCATGAATCAACCCTTGTATGGCAAGATTCACCCTGTCGTCCCTTGACTTTTCGCAAAGCCATGCCATGAAGATGTACTCCTATGAGGTCTCTATAACATATTTGGGTCTGTTGGCGGCCCACGAAATGGGTTCTGCGATTTTCTTCTGCTTTAAGCAGAGAAGACTAGTACGCCCAGATTCACCATGTAGTCCCCTGATTTCTCTCAAAGCTATACCATAAAAGTGTACTCCTATCCGGTTTCTACAACATGTATGAGTCTGTTGGTAGCACAATTCTTCGTTTGGGTTCTGCGACTTCTTTATGTTTTAAGGAATCAACATTTGTGTGCCCAGATTCACCATGTAGTCCCCTGGTTTCTCACAAAGCTATTCCATAAAGATGTATTGCTATGAGGTGCCTACAACATATATGAGCCTGTTGGTGGCACAATTCTTCGTTTTGGTGCTGCGATTTTTTTCTGTTTTAAGGAGTGAAGCTTTGTACGCCCAGATTTACCATGTAGTCCCCTGACTTTCGCAAAGCTATGCCAAGAAGCTGTACCTCTATATGGTTTCTGCAACATGTATGAGTCTGTTGGTAGCACAATCCTTCGTTTGGGTTCTGCGATTTTTTTTCTGTTTTGAGGAATCAACCCTCGTACGCCCAGATTCGCCCTGTTGTCCTCTGATTTTTATCAAAGCTATACCATAAAGCTGTACTCCAATAAGGTCTCTACAACATGTGTGAGTCTGGTGGCACAATTCTTAGTTTGGGTTCTGCGATTTCGTTATGTTTTAAGGAATCACCCTTTGTATGGCCGATTCACCATGTTGTCCCCTGATTCATCGCAAAGCTATGCCATACACATGTGCTCCTATGATGCCTCTACAACATGCATGAGTCTGTTAGTAGCACAGTTCTTCGTTTGGGTTCTGTGATTTTTTTCTGTTTTGAGGAATTAACCTTGGTACGCCCAGATTCGCCCTGTAGTCCTCTGACTTTCATCAAAACTATACCTTAAAGCTGTACTCCAATAAGGTCTCTACAACATGTGTGAGTCTGTTGGTGGCACAATTCTTCGTTTGGGTTCTGCGATTTCGTTATGTTTTAAGGAATCAACCTTTGTATGGCCGATTCACCATGTTGTCCCCTAATTTATCGCAAAGCTATGCCATACAGATGTGCTCCTATGATGCCTCTACAACATGCATGAGTCTGTTGGGAGCACAATTCTTCGTTTGGGTTCTGTGATTTTTTTCTGTTTTGAGGAATTAACCTTGGTACGCCCAGATTCGCCCTGTAGTCCTCTGACTATAATATATCTGAGTCTGTTGGTGGCGCAATTCTTCGTTTGGATTCTGCGATTTTCTTCTGCTTTAAGCAGAGCAGCCTAGTACGCCCAGATTCACCATGTAGTCCCCTGATTTCTCGCAAAGATATGCCATAAAGATGTGCTCCTACGAGGTCTCTTCAACATGTATGAGTCTGTTGGTGGCAAAATCGTTCGTTTGGGTTCTGCGATTTTTTTTCTGTTTTAAGGAATTAACCCTTGTACGCCGAGATTTGCCCTGTCGCCCCCTGATTTTTCACAAAGCTGTGCCATAAAGATGTGCTCCTATAGGGTTTCTACAACATGTATGAGTCTGTTGGTGGCAAAATTGTTCGTTTAGGTTCTGCGATTTTTTTTCTGTTTTCAAGGATCAACCATTGTATGACAAGATTCACCCTGTAGCTCCTTGACTTTTCGCAAATCTATGCCATTAATATGTGCTCCTATGAGGTCTCTACAACATGTATGAGTCTTTTTGTGGCACAAGTGTTCGTTTGGATTCTGCGATTTTTTTCTGTTTTAAGCAGTAAGCCTTGTACGAGCAGAATCACCCTGTATTCCAATTCTATGCCATAAAGATGTATTTCTATGATGCCGCTACAACATATATGAGTCTGTTGCTGGCACAATTCTTCGTTTGGATTCTGCGATTGTTTCCTGTTTTAAGCAGTGAAGCCTGGTACGCGCAGAATCACCATGTAGTCCCCTGAGTTTTCGCAAAGCTATGCCATGAAGATGTACTCCTATGAGGTCTCTACAACACATCTGAGTCTGTTGGTGGCACAATTCTTCGTTTGGGTGCTGCGATTTATGTTTTAAGGAATCAACCCTTGTGCGCCAAGATTCACCCTGTAGTCGCCTGATTTCTCGCAAAGCTATGTCATAAAGATGTGCTCCTATGATGCCTCTACAACATGCATGAGTCTGTTGGTAGCACAATTCTTCTTTTGGGTTCTGCAAGCTTTTTGCTGTTTTGATGAATCAACCCTTGTATGCCCAGGTTCACCCTGTAGTCGCTTGATTTTTTGCATTGCTATGCCAAGAAGATGTACTCCTATGAGGTCTCGACATGTATGAGTCTGTTGGTGGCACAATTCTTCGTTTGGGTTCTGCGATTTCGTTATGTTTTAAGGAATCAACCTTTGTATGCCCAGATTCAAAGCAAAGCAAAGCAAAGCTATGCCATGAAGATGTACTCCTATGAAGTCCCTATAATATATTTGAGTCTGTTGGTGGCGCAATTCTTCGTTTGGATTCTGCGATTTTCTTCTGCTTTAAGCAGAGCAGCCTAGTACCTGTTGGTGGCACAATCCTTCGTTTGGGTTCTGCGATTTTTTTTCTGTTTTGAGGAATCAACGCTTGTACGCCGAGATTTGCCCTGTCGTCCCCTGATTTTTCACAAAGCTATACCATAAAGCTGTACTCCAATAAGGTCTCTACAACATGTATGAGTCTGTTGATGGAACAATTCTTTGTTTGGGTTCTGCGATTTCTTTATCTTTTAAGGAATCAACCTTTGTATGCCCAGATTCACCATGTAGTCCCCTGATTTCTCGCAAAGCTATTCCATAAAGATGTATTGCTATGAGGTGTCTACAACATGTATGAGCCTGTTGGTGGCACAATTCTTCGTTTGGGTGCTGCAATTTTTTTGTTTTAAGGAGTGAAGCCTTGTACGCGCAGAATCACCCTGTAGTCCCCTGATTTTTCGCAAAGCTATGTCATAAAGCTGTACTCCTATAGGGTTTCTACAACATGTATGAGCCTGTTGGTGGCACAATTGTTCTTTGGGTTCTGCGATTTTTTTCTGTTTTAAGGAATTAACCCTTGTACGCCGAGATTTGCCCTGTCGCCCCCTGATTTTTCACAAAGCTGTGCCATAAAGATGTGCTCCTATAGGGTTTCTACAACATGTATGAGTCTGTTGGTGGCAAAATTGTTCGTTTGGGTTCTGCGATTTTTTTTCTGTTTTCAAGAATCAACCCTTGTATGGCAAGATTCACCCTGTGGTCCCTTGACTTTTCGCAAAGATATGCCATGAATATGTGCTAATATGAGGTCTCTACAACATGCATGAGTCTGTTGGTGGCACAATTGTTCGTTTGGATTCTGCGATTTATTTATGTTTTAAGGAATCAACCCTTGTATGCCCAGATTCACCCTGTAGTCCCCTGATTTCTCACAAAGCTATGCCATAAAGATGTGCTCCTATGAGGTCTCTACAACATGTATGAGTCTGTTGGTTGCAAAATTGTTCGTTTGGGTTCTGCGATTTTTTTTCTGGTTTAAGCAGTGAAGCCTTGTACGCACAGAATCACCCAGTAGTCCCCTGATTTTTCGCAAAGCTATGCCATAAAGCTGTACTCCCATAGGGTTTCTACAACATGTATGAGTCTGTTGCTGGCACAATTCTTCGTTTGGATTCTGCGATTGTTTCCTGTTTTAAGCAGTGAAGCCTGGTACGCGCAGAATCACCATGTAGTCCCCTGAGTTTTCGCAAAGCTATGCCATGAAGATGTACTCCTATGAGGTCTCTACAACACATCTGAGTCTGTTGGTGGCACAATTCTTCGTTTGGGTGCTGCGATTTTTTTCTGTTTTAAGGAATTAACCCTTGTACGCCGAGATTTGCCCTGTCGCCCCCTGATTTTTCACAAAGCTGTGCCATAAAGATGTGCTCCTATAGGGTTTCTACAACATGTATGAGTCTGTTGGTGGCAAAATTGGTCGTTTGGGTTCTGCGATTTTTTTTCTGTTTTCAAGAATCAACCCTTGTATGGCAAGATTCACCCTGTGGTCCCTTGACTTTTCGCAAAGATATGCCATGAATATGTGCTAATATGAGGTCTCTACAACATGCATGAGTCTGTTGGTGGCACAATTGTTCGTTTGGATTCTGCGATTTATTTATGTTTTAAGGAATCAACCCTTGTATGCCCAGATTCACCCTGTAGTCCCCTGATTTCTCACAAAGCTATGCCATAAAGATGTGCTCCTATGAGGTCTCTACAACATGTATGAGTCTGTTGGTTGCAAAATTGTTCGTTTGGGTTCTGCGATTTTTTTTCTGGTTTAAGCAGTGAAGCCTTGTACGCACAGAATCACCCAGTAGTCCCCTGATTTTTCGCAAAGCTATGCCATAAAGCTGTACTCCCATAGGGTTTCTACAACATGTATGAGTCTGTTGGTGGCCCAATTGTTCTTTGGGTTCTGCGATTTTTTTTCTGTTTTAAGGAATTAACCCTTGTACGCCGAGATTTGCCCTGTCGCCCACCGATTTTTCACAAAGCTGTGCCATAAAGATGTGCTCCTATAGGGTCTCTACAACATGTATGAGTCTGTTGGTGGCAAAATTGTTCGTTCGGGTTCTGCGATTTTTTCCGTTTTAAGCAGTGAAGCCTGGTACACGCAGAATCATCATGTAGTCCCAGGATTTTTCGCAAAGCTATGCCATGAAGATGTACTCCTATGAGGTCTCTACAACATATCTGAGTATGTTGGCGGCACTATTCTTCCTTTGGGTTCTGTGATTTTTTTTCTGTTTTGAAGAATCAACCCTGGTATGCTCAGATTCACCCTGTAGTCCCTTGACTTTTCGCAAAGCTATGACACGTATGAGGTTTCTACAACATGTATGAGTCTGTTGATGGCACATTTCTTCGTTTGGGTTCTGCGATTCCTTTCTGTTTTAAGGAATCAACCATTGTATGCCCAGGTTCACCATGTAGTCCCCTTACTTCTCGCAAAGCTATGCCATAAAGGTGTATTGCTATGAGGTGTCTACAACAAGTATGAGCCTGTTGGTGGCAGAATTCTTCGATTGGGTTCTGCGATTTTCTTTCTGTTTTGAAGAATCAACCCTTGTATGCCCAGATTCATCCTGTAGTCCCCTGATTTTTCACAAAGCTATGCCATAAAGATGTGCTCCTATGAGGTCTCTACAACATGTATGAGTCTGTTGGTGGCAAAAATTGTTCATTTGGGTTCTGCGTTTATTTTTCTGTTTTCAAGAATCAACCCTTGTATCGCAAGATTCACCCTGTAGTCCTCTGATTTTTATCAAAGCTATACCATAAAGCTGTACACCAATAAGGTCTCTACAACATGTGTGAGTCTGTTGGTGGCACAATTCTTCGTTTGGGTTCTGCGATTTCGTTATGTTTTAAGGAATCAACCTTTGTATGCCCAGATTCACCATGTAGTACCCTGATTTTTCGCAAAGCTATGCCATGAAGATGTACTCCTATGAGGTCTCTACAACACATCTGAGTCTGTTGGTGGCACAATTCTTCGTTTGGGTGCTGCGATTGATTTATGTTTTAAGGAATCAACCTTAGTATGCCCAGATTCACCCTGTAGTTCCCGGATTTCTCACAAAGCTCTGCCATAAAGATGTGCTCCTATGAGGTTTCTACATGTATGAGTCTGTTGGTGGCACAATTCTTCGTTTGGGTTCTGCGATTTCGTTATGTTTTAAGGAATCAACCTTTGTATGCCCAGATTCACCATGTAGTACCCTGATTTTTCGCAAAGCTATGCCATGAAGATGTACTCCTATGAGGTCTCTACAACACATCTGAGTCTGTTGGTGGCACAATTCTTCGTTTGGGTTCTGCGATTCCTTTCTGTTTTAAGGAATCAACCATTGTATGCCCAGGTTCACCATGTAGTCCCCTTACTTCTCGCAAAGCTATGCCATAAAGGTGTATTGCTATGAGGTGTCTACAACAAGTATGAGCCTGTTGGTGGCAGAATTCTTCGATTGGGTTCTGCGATTTTCTTTCTGTTTTGAAGAATCAACCCTTGTATGCCCAGATTCATCCTGTAGTCCCCTGATTTTTCACAAAGCTTTGCCATAAAGATGAGCTATCTTCAACATGTATGATTTTGTTGATGTCAAAATTGTTCGTTTGGGTTCTGCGATTTTTTTCTGTTTTCAAGAATTAACCCTTGTATGGCGAGATTCACCCTGTAGTCCCTTGACTTTTCGCAAAGCTATGCCTTGAATATGTGCTCTTATGAGGTCTCTACAACATGTATGAGTCTGTTGGTGGCACAATTGTTCGTTTGGGTGCTGCGAACTTTTTTGCTGTTTTGTAGAATCAACTCTTGTATGCCCAGGATCATCCTGTAGTCCCTTGACTTTTCGCAAAGCTATGCCATGAAGATGTACTCCTATGAGGTATCTATAACATATCTGAGTCTGTTGGTGGCCCAAGAATTGGGTTCTACGATTTTTTTCTGTTTTAAGGAGTGAAGCCTTGTACGCCCAGATTCACCATGTAGTCCCCTGATTTTTCGCAAAGCTATGCCAAGAAGCTGTACTCCTATATGGTTTCTACAACATGTATGAGTCTGTAGCACAATTCTTCGTTTGGGTTCTGCGATTTTTTTTCTGTTTTGAAGAATCAACCCTTGTATGCCCAGATCCGCCCCGTAGTCCGTTGACTTTTCGCAAAGCTATACCATGAAGATGTAGTCCTATGACCTTTCTACAATATGTACGAGTCTGTTGATGGAACAATTCTTTGTTTGGGTTCTGCGATTTCTTTATGTTTTAAGGAATCAACCTTTGTATGCCCAGATTCACCATGTAGTCCCCTGAGTTTTCGCAAAGCTATGCCATGAAGATGTACTCCTATGACGTCTCTACAACACATCTGAGTCTGTTGGTGGCATAATTCTTCGTTTGGGTGCTGCGATTTATGTTTTAAGGAATCAACCCTTTTGCGCCAAGATTCACCCTGTAGTCGCCTGATTTCTCGCAAAGCTATGCCATAAAGATGTGCTCCTATGATGCCTCTACAACATGCATGAGTCTGTTGGTAGCACAATTCTTCTTTTGGGTTCTGCAAGCTTTTTTGCTGTTTTGATGAATCAACCCTTGTATGCCCAGGTTCACCCTGTAGTCGCTTGATTTTTTGCATTGCTATGCCAAGAAGATGTACTCCTATGAGGTCTCGACATGTATGAGTCTGTTGGTGGCACAATTCTTCGTTTGGGTTCTGCGATTTCGTTATGTTTTAAGGAATCAACCTTTGTATGCCCAGATTCACCATGTAGTACCCTGATTTTTCGCAAAGCTATGCCATGAAGATGTACTCCTATGAGGTCTCTACAACACATCTGAGTCTGTTGGTGGCACAATTCTTCGTTTGGGTGCTGCGATTTATTTATGTTTTAAGGAATCAACCTTAGTATGCCCAGATTCACCATGTAGTCTCCTGATTTTTCGCAAAGCTATGCCATGAAGATGTATTCCTATGAGGTCTCTACAACACATCTGAGTCTGTTGGTGGCACAATTCTTCATTTGGGTGCTTCGAACTTTTTTGCTGTTTTGAAGAATCAACTCTTGTATGCCCAGATTCACCCTGTAGTCTCCTGTGAGGTTTCTACAACATGTATGAGTCTGTTGATGGCACAGTTCTTCGTTTGGGTTCTGCGATTTATTTATGTTTTAAGGAATCAACCATTGTATGCCCAGATTCGCCTTGTCGTCCTCTGATTTTTTTCAAAGTTATGTCATAAGGTTGTACTCCTATGAGGTTTCTACAACATATACGAGTCTGTTGGTGGCACAATCCTTCGTTTGGGTTCTGCGATTTATTTATGTTTTAAGGAATCAACCCTTGTATGCCCAGATTCACCCTGTAGTCCCCTGATTTCTCACAAAGCTATACCATAAATATGTGCTCCTATGAGGTCTCTACAACATGTATGAGTCTGTTGGTTGCAAAATTGTTCGTTTGGGTTCTGCGATTTTTTTTCTGTTTTCATGAATCAACCCTTGTATGGCAAGATTCACCCTGTAGTCCCTTAACTTTTCGCAAAGCTATGCCATGAAGATGTACTCCTCTCTATAACATATCTGAGTCTGTTGGTGGCCCACGAATTGGGTTCTGCGATTTTCTTCTGCTTTAAGCAGAGAAGACTAGTACGCCCAGATTCACCATGTAGTCCTCTGATTTCTCGCAAAGCTATTCCATAAAGATGTATTGCTATGAGGTGTCTACAACATGTATGAGCCTGTTGGTGGCACAATTCTTCGTTTGGGTGCTGCAATTTTTTGGTTTTAAGGAGTGAAGCCTTGTACGCGCAGAATCACCCTGTAGTCCCCTGATTTTTCGCAAAGCTATATCATAAAGCTGTACTCCAATAGGGTTTCTACAACATGTATGAGCCTGTTGGTGGCACAATTGTTCTTTGGGTTCTGCGATTTTTTTTCTGTTTTAAGGAATTAACCCTTGTACGCCGAGATTTGCCCTGTCGACCCCTGATTTTTCACAAAGCTGTGCCATAAAGATGTGCTCCTATAGGGTTTCTACAACATGTATGAGTCTGTTGGTGGCAAAATTGTTCGTTTAGGTTCTGCGATTTTTTTTCTGTTTTCAAGAATCAACCCTTGTATGGCAAGATTCACCCTGTGGTCCCTTGACTTTTCGCAAAGATATGCCATGAATATGTGCTAATATGAGGTCTCTACAACATGCATGAGCGTCTGTTGGTGGCACAATTGTTCGTTTGGATTCTGCGATTTATTTATGTTTTAAGGAATCAACCCTTGTATCCCCAGATTCACCCTGTAGTCCCCTGATTTCTCACAAAGCTATGCCATAAAGATGTGCTCCTATGAGGTCTCTACAACATGTATGAGTCTGTTGGTTGCAAAATTGTTCGTTTGGGTTATGCGATTTTTTTTCTGGTTTAAGCAGTGAAGCCTTGTACGCACAGAATCACCCAGTAGTCCCCTAATTTTTCGCAAAGCTATGCCATAAAGCTGTACTCCCATAGGGTTTCTACAACATGTATGAGTCTGTTGGTGGCACAATTGTTCGTTTGGGTGCTGCGAACTTTTTTGCTGTTTTGTAGAATCAACTCTTGTATGCCCAGGATCATCCTGTAGTCGCTTGACTTTTCGCAAAGCTATGCCATGAAGATGTACTCCTATGAGGTCTCTATAACATATCTGAGTCTGTTGGCGGCCCAAGAATTGGGTTCTGCGATTTTTTTCTGTTTTAAGGAGTGAAGCCTTGTACGCCCAGATTCACCATGTAGTCCCCTGATTTTTCGCAAAGCTATGCCAAGAAGCTGTACTCCTATATGGTTTCTACAACATGTATGAGTCTGTAGCACAATTCTTCGTTTGGGTTCTGCGATTTTTTTCTGTTTTGAGGAATTAACCCTGGTGCGCCCAGATTCGCCCTGTGGTCCTCTGACTTTCATCAAAGTTATACCATAAAGCTGTACTCCAATAAGGTCTCTACTACATGTATGAGTCTGTTGGTGGAACAATTCTTCGTTTGGGTTCTGCGATTTTTTTTCTGTTTTGAAGAATCAACCTTTGTATGCCCAGATCCGCCCTGTAGTCCGTTGACTTTTCGCAAAGCTATACCATGAAGATGTAGTCCTATGACCTTTCTACAATATGTACGAGTCTGTTGATGGAACAATTCTTCGTTTGGGTTCTGCAATTTCTTTATGTTTTAAGGAATCAACCTTTGTATGCCCAGATTCACCATGTAGTCCCCTGATTTCTCGCAAAGCTATTCCATAAAGATGTATTGCTATGAGGTGTCTACAACATGTATGAGCTTGCTGGTGGCACATTTCTTCGGTTGGGATCTGCGATTTTTTTCTGTTTTGAGGAATCAACCCTCGTATGCCCAGATGCACCAGATAGTCCCGTGATTTTTCGCAAAGCTATGCCGTAAAGACGTGCTCCTATGAGGTCTCTACAACATGTATGAGTCTGTTGGTGGCACAATTGTTCGTTTGGGTTCTGCGATTTTTTTCTGTTTCAAGCAGTGAAGCCTTGTACGTCCAGAATCACCCTGTAGTCCCCTGAGCTTTCGCAAAGCTATGCCTTGAAGATGTGCTCCTATGAGGTCTCTACAACAAGTATGAGTCTGTTGGTGGCACAATTATTCGTTTGGTTTCTGCGATTTGTTTTCTTTTTTTGAAGAATCAACCCTTGTATGCCCAGATTCACCCTGTAGTCCCCTGATTTCTCGCAATGCTATGCCATACAGATGTGCTCCTATGATGCCTCTACAACATGTATGAGTCTGTTGGTGGCACAATAGTTCGTTTGGGTTCTGCGATTTTATCCTCTTTGCCCAGAATCACCATGTAGTCCCCTGAGTTTTCGCAAAGCTATGCCTTGAAGATATGCTCCTATGAGGTCTCTACAACAAGTATGAGTCTGTTGGTGGCACAATTGTTCTTTTAGGTTCTGCGATTGTTTTTCTGTTTTAAGGAATCAACGATTGTACGCCGAGATTCGCCCTGTCGTCCCCTGATTTTTCACAAAGATATGCCATAAAGATGTGCTCCTACGAGGTCTCTTCAACATGTAGAGTCTGTTGGTGGCAAAATCGTTCGTTTGGGTTCTGCGATCTTTTTTCTGTTTTCAAGGATCAACCATTGTATGGCAAGATTCACCCTGTAGCTCCTTGACTTTTCGCAAATCTATGCCATTAATATGTGCTCCTATGAGGTCTCTACAACATGTATGAGTCTTTTTGTGGCACAAGTGTTCGTTTGGATTCTGCGATTGTTTCCTGTTTTAAGCAGTGAAGCCTGGTACGCGCAGAATCACCATGTAGTCCCCTGAGTCTTCGCAAAGCTATGCCATGAAGATGTACTCCTATGAGGTCTCTACAACACATCTGAGTCTGTTGGTGGCACAATTCTTCGTTTGGGTGCTGCGATTTATGTTTTAAGGAATCAACCCTTGTGCGCCAAGATTCACCCTGTAGTCGCCTGATTTCTCGCAAAGCTATGTCATAAAGATGTGCTCCTATGATGCCTCTACAACATGCATGAGTCTGTTGGTAGCACAATTCTTCTTTTGGGTTCTGCAAGCTTTTTTGCTGTTTTGATGAATCAACCCTTGTATGCCCAGGTTCACCCTGTAGTCGCTTGATTTTTTGCATTGCTATGCCAAGAAGATGTACTCCTATGAGGTCTCGACATGTATGAGTCTGTTGGTGGCACAATTCTTCGTTTGGGTTCTGCGATTTCGTTATGTTTTAAGGAATCAACCTTTGTATGCCCAGATTCAAAGCAAAGCAAAGCAAAGCTATGCCATGAAGATGTACTCCTATGAAGTCCCTATAATATATCTGAGTCTGTTGGTGGCGCAATTCTTCGTTTGGATTCTGCGATTTTCTTCTGCTTTAAGCAGAGCAGCCTAGTACCTGTTGGTGGCACAATCCTTCGTTTGGGTTCTGCGATTTTTTTTCTGTTTTGAGGAATCAACGCTTGTACACCGAGATTTGCCCTGTCGTCCCCTGATTTTTCACAAAGCTATACCATAAAGCTGTACTCCAATAAGGTCTCTACAACATGTATGAGTCTGTTGATGGAACAATTCTTTGTTTGGGTTCTGCGATTTCTTTATCTTTTAAGGAATCAACCTTTGTATGCCCAGATTCACCATGTAGTCCCCTGATTTCTCGCAAAGCTATTCCATAAAGATGTATTGCTATGAGGTGTCTACAACATGTATGAGCCTGTTGGTGGCACAATTCTTCGTTTGGGTGCTGCAATTTTTTTGTTTTAAGGAGTGAAGCCTTGTACGCGCAGAATCACCCTGTAGTCCCCTGATTTTTCGCAAAGCTATGTCATAAAGCTGTACTCCTATAGGGTTTCTACAACATGTATGAGCCTGTTGGTGGCACAATTGTTCTTTGGGTTCTGCGATTTTTTTCTGTTTTAAGGAATTAACCCTTGTACGCCGAGATTTGCCCTGTCGCCCCCTGATTTTTCACAAAGCTGTGCCATAAAGATGTGCTCCTATAGGGTTTCTACAACATGTATGAGTCTGTTGGTGGCAAAATTGTTCGTTTGGGTTCTGCGATTTTTTTTCTGTTTTCAAGAATCAACCCTTGTATGGCAAGATTCACCCTGTGGTCCCTTGACTTTTCGCAAAGATATGCCATGAATATGTGCTAATATGAGGTCTCTACAACATGCATGAGTCTGTTGGTGGCACAATTGTTCGTTTGGATTCTGCGATTTATTTATGTTTTAAGGAATCAACCCTTGTATGCCCAGATTCACCCTGTAGTCCCCTGATTTCTCACAAAGCTATGCCATAAAGATGTGCTTCTATGAGGTCTCTACAACATGTATGGTCTGTTGGTTGCAAAATTGTTCGTTTGGGTTCTGCGATTTTTTTTCTGGTTTAAGCAGTAAAGCCTTGTACGCACAGAATCACCCAGTAGTCCCCTAATTTTTCGCAAAGCTATGCCATAAAGCTGTACTCCCATAGGGTTTCTACAACATGTATGAGTCTGTTGGTAGCACAATTGTTCTTTGGGTTCTGCGATTTTTTTTCTGTTTTAAGGAATTAACCCTTGTACGCCGAGATTTGCCCTCTCGCCCACTGATTTTTCACAAAGCTTATTTATGTTTTAAGGAATCAACCCTTGTATGCCCAGATTCACCCTGTAGTCCCCTGATTTCTCACAAAGCTGTGCCATAAAGATGTGCTCCTATAGGGTCTCTACAACATGTATGAGTCTGTTGGTGGCAAAATTGTTCGTTCGGGTTCTGCGATTTTTTCCGTTTTAAGCAGTGAAGCCTGGTACACGCAGAATCATCATGTAGTCCCAGGATTTTTCGCAAAGCTATGCCATGAAGATGTACTCCTATGAGGTCTCTACAACATATCTGAGTATGTTCGCGGCACTATTCTTCCTTTGGGTTCTGTGATTTTTTTTCTGTTTTGAAGAATCAACCCTGGTATGCTCAGATTCACCCTGTAGTCCCTTGACTTTTCGCAAAGCTATGACACGTATGAGGTTTCTACAACATGTATGAGTCTGTTGATGGCACATTTCTTCGTTTGGGTTCTGCGATTCCTTTCTGTTTTAAGGAATCAACCATTGTATGCCCAGGTTCACCATGTAGTCCCCTTACTTCTCGCAAAGCTATGCCATAAAGGTGTATTGCTATGAGGTGTCTACAACAAGTATGAGCCTGTTGGTGGCAGAATTCTTCGATTGGGTTCTGCGATTTTCTTTCTGTTTTGAAGAATCAACCCTTGTATGCCCAGATTCATCCTGTAGTCCCCTGATTTTTCACAAAGCTATGCCATAAAGATGTGCTCCTATGAGGTCTCTACAACATGTATGAGTCTGTTGGTGGCAAAAATTGTTCATTTGGGTTCTGCGTTTATTTAACTGTTTTCAAGAATCAACCCTTGTATCGCAAGATTCACCCTGTAGTCCTCTGATTTTTATCAAAGCTATACCATAAAGCTGTACTCCAATAAGGTCTCTACAACATGTGTGAGTCTGTTGGTGGCACAATTCTTCGTTTGGGTTCTGCGATTTCGTTATGTTTTAAGGAATCAACCTTTGTATGCCCAGATTCACCATGTAGTACCCTGATTTTTCGCAAAGCTATGCCATGAAGATGTACTCCTATGAGGTCTCTACAACACATCTGAGTCTGTTGGTGGCACAATTCTTCGTTTGGGTGCTGCGATTGATTTATGTTTTAAGGAATCAACCTTAGTATGCCCAGATTCACCCTGTAGTTCCCGGATTTCTCACAAAGCTATGCCATAAAGATGTGCTCCTATGAGGTTTCTACATGTATGAGTCTGTTGGTGGCACAATTCTTCGTTTGGGTTCTGCGATTTCGTTATGTTTTAAGGAATCAACCTTTGTATGCCCAGATTCACCATGTAGTACCCTGATTTTTCGCAAAGCTATGCCATGAAGATGTACTCCTATGAGGTCTCTACAACACATCTGAGTCTGTTGGTGGCACAATTCTTCGTTTGGGTTCTGCGATTCCTTTCTGTTTTAAGGAATCAACCATTGTATGCCCAGGTTCACCATGTAGTCCCCTTACTTCTCGCAAAGCTATGCCATAAAGGTGTATTGCTATGAGGTGTCTACAACAAGTATGAGCCTGTTGGTGGCAGAATTCTTCGATTGGGTTCTGCGATTTTCTTTCTGTTTTGAAGAATCAACCCTTGTATGCCCAGATTCATCCTGTAGTCCCCTGATTTTTCACAAAGCTTTGCCATAAAGATGAGCTATCTTCAACATGTATGATTTTGTTGATGTCAAAATTGTTCGTTTGGGTTCTGCGATTTTTTTCTGTTTTCAAGAATTAAACCTTGTATGGCGAGATTCACCCTGTAGTCCCTTGACTTTTCGCAAAGCTATGCCTTGAATATGTGCTCTTATGAGGTCTCTACAACATGTATGAGTCTGTTGGTGGCACAATTGTTCGTTTGGGTGCTGCGAACTTTTTTGCTGTTTTGTAGAATCAACTCTTGTATGCCCAGGATCATCCTGTAGTCCCTTGACTTTTCGCAAAGCTATGCCATGAAGATGTACTCCTATGAGGTATCTATAACATATCTGAGTCTGTTGGTGGCCCAAGAATTGGGTTCTACGATTTTTTTCTGTTTTAAGGAGTGAAGCCTTGTACGCCCAGATTCACCATGTAGTCCCCTGATTTTTCGCAAAGCTATGCCAAGAAGCTGTACTCCTACTTGGTTTCTACAACATGTATGAGTCTGTAGCACAATTCTTCGTTTGGGTTCTGCGATTTTTTTCTGTTTTGAGGAATTAACCCTGGTGCGCCCAGATTCGCCCTGTGGTCCTCTGACTTTCATCAAAGTTATACCATTAAGCTGTACTCGAATAAGGTCTCTACAACATGTCTGAGTCTGTTGGTGGAACAATTCTTCGTTTGGGTTCTGCGATTTTTTTTCTGTTTTGAAGAATCAACCCTTGTATGCCCAGATCCGCCCTGTAGTCCGTTGACTTTTCGCAAAGCTATACCATGAAGATGTAGTCCTATGACCTTTCTACAATATGTACGAGTCTGTTGATGGAACAATTCTTCGTTTGGGTTCTGCGATTTCTTTATGTTTTAAGGAATCAACCTTTGTATGCCCAGATTCACCATGTAGTCCCCTGAGTTTTCGCAAAGCTATGCCATGAAGATGTACTCCTATGACGTCTCTACAACACATCTGAGTCTGTTGGTGGCACAATTCTTCGTTTGGGTGCTGCAATTTATGTTTTAAGGAATCAACCCTTGTGCGCCAAGATTCACCCTGTAGTCGCCTGATTTCTCGCAAAGCTATGCCATAAAGATGTGCTCCTATGATGCCTCTACAACATGCATGAGTCTGTTGGTAGCACAATTCTTCTTTTGGGTTCTGCAAGCTTTTTTGCTGTTTTGATGAATCAACCCTTGTATGCCCAGGTTCACCCTGTAGTCGCTTGATTTTTTGCATTGCTATGCCAAGAAGATGTACTCCTATGAGGTCTCGACATGTATGAGTCTGTTGGTGGCACAATTCTTCGTTTGGGTTCTGCGATTTCGTTATGTTTTAAGGAATCAACCTTTGTATGCCCAGATTCACCATGTAGTACCCTGATTTTTCGCAAAGCTATGCCATGAAGATGTACTCCTATGAGGTCTCTACAACACATCTGAGTCTGTTGGTGGCACAATTCTTCGTTTGGGTGCTGCGATTTATTTATGTTTTAAGGAATCAACCTTAGTATGCCCAGATTCACCATGTAGTCTCCTGATTTTTCGCAAAGCTATGCCATGAAGATGTATTCCTATGAGGTCTCTACAACACATCTGAGTCTGTTGGTGGCACAATTCTTCATTTGGGTGCTTCGAACTTTTTTGCTGTTTTGAAGAATCAACTCTTGTATGCCCAGATTCACCCTGTAGTCTCCTGTGAGGTTTCTACAACATGTATGAGTCTGTTGATGGCACAGTTCTTCGTTTGGGTTCTGCGATTTATTTATGTTTTAAGGAATCAACCATTGTATGCCCAGATTCGCCTTGTCGTCCTCTGATTTTTTTCAAAGTTATGTCATAAGGTTGTACTCCTATGAGGTTTCTACAACATATACGAGTCTGTTGGTGGCACAATCCTTCGTTTGGGTTCTGCGATTTATTTATGTTTTAAGGAATCAACCCTTGTATGCCCAGATTCACCCTGTAGTCCCCTGATTTCTCACAAAGCTATACCATAAATATGTGCTCCTATGAGGTCTCTACAACATGTATGAGTCTGTTGGTTGCAAAATTGTTCGTTTGGGTTCTGCGATTTTTTTTCTGTTTTCATGAATCAACCATTGTATGGCAAGATTCACCCTGTAGTCCCTTAACTTTTCGCAAAGCTATGCCATGAAGATGTACTCCTATGAGGTCTCTATAACATATCTGAGTCTGTTGGTGGCCCACGAATTGGGTTCTGCGATTTTCTTCTGCTTTAAGCAGAGAAGACTAGTACGCCCAGATTCACCATGTAGTCCTCTGATTTCTCGCAAAGCTATTCCATAAAGATGTATTGCTATGAGGTGTCTACAACATGTATGAGCCTGTTGGTGGCACAATTCTTCGTTTGGGTGCTGCAATTTTTTGGTTTTAAGGAGTGAAGCCTTGTACGCGCAGAATCACCCTGTAGTCCCCTGATTTTTCGCAAAGCTATATCATAAAGCTGTACTCCAATAGGGTTTCTACAACATGTATGAGCCTGTTGGTGGCACAATTGTTCTTTGGGTTCTGCGATTTTTTTTCTGTTTTAAGGAATTAACCCTTGTACGCCGAGATTTGCCCTGTCGACCCCTGATTTTTCACAAAGCTGTGCCATAAAGATGTGCTCCTATAGGGTTTCTACAACATGTATGAGTCTGTTGGTGGCAAAATTGTTCGTTTAGGTTCTGCGATTTTTTTTCTGTTTTCAAGAATCAACCCTTGTATGGCAAGATTCACCCTGTGGTCCCTTGACTTTTCGCAAAGATATGCCATGAATATGTGCTAATATGAGGTCTCTACAACATGCATGAGCGTCTGTTGGTGGCACAATTGTTCGTTTGGATTCTGCGATTTATTTATGTTTTAAGGAATCAACCCTTGTATGCCCAGATTCACCCTGTAGTCCCCTGATTTCTCACAAAGCTATGCCATAAAGATGTGCTCCTATGAGGTCTCTACAACATGTATGAGTCTGTTGGTTGCAAAATTGTTCGTTTGGGTTATGCGATTTTTTAACTGGTTTAAGCAGTGAAGCCTTGTACGCACAGAATCACCCAGTAGTCCCCTAATTTTTCGCAAAGCTATGCCATAAAGCTGTACTCCCATAGGGTTTCTACAACATGTATGAGTCTGTTGGTGGCACAATTGTTCGTTTGGGTGCTGCGAACTTTTTTGCTGTTTTGTAGAATCAACTCTTGTATGCCCAGGATCATCCTGTAGTCCCTTGACTTTTCGCAAAGCTATGCCATGAAGATGTACTCCTATGAGGTCTCTATAACATATCTGAGTCTGTTGGCGGCCCAAGAATTGGGTTCTGCGATTTTTTTCTGTTTTAAGGAGTGAAGCCTTGTACGCCCAGATTCACCATGTAGTCCCCTGATTTTTCGCAAAGCTATGCCATGAAGCTGTACTCCTATATGGTTTCTACAACATGTATGAGTCTGTAGCACAATTCTTCGTTTGGGTTCTGCGATTTTTTTCTGTTTTGAGGAATTAACCCTGGTGCGCCCAGATTCGCCCTGTGGTCCTCTGACTTTCATCAAAGTTATACCATAAAGCTGTACTCCAATAAGGTCTCTACTACATGTATGAGTCTGTTGGTGGAACAATTCTTCGTTTGGGTTCTGCGATTTTTTTTCTGTTTTGAAGAATCAACCTTTGTATGCCCAGATCCGCCCTGTAGTCCGTTGACTTTTCGCAAAGCTATACCATGAAGATGTAGTCCTATGACCTTTCTACAATATGTACGAGTCTGTTGATGGAACAATTCTTCGTTTGGGTTCTGCAATTTCTTTATGTTTTAAGGAATCAACCTTTGTATGCCCAGATTCACCATGTAGTCCCCTGATTTCTCGCAAAGCTATTCCATAAAGATGTATTGCTATGAGGTGTCTACAACATGTATGAGCTTGCTGGTGGCACATTTCTTCGGTTGGGATCTGCGATTTTTTTCTGTTTTGAGGAATCAACCCTTGTATGCCCAGATGCACCAGATAGTCCCGTGATTTTTCGCAAAGCTATGCCGTAAAGACGTGCTCCTATGAGGTCTCTACAACATGTATGAGTCTGTTGGTGGCACAATTGTTCGTTTGGGTTCTGCGATTTTTTTCTGTTTCAAGCAGTGAAGCCTTGTACGTCCAGAATCACCCTGTAGTCCCCTGAGCTTTCGCAAAGCTATGCCTTGAAGATGTGCTCCTATGAGGTCTCTACAACAAGTATGAGTCTGTTGGTGGCACAATTGTTCTTTTAGGTTCTGCGATTGTTTTTCTGTTTTAAGGAATCAACGATTGTACGCCGAGATGTATGAGTCTGTTGGTGGCAAAATCGTTCGTTTGGGTTCTGCGATCTTTTTTCTGTTTTCAAGGATCAACCATTGTATGGCAAGATTCACCCTGTAGCTCCTTGACTTTTCGCAAATCTATGCCATTAATATGTGCTCCTATGAGGTCTCTACAACATGTATGAGTCTTTTTGTGGCACAAGTGTTCGTTTGGATTCTGCGATTTTTTTCTGTTTTAAGCAGTAAGCCTTGTACGAGCAGAATCACCCTGTATTCCAATTCTATGCCATAAAGATGTATTTCTATGATGCCGCTACAACATATATGAGTCTGTTGCTGGCACAATTCTTCGTTTGGATTCTGCGATTGTTTCCTGTTTTAAGCAGTGAAGCCTGGTACGCGCAGAATCACCATGTAGTCCCCTGAGTCTTCGCAAAGCTATGCCATAAAGATGTGCTCCTATAGGGTTTCTACAACATGTATGAGTCTATTGGTGGCAAAATTGTTCGTTTGGGTTCTGCGATTTTTTTTCTGTTTTCAAGAATCAACCCTTGTATGGCAAGATTCACCCTGTGGTCCCTTGACTTTTCGCAAAGATATGCCATGAATATGTGCTAATATGAGGTCTCTACAACATGCATGAGTCTGTTGGTGGCACAATTGTTCGTTTGGATTCTGCGATTTATTTATGTTTTAAGGAATCAACCCTTGTATGCCCAGATTCACCCTGTAGTCCCCTGATTTCTCACAAAGCTATGCCATAAAGATGTGCTCCTATGAGGTCTCTACAACATGTATGAGTCTGTTGGTTGCAAAATTGTTCGTTTGGGTTCTGCGATTTTTTTTCTGGTTTAAGCAGTGAAGCCTTGTACGCACAGAATCACCCAGTAGTCCCCTAATTTTTCGCAAAGCTATGCCATAAAGCTGTACTCCCATAGGGTTTCTACAACATGTATGAGTCTGTTGGTGGCACAATTGTTCTTTGGGTTCTGCGATTTTTTTTCTGTTTTAAGGAATTAACCCTTGTACGCCGAGATTTGCCCTGTCGCCCACCGATTTTTCACAAAGCTGTGCCATAAAGATGTGCTCCTATAGGGTCTCTACAACATGTATGAGTCTGTTGGTGGCAAAATTGTTCGTTTGGGTTCTGCGATTTTTTCCGTTTTAAGCAGTGAAGCCTGGTACACGCAGAATCATCATGTAGTCCCAGGATTTTTCGCAAAGCTATGCCATGAAGATGTACTCCTATGAGGTCTCTACAACATATCTGAGTATGTTGGCGGCACTATTCTTCCTTTGGGTTCTGTGATTTTTTTTCTGTTTTGAAGAATCAACCCTTGTATGCTCAGATTCACCCTGTAGTCCCTTGACTTTTCGCAAAGCTATGACACGTATGAGGTTTCTACAACATGTATGAGTCTGTTGATGGCACATTTCTTCGTTTGGGTTCTGCGATTCCTTTCTGTTTTAAGGAATCAACCATTGTATGCCCAGGTTCACCATGTAGTCCCCTTACTTCTCGCAAAGCTATGCCATAAAGATGTATTGCTATGAGGTGTCTACAACAAGTATGAGCCTGTTGGTGGCAGAATTCTTCGATTGGGTTCTGCGATTTTCTTTCTGTTTTGAAGAATCAACCCTTGTATGCCCAGATTCATCCTGTAGTCCCCTGATTTTTCACAAAGCTATGCCATAAAGATGTGCTCCTATGAGGTCTCTACAACATGTATGAGTCTGTTGGTGGCAAAAATTGTTCATTTGGGTTCTGCGTTTATTTTTCTGTTTTCAAGAATCAACCCTTGTATCGCAAGATTCACCCTGTAGTCCTCTGATTTTTATCAAAGCTATACCATAAAGCTGTACTCCAATAAGGTCTCTACAACATGTGTGAGTCTGTTGGTGGCACAATTCTTCGTTTGGGTTCTGCGATTTCGTTATGTTTTAAGGAATCAACCTTTGTATGGCCGATTCACCATGTTGTCCCCTAATTTATCGCAAAGCTATGCCATACAGATGTGCTCCTATGATGCCTCTACAACATGCATGAATCTGTTGGTAGCACAATTCTTCGTTTGGGTTCTGTGATTTTTTTCTGTTTTGAGGAATTAACCTTGGTACGCCCAGATTCGCCCTGTAGTCCGTTGACTTTTCGCAAAGCTATGCCATGAAGATGTACTCCTATGAAGTCCCTATAATATATCTGAGTCTGTTGGTGGCGCAATTCTTCGTTTGGATTCTGCGATTTTCTTCTGCTTTAGGCAGAGCAGCCTAGTACGCCCAGATTCACCATGTAGTCCCCTGATTTCTCGCAAAGCTATACCATAAAGATGTATTACTATGAGGTGTCTATAACATGTATGAGTCTGTTGGAGGCACAATTCTTCGTCAAGGGGTCAACCCTTGTATGCCCAGATTCACCCTGTAGTCCCCCGATTTCTCGCAAAGCTATGCCATAAAGATGTATTGCTATGAGGCGTCTACAACAAGTATGAGCCTGTTGGTGGCACAATTCTTCGTTTGGGTTCTGCGATTTTTTTTCTGTTTTGAGGAATCAACGCTTGTATGCCCAGATTCACCATGTAGTCACCTGGGATTTCGCAAAGCTCTGCCATAAAGATGTATTGCTGTTAGATGTCTACAACATGTACGAGCCTGTTGGTGGCACAATTCTTCGTTTGGGTTCGTGGAATTTTTGTCTGGTTTAAGCAGTGAAGCCTTGTACGCACAGAATCACCCTGTAGTCCCCTAATTTTTCGCAAAGTCATGCCATAAAGCTATATTGGTATAGGGTTTCTACAACATGTATGAGTCTGTTGGTGGCACAATTGTTCTTTTGGGTTCTGCGATTTTTTTTCTGTTTTAAGGGATCAACCCTTGTACGCCGAGATTTGCCCTGTCGTCCCCTGATTTTTCACAAAGCTTTGCCATAAAGATGAGCTATCTTCAACATGTATGATTTTGTTGATGTCAAAATTGTTCGTTTGGGTTCTGCGATTTTTTTCTGTTTTCAAGAATTAACCCTTGTATGGCGAGATTCACCCTGTAGTCCCTTGACTTTTTGCAAAGCTATGCCTTGAATATGTGCTCTTATGAGGTCTCTACAACATGTATGAGTCTGTTGGTGGCACAATTGTTCGTTTGGGTGCTGCGAACTTTTTTGCTGTTTTGTAGAATCAACTCTTGTATGCCCAGGATCATCCTGTAGTCCCTTGACTTTTCGCAAAGCTATGCCATGAAGATGTACTCCTATGAGGTATCTATAACATATCTGAGTCTGTTGGTGGCCCAAGAATTGGGTTCTACGATTTTTTTTCTGTTTTAAGGAGTGAAGCCTTGTACGCCCAGATTCACCATGTAGTCCCCTGATTTTTCGCAAAGCTATGCCATAAAGCTGTACTCCCATAGGTTTTCTACAACATGTATGAGTCTGTTGGTGGCACAATTGTTCTTTGGGTTCTGCGATTTTTTTTCTGTTTTAAGGAATTAACCCTTGTACGCCGAGATTTGCCCTGTCGCCCACCGATTTTTCACAAAGCTGTGCCATAAAGATGTGCTCCTATAGGGTCTCTACAACATGTATGAGTCTGTTGGTGGCAAAATTGTTCGTTTGGGTTCTGCGATTTTTTCCGTTTTAAGCAGTGAAGCCTGGTACACGCAGAATCATCATGTAGTCCCAGGATTTTTCGCAAAGCTATGCCATGAAGATGTACTCCTATGAGGTCTCTACAACATATCTGAGTATGTTGGCGGCACTATTCTTCCTTTGGGTTCTGTGATTTTTTTTCTGTTTTGAAGAATCAACCCTTGTATGCTCAGATTCACCCTGTAGTCCCTTGACTTTTCGCAAAGCTATGACACGTATGAGGTTTCTACAACATGTATGAGTCTGTTGATGGCACATTTCTTCGTTTGGGTTCTGCGATTCCTTTCTGTTTTAAGGAATCAACCATTGTATGCCCAGGTTCACCATGTAGTCCCCTTACTTCTCGCAAAGCTATGCCATAAAGATGTATTGCTATGAGGTGTCTACAACAAGTATGAGCCTGTTGGTGGCAGAATTCTTCGATTGGGTTCTGCGATTTTCTTTCTGTTTTGAAGAATCAACCCTTGTATGCCCAGATTCATCCTGTAGTCCCCTGATTTTTCACAAAGCTATGCCATAAAGATGTGCTCCTATGAGGTCTCTACAACATGTATGAGTCTGTTGGTGGCAAAAATTGTTCATTTGGGTTCTGCGTTTATTTTTCTGTTTTCAAGAATCAACCCTTGTATCGCAAGATTCACCCTGTAGTCCTCTGATTTTTATCAAAGCTATACCATAAAGCTGTACTCCAATAAGGTCTCTACAACATGTGTGAGTCTGTTGGTGGCACAATTCTTCGTTTGGGTTCTGCGATTTCGTTATGTTTTAAGGAATCAACCTTTGTATGGCCGATTCACCATGTTGTCCCCTAATTTATCGCAAAGCTATGCCATACAGATGTGCTCCTATGATGCCTCTACAACATGCATGAATCTGTTGGTAGCACAATTCTTCGTTTGGGTTCTGTGATTTTTTTCTGTTTTGAGGAATTAACCTTGGTACGCCCAGATTCGCCCTGTAGTCCGTTGACTTTTCGCGAAGCTATGCCATGAAGATGTACT
The DNA here is from genome assembly GCA_963669975.1 of Acanthoscelides obtectus. Taxonomy (NCBI): domain Eukaryota; kingdom Metazoa; phylum Arthropoda; class Insecta; order Coleoptera; family Chrysomelidae; genus Acanthoscelides; species Acanthoscelides obtectus. Next base: position 79,422,185 of record CAVLJG010000007.1, on the reverse strand, counting down.
CCTATGAAGTCCCTATAATATATCTGAGTCTGTTGGTGGCGCAATTCTTCGTTTGGATTCTGCGATTTTCTTCTGCTTTAAGCAGAGCAGCCTAGTACGCCCAGATTCACCATGTAGTCCCCTGATTTCTCGCAAAGCTATACCATAAAGATGTATTACTATGAGGTGTCTATAACATGTATGAGTCTGTTGGAGGCACAATTCTTCGTCAAGGGGTCAACCCTTGTATGCCCAGATTCACCCTGTAGTCCCCCGATTTCTCGCAAAGCTATGCCATAAAGATGTATTGCTATGAGGCGTCTACAACAAGTATGAGCCTGTTGGTGGCACTATTCTTCGTTTGGGTTCTGCGATTTTTTTTCTGTTTTGAGGAATCAACGCTTGTATGCCCAGATTCACCATGTAGTCACCTGGGATTTCGCAAAGCTCTGCCATAAAGATGTATTGCTGTTAGATGTCTACAACATGTACGAGCCTGTTGGTGGCTCAATTCTTCGTTTGGGTTCGTGGAATTTTTGTCTGGTTTAAGCAGTGAAGCCTTGTACGCACAGAATCACCCTGTAGTCCCCTAATTTTTCGCAAAGTCATGCCATAAAGCTATATTGGTATAGGGTTTCTACAACATGTATGAGTCTGTTGGTGGCACAATTGTTCTTTTGGGTTCTGCGATTTTTTTTCTGTTTTAAGGGATCAACCCTTGTACGCCGAGATTTGCCCTGTCGTCCCCTGATTTTTCACAAAGCTTTGCCATAAAGATGAGCTATCTTCAACATGTATGATTTTGTTGATGTCAAAATTGTTCGTTTGGGTTCTGCGATTTTTTTCTGTTTTCAAGAATTAACCCTTGTATGGCGAGATTCACCCTGTAGTCCCTTGACTTTTCGCAAAGCTATGCCATGAAGATGTACTCCTATGAGGTATCTATAACATATCTGAGTCTGTTGGTGGCCCAAGAATTGGGTTCTACGATTTTTTTCTGTTTTAAGGAGTGAAGCCTTGTACGCCCAGATTCACCATGTAGTCCCCTGATTTTTCGCAAAGCTATGCCAAGAAGCTGTACTCCTATATGGTTTCTACAACATGTATGAGTCTGTAGCACAATTCTTCGTTTGGGTTCTGCGATTTTTTTCTGTTTTGAGGAATTAACCCTGGTGCGCCCAGATTCGCCCTGTGGTCCTCTGAATTTCATCAAAGTTATACCATACAGCTGTACTCCAATAAGGTCTCTACAACATGTCTGAGTCTGTTGGTGGAACAATTCTTCGTTTGGGTTCTGCGATTTTTTTTCTGTTTTGAAGAATCAACCCTTGTATGCCCAGATCCGCCCTGTAGTCCGTTGACTTTTCGCAAAGCTATACCATGAAGATGTAGTCCTATGACCTTTCTACAATATGTACGAGTCTGTTGATGGAACAATTCTTCGTTTGGGTTCTGCGATTTCTTTATGTTTTAAGGAATCAACCTTTGTATGCCCAGATTCACCATGTAGTCCCCTGATTTCTCGCAAAGCTATTCCATAAAGATGTATTGCTATGAGGTGTCTACAACATGTATGAGCTTGCTGGTGGCACTTTTCTTCGGTTGGGTTCTGCGATTTTTTTCTGTTTTGAGGAATCAACCCTTGTATGCCCAGATGCACCATATAGTCCCGTGATTTTTCGCAAAGCTATGCCGTAAAGATGTTCTCCTATGAGGTCTCTTCAACATGTATGAATCTGTTGGTGGCAAAATTGTTCGTTTGGGTTATGCGATTTTTTTTCTGTTTTCAAGAATCAACCCTTGTATGGCAAGATTCATCCCATAGTCCCTTGACTTTTCGCAAAGCTATGCCTTGAATATGTGCTCCTATGAGGTCTCTACAACATGTATGAGTCTGTTGGTGGCACAATTGTTCGTTTGGGTTCTGCGATTTTTTTCTGTTTCAAGCAGTGAAGCCTTGTACGTCCAGAATCACCCTGTAGTCCCCTGAGCTTTCGCAAAGCTATGCCTTGAATATGTGCTCCTATGAGGTCTCTACAACAAGTATGAGTCTGTTGGTGGCACAATTATTCGTTTGGGTTCGTGGAATTTTTTTCTGGTTTAAGCAGTGAAGCCTTGTACGCACAGAATCACCCAGTAGTCCCCTAACCTTTCGCAAAGCTATGCCATAAAGATGTACTCCTATAGGGTTTCTACAACATGTATGAGTATTTTGGTGGCACAAATGTTCTTTTGGGTTCTGCGACTTTTTTCTGTTTTAAGGAATCAACCCTTGTACGCCGAGATTTGCCCTGTCGTCCCCTGATTTTTCACAAAGCTATGCAATGAAGATGTGCTCCTACGAGCTCTCTTCAACATGTATGAGTCTGTTGGTGGCACAAGTGTTCGTTTGGGTTCTGCGATTTTTTTCTGTTTTAGGCAGTGAAGCCTTGTACGAGCAGAATCACCCAGCAGTCCTCTATTTTCGCAGTTCTATGCCACAAAGATGTATTTCTATTATGCCTCTACAACATATATGAGTCTGTTGCTGGCACAATTCTTCGTTTGGATTCTGCGATTTTTTTCTTTTTTAAGCAGTGAAGCCTGGTACGCGCAGAATCACCATATAGTCCCAGGATTTTTGGCAAAGCTATGCCAAGAAGATGTACTCCTATGAGGTCTCTACATGTATGAGTCTGTTGGTGGCACAATTCTTCGTTTGGGTGCTGCAATTTATTTATGTTTTAAGGAGTCAACCCTTGTATGCCCAGATTCACCCTGTAGTCCCCTGATTTCTCGCAAAGCTATGCCATATAATTCTTCGTTTGGGTTCTGCGATTCATTTATGTTTTGGGGAATCAACCCTTGTACGCCGAGATTCGCCTTGTGGTCCTCTGATTTTTGTCAAAGTTATGTCATAAGGATGTACTCCTATGAGGTCCCTACAACATATACGAGTCTGTTAGTGGCACAATCTTTCGTTTGGGTTCTGCGATTTATTTATGTTTTGAGGAATCAAACCTTGTATGCCCAGATTCACCCTGTAGTCCCCTGATTTCTCGCAAAGCTATGCCATGAAGATGTGCTCCTATGAGGTCTCTACAACATGTATGAGTCTGTTGGTTGCAAAATTGTTCGTTTGGGTTCTGCGATTTTTTTTCTATTTTCAAGGATCAACCCTTGTATGGCAAGATTCACCCTGTAGTCCCTTGACTTTTCGCAAAGCTATGCCATGAAGATGTACTCCTATGAGGTCTCTATAACATATCTGTTGGTGGCCCAAGAATTGGGTTCTGGGATTTTTTTCTGCTTTAAGCAGAGAAGCCTAGTACGCCCAGATTCACCATGCAGTCCCCTGATTTCTCGCAAAGCTACACCATAAAGATGTACTACTATATGGTTTCTACAACATGTATGAGTCTGTTGGTAGCACAATTCTCCGTTTGGGCTCTGAGATTTTTTTTCTGTTTTAAGGACTCAACCCTTGTACGCCGAGATTTGCCCAGTCGTCCCCTGATTTTTTACAAAGCTATGCCATAAAGATGTGTTCCTATGAGCTCTCTTAAACATGTATGGGTCTGTTGTTGGCAAAATTGTTCGTTTGGGTTCTGCGATTTTTTTTCTGTGTTCAAGAATCAACTCTTGTATGCCCAGATTCACCCTGTAGTCCCTTGACTTTTCGCAAAGCTATGACATGAACATATACTCCTATGAGGATTCTACAACATGTATGAGACTGTTGATGGCACAATTCTTCGTTTGGGTTCTGCGATTTCTTTATGCTTTAAGGGATCAACCATTGTATGCCTAGATTCACCATGTAGTCCCCTGACTTCTCGCAAAGCTATGCCATAACGATGCACTGCTATGAGGTTTCTACAACAAGTATGAGCCTGTTGGTGGCAAAATTCTTCGTTTGGGTTCTGCGATTCATTTATGTTTTGGGGAATCAACCCTTGTACGCCGAGATTCGCCTTGTCGTCCTCTGATTTTTGTCAAAGTTATGTCATAAGGATGTACTCCTATGAGGTCTCTACAACATATACGAGTCTGTTGGTGGCACAATCCTTCGTTTGGGTTCTGCGATTTATTTATGTTTTGAGGAATCAACCCTTGTACGCCTAGATTCGCCTTGTCGTCCTCTGATTTTTGTCAAAGTGATGTCATAAGGATGTACTCCTATGAGGTCTCTACAACATATACGAGTCTGTTAGTGGCACAATCCTTCGTTTGGTTTCTGCAATTTGTTTTCTTTTTTTGAAGAATCAACCCTTGTATGCCCAGATTCACCCTGTAGTCCCCTGATTTCTCGCAAAGCTATGCCATACGGATGTGCTCCTATGATGCCTCCAGAACATGCAAGAGTCTGTTGGTAGCACAGTTCCTCGTTTGGGTTCTGCGATTTTTTTCTGTTTTGAGGAATCAACTCTGATACGCTCAGATTCGCCCTGTAGTCCTCTGACTTTCATCAAAGTTATACCATAAAGCTGTACTCCAATAAGGTCTCTACAACATGTTTGAGTCTGTTGGTGGCACAATTCTTCGTTTGGGTTCTGCAATTTTTTTTCTGTTTTGAAGAATCAACCCTTGTATGCCCAGATTCGCCCTGTAGTCCCTTGACTTTTCGCAAAGCTATGCCATGAAGATGTAGTCCCATGAGCTTTCTACAATAAGTATGAGTCTGTTGATGGAACAATTCTTCGTTTGGGTTCTGCAATTTTTTTCTGTTTTCAGGAATCAACCCTTGTATGCCCAGATGCACCGTATAGTCCCCTGATTTTTTGCAAAGCTATGCCGTAAAGATGTGCTCCTATGAGGACTCTACAACATATGTGAGACTGATGGTGGCACAATACTTCGTTTGGGTTCTGCGATTTTATTCTGTTTGCCCAGAATCACCATGTAGTCCCCTGAGTTTTCGCAAAGCTATGCCTTGAAGATATGCTCCTATGAGGTCTCTACAACAAGTATGAGTCTGTTGGTGGCACAATTCTTCATTTGGGTTCGTGGAATTTTTTTCTGGTTTAAGCAGTGAAGCCTTGTACGCACAGAATCACCCTGTAGTTCCCTAATTTTTCGCAAAGCCATGCCATAAAGCTGTACTGCTATAGGGTTTCTACAACATATATGAGTCTGTTGGTGGCACAATTGTTCTTTTAGGTTCTGCGATTGTTTTTCTGTTTTAAGGAATCAACGATTGTACGCCGAGATTCGCCCTGTCGTCCCCTGATTTTTCACAAAGATATGCCATAAAGATGTGCTCCTACGAGGCCTCTTCAACATGTATGAGTCTGTTGGTGGCAAACTTGTTCGTTTGGTTTCTGCGATTTTTTTTCTGTTTTCATGAATCAACCCTTGTATGGCAAGATTCACCCTATAGTCCCTTGACTTTTCGCAAAGCTATGCCATGAATATGTGCTCCTATGAGGTCTCTACAACATGTATGAGTCTGTTGGTGGCACAATTGTTCTTTAAGGTTCTGCGATTGTTTTTCTGTTTTAAGGAATCAACGATTGTACGCCGAGATTCGCCCTGCCGTCCCCTAGTTTTTCACAAAGCTATGCCATAGAGATGAGCTCCTACGAGCTCTCTTCAACATGTATGAGTCTGTTGGTGGCAAAATCGTTTGTTTGGGTTCTGCGATCTTTTTTCTGTTTTCAAGGATCAACCATTGTATGGCAAGATTCACCCTGTAGCTCCTTGACTTTTCGCAAATCTATGCCATTAATATGTGCTCCTATGAGGTCTCTACAACATGTATGAGTCTTTTTGTGGCATAAGTGTTCGTTTGGATTCTGCGATTTTTTTCTGTTTTAAGCAGTGAAGCCTTGTACGAGCAGAATCACCCTGTAGTCCTCTGTTTTCGCAATTCTATGCCATAAAGATGTATTTCTATGATGCCTCTACAACATATATGAGTCTGTTGCTGGCACAATTCTTCGTTTGGATTCTGCGATTGTTTCCTGTTTTAAGCAGTGAAGCCTGGTACGCGCAGAATCACCATGTAGTCCCACGATTTTTCGCAAAGCTATGCCAAGGAGATGTACTCCTATGTGGTCTCTACATGTATGAGTCTGTTGGTGGTACAATTCTTCATTTGGGTTCTGCGATTTTTTTCTGTTTTGAGGAATCAACTCTTGTATTCCCAGATTCACCATGTAGTCCCCTGAGTTTTCGCAAAGCTATGCCATGAAGATGTACTCCTATGAGGTCTCTACAACACATCTGAGTCTGTTGGTGGCACAATTCTTCGTTTGGGTGCTGCGATTTATGTTTTAAGGAATCAACCCTTGTGCGCCAAGATTCACCCTGTAGTCGCCTGATTTCTCGCAAAGCTATGTCATAAAGGTGTGCTCCTATGATGCCTCTACAACATGCATGAGTCTATTGGTAGCACAATTCTTCTTTTGGGTTCTGCAAGCTTTTTTGCTGTTTTGATGAATCAACCCTTGTATGCCCAGGTTCACCCTGTAGTCGCTTGATTTTTTGCATTGCTATGCCAAGAAGATGTACTCCTATGAGGTCTCGACATGTATGAGTCTGTTGGTGGCACAATTCTTCGTTTGGGTTCTGCGATTTCGTTATGTTTTAAGGAATCAACCTTTGTATGCCCAGATTCACCATGTAGTACCCTGATTTTTCGCAAAGCTATGCCATGAAGATGTACTCCTATGAGGTCTCTACAACACATCTGAGTCTGTTGGTGGCACAATTCTTCGTTTGGGTGCTGCGATTTATTTATGTTTTAAGGAATCAACCTTAGTATGCCCAGATTCACCCTGTAGTCCCCTGATTTCTCACAAAGCTATGCCATACAGATGTGCTCCTATGAGGTTTCTACATGTATGAGTCTGTTGGTGGCACAATTCTTCATTTGGGTTCTGCGATTTTTTCTGTTTTGAGGAATCAACCCTTGTATGCCCAGATTCACCATGTAGTCTCCTGATTTTTCGCAAAGCTATGCCATGAAGATGTATTCCTATGAGGTCTCTACAACACATCTGAGTCTGTTGGTGGCACAATTCTTCGTTTGGGTGCTTCGAACTTTTTTGCTGTTTTGAAGAATCAACTCTTGTATGCCCAGGTTCACCCTGTAGTCGCTTGATTTTTCGCATAGCTATGCCAAGAAGATGTACTCCTATGAGGTCTCGACATGTATGAGTCTGTTGGTGGCACAATTCTTCGTTTGGGTTCTGCGATTTCGTTATGTTTTAAGGAATCAACCATTGTATGCCCAGATTCGCCTTGTCGTCCTCTGATATTTTTCAAAGTTATGTCATAAGGTTGTACTCCTATGAGGTTTCTACAACATATACGGGTCTGTTGGTGGCACATTCCTTCGTTTGGGTTCTGCGATTTATTTATGTTTTAAGGAATCAACCCTTGTACGCCAAGATTCACCCTGTAGTCCCCTGATTTCTCGCAAAGCTATGCCATAAAGATGTATTGCTATGAGGTGTCTACAACAAGTATGAGCCTGTTGGTGGCACAATTCTTCGTTTGGGTTCTGCGATTCACTTATGTTTTGGGGAATCAACCCTTGTACGCCGAGATTCGCCTTGTCGTCCTCTGATTTTTGTCAAAGTTATATCATAAGGATGTACTCCTATGAGATCTCTACAACATATACGAGTCTGTTAGTGGCACAATCCTTCGTTTGGGTTCTGCAACTATTTTTTCTGTTTTGAAGAATCAACCCTTGTATACCCAGATTCACCCTGTAGTCCCTTGATTTCTCGCAAAGCTATGCCATACAGATGTGCTCCTATGATGCCTCTACAACATGCATGAGTCTGTTGGTAGCACAATTCTTTTTTTGGGTTCTGCAAGCTTCTTTGCCGTTTTGATGAATCAACCCTTGTATGCCCAGGTTCACCCTGTAGTCGCTTGATTTTTCGCATAGCTATGCCAAGAAGATGTACTCCTATGAGGTCTCGACACGTATGGGTCTGTTGGTGGCAAAATTCTTCGTTTGGGTGCTGCGATTTATTTATGTTTTAAGGAATCAACCTTTGTATTCCCAGATTCACCCTGTAGTCCCCTGATTTTTCACAAAGCTATGCCATAAAGATGTGCTCGTATGAGGACTCTACAACATGTATGAGTCTGTTGGTTGCAAAATTGCTCGTTTGGGTTCTGCGATTTTTTTTCTGTTTTCAAGGATCAACCCCTGTATGGCAAGATTCACCCTTGACTTTTCGCAAAGCTATACCATGAAGATGTACTCCTATGAGGTCTCTATAACAAATCTGAGTCTGTTAGTGGCCCAAGAATTGGCTTCTGCGATTTTCTTCCGCTTTAAGCAGAGAAGCCTAGTAAGCCCAGATTCACCATGTAGTCCCCTGATCTCTCGCAAAGCTACACCATAAAGATGTACTCCTATATGGTTTCTACAACACGTATGAGACTGTTGGTAGCACAATTCTTCGTTTGGGTTCTGCGATTTCTTTATGTTTTAAGGAATCAACCTTTGTATGCCCAGATTCACCATGTAGTCCCCTGATTTCTCGCAAAGCTATTCCACAAAGATGTATTGCTATGAGGCATCTACAACATGTATGAGCCTGTTGGTGGCACAATTCTTCGTTTGGGTGCTGCGATTTTTTTCTGTTTTAAGGAGTGAAGCCTTGTACGCCCATATTCACCATGTAGTCCCCTTATTTTTCGCAAAGCTATGCCAAGAAGCTGTACTCCTACTTGGTTTCTACAACATGTATGAGTTTGTTGGTAGCACAATTCTTCGTTTGGGATCTGCGATTTTTTTTCTGTTTTGAGGAATCAACCCTGGTACGCCCAGATTCGCCCTGTAGTCCTCTGATTTCTATCAAAGCTATACCATAGAGCTGTACTCCAATAAGGTCTCTACAATATATGTGAGTCTGTTGGTGGCACAATTCTTCGTTTGGGTTCTGCGACTTCGTTATGTTTTAAGGAATCAACCTTTGTATGGCCAGATTCACCATGTAGTCCCCTGATTTCTCGCAAAGCTATTCCACAAAGATGTATTGCTATGATGCCTCTACAACATGCATGAGTCTGTTGGTAGCACAATTCTTTGTTTGGGTTCTGCGATTTTTTCTGTTTTGTGGGAAGTAACCCTGGTACGCCCAGATTCGCCCTGTAGTCCTCTGACTTTCATCAAAGTTATACCATAAATCTGTACTCCAACAATGTCTCTACAACATGTATGAGTCTCTTGGTGGAACAATTCTTCGTCAGGGTTCTACGATTTTTTTTCTGTTTTGAAGAATCAAACCTTGTATGCCCAGATTCGCCCTGTAGTCCGTTGACTTTTCGCAAAGCTATACCATGAAGATGTAGTCCTATGAGCTTTCTACAATATGTATGAGTCTGATGATGGAACAATTCTTCGTTTGGGTTCTGCGATTTCTTTATGTTTTAAGGAATCAACCTTTGTATGCCCAGATTCACCATGTAGTCCCCTGATTTCTCGCAAAGCTATTCCATAAAGATGTATTGCTATGAGGTGTCTACAACATGTATGAGCTTGCTGGTGGCACAATTCTTCGTTTGGGTTCTGCGATTTTTTTCTGTATTAAGGAGTGAAGCCTTGTACACGCAGAATCACCCTGTAGTCCCCTGATTTTTCGCAAAGCTATGCCAAGAAGCTGTACTCCTATATGGTTTCTACAACATGTATGAGTCTGTTGGTAGCACAACTCTTCGTTTGGGTTCTGCGATTTTTTTCTGTTTTGAGGAATCAACCCTTGTATGTCCAGATGCACCGTACAGTCCCGTGATTTTTCGCAAAGCTATGCCGTAAAGATGTGCTCCTATGAGGTCTCTTTCACATGTATGAGTCTGTTGGTAGCAAAATTGTTCGTTTGGGTTCTGTGATCTTTTTTTCTGTTTTCAAGAATCAACCGTTGTATGGCAAGATTCACTTTGTAGTCCCTTGACTTTTCGCAAAGCTATGCCATGAATATGTGCTCCTATGAGGTATCTACAACACGTATGAGTCTGTTGGTGGCACAATTCTTCATTTGGGTTCTGCGATTTTTCTCTGTTTTGAGGAATCAACCCTAGTATGCCCAGATTCACCATGTAGTCCCTTGACTTTTCGCAAAGCTATGACATGAAGATGTATTCCTGTGAGGTTTCTACAGCATGTATGAGTCTGTTGATGGCACAGTTCTTCGTTTGGGTTCTGCGATTTATTTATGTTTTAAGGAATCAACCCTTATATGCCCAGATTCACGCTGTAGTCCCCTGATTTCTCGCAAAGCTATGCCATAAAGATGTATTGCTATGAGGTGTCTACAACAAGTATGAGCCTGCTGGTGGCACAATTCTTCGTTTGGGGTCTGCGATTTATTTATGTTTTGGGGAATCAACACTTGTACGCCGAGATTCGCCTTGTCGACCTTTGATTTTTGTCAAAGTTATGTCATAAGGATGTATTCCTATGAGGTCTCTACAACATATACGAGTCTGTTAGTGGCACAATCCTTCGTTTGGGTTCTGCGATTTTTTTTCGGTTTTGAAGAATCAACCCTTGTATGCCCAGATTCACCCTGTAGTCCCCTGACTTCTCGCAAAGCTATGCCATACATATGTGCTCCTATGATGCCTCTACAACATGCATGAGTCTGTTGATAGCACAATTCTTCGTTTGGGTTCTGCGATTTTTTTCTGTTTTGAGGAATCAACCCTTGTATGCCCAGATGCACCGTATAGTCCCCTGATTTTTCGCAAAGCTATGCCGTAAAGATGTGCTCCTATGAGGCTTCTACAACATATATTCTTTTCTGTTTGCTCAGATTCACCCTGTAATCCCCTGATTTCTCGCAAAGCTATGCCATAAAGGTGTATTGCTATGAGGTGTCTACAACAAGTATGAGCCTGTTGGTGGCTCAATTCTTCGTTTGGGTTCTACGATTTATTTATGTTTTGAGGAATCAATCCTTGTACGCCGAGATTCGCCCTGTAGTGCTCTGACTTTCATCAAAGTTATACCATATATCTGTACTCCAATAAGGTCTCTACAACATGTATGAGTCTGTTGGTGGCAAAATTGTTCGTTTGGGTTCTGCGATTTTTTTTTTCTGTTTTCAAGTATCAACCCTTGCATGCCCAGATTCACCCTGTAGTCCCCTGATTTTTCGCAAAGCTATGCGATAAAGATGTGTTGCTATTAGATGTCTACAACGTTTACGAGCCTGTTGGTGGCACAATTCTTCGTTTGGGTTCTGCGATTTATTTATGCTTTAAGGAATCAACCCTTGTATGCCCAGATTCACCCTGTAGTCCCCTGATTTCTCGCAAAGCTATACCATAAAGGTATATTGCTATGAGGTGTCTACAACAAGTATGAGCCTGTTGGTGGCTCAATTCTTCGTTTCGGTTCTGCGATTTTCTTCTGCTATAAGCAGAGAAGCCTCGTACGCGCAGAATCACCCTGTAGTCCCCTGATTTTTTGCAAAGCTATGGCATGAAGCTGTACTCCTATATGGTTTCTACAACACGTATGAGTCTGTTGGTAGCACAATTCTTCGTTTGGGTTCTGCGATTTTTTTTCTGTTTTGAGGAATCAACCCTGGTACGCCCAGATTCGCCATGTAGTCCTCTGATTTTTATCAAAGCTATACCATAAAGCTGTACTCCAATAAGGTCTCTACAACATGTGTGAGTCTGTTGGCGGCACAATTCTTCGTTTGGGTTCTGCGATTTTTTCTGTTTTGAAAAATCAGCCCTTGTATGCCCAGATTCACCCTTGTATGCCCATATTCACCCTGTAGTCCCTTGACTTTTTTCAAAGCTATGCCATGAAGATGTAGTCCTATGAGGTTTCTACAACATGTGTGAGTCTGTTGATGGCACAATTCTTCGTTTGGGTTCTGCGATTTCGTTATGTTTTAAGGAATCAACCTTTGTATGCCCAGATTCACCATGTAGTCCCCTGATTTCTCGCAAAGCTATGCCATACAGATGTGCTCCTATGATGCCTCTACAACATGCATGAGTCTGTTGGTAGCACAATTCTTCGTTTGGGTTCTGCGATTTTTTTCTGTTTTGAGGAATCAGCCCTGGTACGCCCAGATTCGCCCTGTAGTCCTCTGACTTTCATCAAAGTTACACCATAAAGCTGTACTCCAACCCTTATAAGTGGAAGGGCCGTGAAAAGTACGGGAACTGTAAATTCCAGATGACAGCCTTGTTGAAACACGATGGGCTGTGGCAGTGTTTGTCAGGTTTTGGAGAAGAAACCGATGCTGCGACCCGTGCTCGGCGCGAAGAGAAGTGTCACAACAACTTTCATCAATGGGAAAGCCGATTGACGACGAATTCCTAGGTGCAGTGATGTTTCAAGGTTTGACTGAGGAATATGAACCAATGGCCTTGGAAAGTTCTGGTACCACCATTACATCAGACTTTTTGAAAACCAAGCTCCTGCAGGACACCAAGTGGCAAGCTGGACGACATGGAGATAGCGCGTTGGCAATCAAGAAAAATAAAGGTCCTTGGTGCTAGAATTGTAAGCAGAAGGGGCACTACAAAAATCAGTGTACCCGAAAGAAAGCTGACAAAGACAAAAATTCCAACACAAGTCTGATGGTGTGCAAAGCAAGCTCTATAACAAAAAATGGTGTATCGCTTGAGGATGGTGGGGCTTCTTCACATATGACAGGGTCCAAAGAACTATTAAAAGACTTTTCCTCTAACTGTGGTCAAGTTGTAATGGCAAATAAATCAAAGTTATGTTTTGCGGGAATAGGGGACTCTGAATTAAAATTGCAGCGAAATGGTGGAAAAACAAAAATCAGTGGGGTGAAATATGTGCCAAACTTAAGTGTCAACCTGTTATTAGTGAATACCTTGGTGAAGAAGGGTTTCAGTGTTACTTTTGACTCTAAGGGATGCAGGATATTTAAAAAGAAAAATATCGCATTAGCTTCAGCATCGAACAATGGTGGACTGTATGAGTTAGACACAATCACTGATAAGGTAAATTTAGTGAAATCAGATATGTTATGGCATAGGAGGCTGGGGCATCTTAATCACTTCAGCATGGAGCTTCTCAAAGATAAGCTTGCAACAGGTGTTGAATTTCAAGAGCCAGCTACTCCAACGATTTGCATCAGCTGTGTAAAAGGAAATCATGCACGCAAGCCGTTTCTATTTCTGAAGAGTAAACAAATAGCTAAAAATGTCCTTGACCTGGTGCACAGTGATTTGTGTGGGCCAATGGAGGTTGAGTCATGGGGAGGTGCTCGATATATGCTCATCCTGATTGATGACCACTCAAGGAAAGTATTTTGCCGTTTCCCAAAGACCAAGGATGAAGTACCAGGAATCTTTGAAGAATTCTGCGCATACGTTGAAAATCAGTCTGGGAGAAAAATAAAAGTGCTCAGATATGACAACGGCAGGGAATACTGTAATCAGAGACTGGCTAACTTCTTGAAGAAAAGAGGCATTAAGCATGAGTTGACTGTACACTATTGTCCAGAACAAAATGGTCTGGCAGAAAGATATAATCGATCTATCATGGAGAAAGTAAGATCCATGCTTATCGAGGCCAGGAGACAAAAGCAATTGTGGGCTGAAGCTGCAAACACAGCAGTGTACTTGCTGAACCGGTCACCCACCAAAAAGATAAAGGGTGCTACCCCGGAGGAAGTATGGTCCGGAAAGAAAGTAAATCTCAAGCATTTGAGGGTATTTGGGTGCAGGGCATATGCACATATACCTAATGCTAGAAGAAAGAAGCTTGACGACAAAAGTCAAGAGTATATCTTCACAGGTTATTCAGAGACAACTGTTGGATATCGACTGATACACCCTGTTTCCCATAAGTTGCACGTTGCTAGGGATGTTGTTTTTTTTTTGGAGGATGAATTTCCTGAACTTGGAGAAGATTCAGTCTGTCCTGATGAGCTAAGTGTTTCATTTCCATTTGAGCGCAGTGTGGAGAAGGATGTGTCTAGCGAGAATGTGAAACCACCAGCTGTTATTCCTGAAGAAGCAGACGTGCCACAGCCACAAAAGATAGTGAATGAGATGGCACCTACTGTGACTGATGATGCCCCAAGTGTTGGTGTTAGTGAAAGTGGGGAAGTGACTGATGAAAGTGGCGGACAACCAACTGTAAGTAGATATCCAAGACGTAATGTTCAAAAGCCAAAATATTTTGATAATTACTTGATGGATGAAGACCTTGATTATGCAATAGTAGTCACTTATTATACTTCTGGGCCTGCAACACTTTCTGAAGCTTTGTCCGTTTCGAACAAAAAGGAAGTGCTATAAAAAAGAAGTTGGATGCTCTTAAAGCCAATGAAGCATGGGAGTTAGTCGGCAGACCACCCGAAAAAAATATTGTAAAAAGTAAGTGGGTCTTTAAAGTAAAAAGGGATAGTGATAGAAAAATATCTAAGTATAGAGCAAGGTTAGTTGCTAAAGGCTTCACCCAAAAATATGGCCTTGATTATACAGAAACTTTTTCGCCTGTTATAAGGTTTAGTAATTTGAGACTCTTATTAGCGATGACTGTTGAGTTGAATTTATCAGCTGAGCGTTTGGATGTGGAGAGTACATTCCTCAATGGTGACTTAGATGAAGATATACCTGTATATGAGTCAGCCAGAAGGCTTTGAAGTTCCAGGCTCAGAAGGTAAAGTGTGTCGTCTGAACAAGGCAATTCAATTTATGGTCTCAAGCAATCAGCTAGATTGTGGTATGAGAAAGATTATAAAGTGCTTTTGCAGATGGGCTATAGTCAGTCAAAAGTTGAACCTTGCATTTTCTATAAAAGTACCAAAAATTCCTTTACTATAATTGCCTTGTAAGTAGACGATTTCTTCTTGTTCTATGATAATGTAGAGGAGGCTAACAACCTTAAAACGGAATTGACTAGGCATTTCAAGATAAAAGAATTAGGTCTGTTAACTTATTTCTTGGGTATGAAAGTTGTTCGTTCAAAAGACAAGCTAAAAATAAGTCAAGAACAATATATCCAAAAATTGTTAGATAAGTTTGAAATGTCTGAGTGCACAACTGTTAATACTCCTTTGGAACAAAACAAAAATATTGTCCATGAGGGAGAGATGTATGATGCACCTTTTCAGCAATTAATCGGTTCATTGATGTGTCTTGCTATGTGCACAAGACCAGACATTGCTTTCGCAGTTTCTTATTTAAGTCAATTCAATAATAAACATACAAAAGGGCAATGGTTGTGTGCTAAAAGGGTGCTGAGATACTTGAAAGGTACTATGAATGTAGGAATAGAGAAAACCATTGGGTTCTGTCAAACACAGATATCTATGTGGTGAGTTACATTTGCAGTAACTTGTGATATTGGGGGAGAGTGTTAAAATATGTAATATCGCACGTTACTGGTTTTGGCAACGTTGCGTTGTCTGATAGGTTAGGTTGGAATAACATATCGGGTGACAGTTCGAAGTCAAGTATATGATAGAAAAAGTAATGTTCTGTGATCTGACGTGTGCGGGTATGTCTATCTGAACTCCTCCTTACTAGTTAAAATATAGTAATTACACCGGCATCGCCTGCAGTTTTATTTCTCTTATCCCCCAAGTCTTCTAATAATTGCCAACAGTAACGGCAAACTTCAAGTACCTAATATTAATTCCAAATATATTTAAAATTACTATTATAAATGTCAACCTGCCTACAAAAATATAAAACTCCCGGTAGCCAATACTAGTAGGGTTGATTCGCCGATTGAGCTTCCTCCCGGGGGAGTCGCCGATTCATCTTCCTCCCGGGGAGGTCGCCGATTCCGCTTCCTCCCGGGGGGTGAGGTAAGGGGCGGGGTATGTTTAAATTCCGAGTCCTCCCAATCACCAACCTCATAGCATCGAAAACGTGTTGTTTAATAGAAATCAGTCGACGGATAGTGTCCCCCTCCTCCCCACCTCCCTCCCCCCACTACTATAACTCATAGACTGGGCGAACGAGCAGCAGCGCTCTTTTCCCACTTCAATCTCATCATCCCTACACCTTAATCCGATGATATGACCATTTTTGCCCCCTCAATCGTCGCGTGCGGTGGGGTAAGGGGAGGGGGGTGTTTAAATTCCGACTCCTCTCAATGACCATCCTCATACCATCAAAAACGTCTCGTTTAATAGAAATGTGGAGTTGACGGGCGATGTAATCCATTGTTGCCCTCTCAATCACCGTGTGTGGTGCGATATTATTTGTAGACTACCTAAACTCTTGTATGCACCTGTGCAGTAACGTAATCTAACTCTCCTCAGGTAAATAGCTCGACGGAACCCATGGTGGTGCTGTGTGGTAAAGGCCGGGGGTATTTAAATTCCAAGTCCTCTCAATGACCATCCTCATAACATCGAAAACGTGTTGTTCGACAAATTTGTATCGTATAAATAGCTCGAGGAAGGCATTATTACCCTCTCAATGACCTTGCTAATTGTAAAACCACACAGCAGTTCGGTCCCCTTATCAAAAACTGTAAAACATTTTCGTGCTTCTGTCCTCAGATCATAGACGCGTTTATAATAGAAAAGAAGTCGTCGGTGGAAGGTGTTGTTAAGGCATTGTTGTCCTCACAATGGCCATGCCGATTGTTAAGTCTCTCAACTGTTCGGTGCAAAACAATTGAAATGTTGACTATATATTTTTTTGTGGCCCTCCCGAACTTTATCTGGGGGTTGAATTATTCAAATGTCTTAGGGTATGCAGCGGTGCTGTAAGGTAATCTAACTCTGCTAGTTATTATATAAATGGTGAAACAACAACAGCTTTGATCATTCAAATTCAGCCATTTAACATCGATAAGTGAATAAATAATATTCATGAAGTACCTAATCTGACAACAATATACCATCTAGAACATTATCATCATTAACTGTAAACAAATCTTATCCTATTAAGAATATTTCAAGTATTCAATCAAAGTTTGGGCAATGCCTAGTAGCAACCCTTCTTGATTCTGATTCTGACCAGTTTAGGGTTTGGCTACCTAAAAGAGTGTTGGAAAACATGCCCGAAATTATGATTAAAGATATAAATGAGTCCCTAAACAAATATTCTTTAGCGTATATTGGCCAAAGATGACCAAAGACACCATCAGGTAGTCGTTCAAAATGTTTGATAAAGTTTGACTTTGTTGACAGTAGTAATTAGTTTAAAAAAAATGAGGTAGTATAGACAAATATGTTGGGTATAAGTAATATAAAGGTTCAGATTGGAACTGGGTTAGGAAAATGCAGCAGGTAAAGTTGTTTTGACAAATATCATGTTCCACTTGATATTGACCACTATATTTATCTTTCCAGAAGCAGTACACCTCCTTTAGTTTGACAAGATGTGGATGCATTATGCATCATTGCGTTGGCCTGATTCGAAGGATCTACGTACAGCTATCATGAGATTAGTGTGCCAGTATAACGGATTTGATGCATGATGCTGAACATTCAACAAACTACGATAGAATACCTATTTGTTGGGATGATAACGAGGTTGAAAGAATCAGGAGACTAATTCGGAAACACGAGGAAGGGCAGAAGTTGTGTGCGCAGTATCTACAAGAAGATTGTACTATTGAGCAGTTTTGTAGTGATATGATCAATTATAACCTGAGATCATTTCTGTGTGAGATTGCAAGGTATTTACCTCCGGAAATTATCCTCAAATATAACCGCGTGTATGAGGATTGAACACTATCTATTTAGTTTACTATAGGATTATACAATGCATTCTTATTAAATAAATACCTGACATATTGAGTTGTTGTTATTTCATTGAAGAAGATCAACGCATGATAAATACATGAACACATTATATTGTAATGCCTTAAAATTTTTCCATCAACTGAATGAAGGCGATCAAAGAAATGTTAAGTTTCCGACAGATGTGTGCAGCCTTCTAGAAATTTTCAAATTTCACATTAAAGATACCGATAGCTGAAGATACACAACGTACAAATTGTATACACTAACAATGATAGCTGCCATAAATTCGAATTGAGAATTGCTGAATGGGGTGAGGCTTGCCCAATACAATACCTGTGATAGAAAGTCACTCCTCTGTGATATATATATATATATAATTATATATATATATATATAGCATGACAGGGTAAGCTCGATTGTGCGTTCAGGAATTCTTCTCATAATATGCGTCTGAATATTCGACAACATCCACACAAGACAAAATAGAAATGGCTGCTGGTGAAAGAAGGGACTTTTCACTTTTAAAAGCAAACTACATGATGTGTACACGAAGGTGAAAAATATGGTTGCTCTAGCACATCGTGATGATAAAAGGTTTATTATTCCTAACACCACAAAAACTTTACCTTGGGGACACTCTGACATTGAGTTTTACCAGACCCCTCGTTGAATGTTTTATATGCTATAGGTGCAACCAATGATATTGCAGAAGGCACTTTCCCTGTAAATGGTAATTTAGACTTATTAATAAAATTAATGTTAGAGGAAGTTTGTAAGTATTAGATTTAGGTTACGTCAAGCTTGTACAGGTAAATAAAATCAACATGTAGTAAGAAAATGAGTTTTATTTCACACTTACAAAAACATTTAATAGAAATGAATAAGTCCATTTTGGATAGAACCATCAAAAGCATTGTAACTGAAACATGAGTCATGAATAACTAATGCGTACACCTTGGTGTGGAATGGAAATGCAGATTTCCTGGTCTCAAATTCCAAAGATATGTCGACAGTTGAAAGTTGTAGATGATCAGGCTGATGACTGCAATCAATAACGAAAAGCGGATTGTCATTAAATTCTTTAATCTCCATCATAGGTTCAGGAATGTTCCGGTTGTAGTATGTTTTTTGAAAGTTCTCAAATGCATAATAAGCTGCGGTGTTGAGCTTTTTCTCGAAATTCAAGTTACTTAGGTTACTTGGTTGTTCAACTTCAAGCGAATCGAGTTAACGTTGGCATTTATGAATTTCGTCATATCCATCGAATGATTTTCTTCAACTGTAGAATCTTGAAATCCAATGATAACGAATAGAGGTCTCTCTAGTTTACTGGTTGTTCTAATTGCCCAAGCATCCGATGATGTAGAACGAAGAGATGGAAGCTCATAGAGATCCCAAGATCGAAATGCTACCTTGATCCTTGAGCTCACATGTTTATTCAACCTTTGCAGAAGCTTGACTTTGTAACGATCTTCCGGAACGATGTGTTGAATATTCCATTCAATCTTGGATATAGTCAATTCAGCAACACATTCACCCACATAACAGTTTTTGAAGGATCTTGCAATAAACCAACAGAAGCTCATGTTTGATATTTAGAACCCCTTTTTTTTAGTCTTCTGCAAATCCCATTATATGCTTTAGGGGTATCCTATCACTAAAAACTTTGCTTTTGACATGCCATATAGCTGAGTTCTCGACACTTAAGGTCCAACCACTACATAAAAGTGTATGCATAGCCCTTTTACCATGTGACACCATCGTTTTTATAGTTGAAGTTATCCCTGGATTCCGAACTCCATAAACTTTTTCGCCATCCATCTGTAGGGAAATTTCTTGAAATAAAAAGGCCAATGCATTATTTGATAAGTAGCAGGGTTTCGTAGCGTCGCTAGGCGTAAATGTTCCTTCAACGTAAATATAACTGTCAGCAATGTTTAAAATAAGATCTTGGAAGTTTATAAGGATGTGAACTATATCTGAATTCTTGAAATATCGCGATCCATATGGTTTGCATGTGTATTCTTGTAGGCTGGCTAAGGAATGATCTATGATGGGTTCCTCAAAAACATCCAATTTCTCATTTGATACGTGTAGAACCATATTGTTTGATTAGTTTTAGCCCTATAGACTCCAGGAACTTGCGATTTTGCAGCGAAATATTCGATGCTGTGTCTTTGACGAAGGTTGAACGACGATTAACGGAATTTCCACTGGTTCTTCGTCTATTATGATTAGTTGTGCGACCTTTTTCTACATTCATCAAATGATATATGTCTCGGTTATATAGAAATCCCATTGTCTTCAGCTGGCACTAGACAGGCGTCGTAGTTCTAATTTGACTATAATTTTTTCACCACGGAAATTGACCAAATTCCCGAGGTTATCCAAAATTTCCAGTGTGATGTTATCAATAAACTGACGTCCACGCGGTTTAACGCTCATATATATTACATTCTAAGGCTCCTTTGTTAATTTAAATCCTGGTTCAAAGTCTATATCAAACTCATACAACGTGTGCATTTCAACGCCATTGCAATAAGCTCCTGGTATTAATCCACAGTCGACTCTTATTATCATGATGGGAGTTATGTTTACAGGTAAATTCGATGTGTAGATTTTATTTCTGGGAAAATTTTTGTTCTTAAATCCAAGCATAGTTGCCATGGAATTGGACAGAGCAATATCGAATACAGAATGGAGTTCACACTTCAGTATTAGTGTTGGCTTTCAAAGAGAACATTTCATCAACTTTGTTTTCATATCTCTCTTTATATGTATCATTCATTGATATTATTTCATTTTGTATGTATTTATTGATATCTTCGATTTCATAAACACCTTCAGGAAGGGTTACCACATTACTCTCGTCACCCTCGTGAGTAAGACCATATTCCGCACTTATATCCAACTCGATTGGTGGATAAAAATTAGCAGACAGTTTGCTAGTGTAACCCGTTAGAGTAAATGTGTTAGACATGACTGAAGACTTGATGAATGAAAACATGGTCTTATATAGGTAAAAAAAATATTTATTGATTACAACAGTTGTTTGATTCAGATGTATTTTTAACATTGATATCTTGCATGTTACAGTAACAAAAAAATATTTTTCTTGGTGGCGGTCCATCTGCTTCATCATTACTCCTGCTTATTCCCTGGTGTTCCCAGCAGAATTGGAATCGCTGTATATCAGCGTCCTCCTTCAAAGGCTCCGGCAGTTTGTTCCATACATGTGCTATTTCATTTGGCTTCTCTCCCATGAAAAGGCTTTAAGAGAGTCTCTAATCTTTTTCAATCGTTCGTGATCCATTGTCTTCAGCGCTCTGATGTTTCTTCAGATAGAAATCGCAGACACAAATGACCACACCAAAACGTATTGAACTGTTGTTGTCGATTATAATTGTACAAGATTTTTATCTTTTTCGACATGTTGGTCAAATATTTGATTAGCTCCTTGGGTGGGGGTAGATTGCCGACACTAGCATAGTACCATACAACCATTCCACGTTTTATATATGAAACCCAATGTGACCCATCCCCACTCTTGTTATCTAAATTAAATATGACTGATTCATTTTTCAGCGGACCCTGCTCGGACATTTCATCGCGCATAAATACTCCTTTGAAATATGGTATTTTTAGCTTCCTAGCATAATAGATTAGATCTATATTTGTTAGCGGTCGAGGGGGGAGGATTTTCAATAGTTTTTTGAATTTCTTAACTTGATGAATAACCCCAATCCTTTACGGTATGGTTTCAGAAAGAGACCATCCCCAATTCGATTCACATTGGAAGAAGGTGGTGAAGTACTTTTATTTTGAATTTGCTCACGCACTGAACTAGCTATTTTAGCAGCTCTTGTTATGGTGGCAATACCCCCAGCTAGACTACCTAATGCTGAAAGACCGGCAAAAATTGATATCAAAGGAAGGATGCCTCCAACCTTGGGAATATATAACTCG
Organism: Acanthoscelides obtectus; assembly: GCA_963669975.1. NCBI lineage: Eukaryota > Metazoa > Arthropoda > Insecta > Coleoptera > Chrysomelidae > Acanthoscelides > Acanthoscelides obtectus. Next base: position 79,400,577 of record CAVLJG010000007.1, on the reverse strand, counting down.
TGGAAGCTGAATCAGCCGTTTTCCACCGATCGATCTGATATGTTTCCGGGCAGTAAGTAATGCAGCGGAAGTCGCCTTTGCTAATACTCTCGTGTCTGGTTTACAGTTTGAGAACCTTTTCATGTGTTTGTATACTTTATTCACTATCCCCGATTCAAATTGTACGCTTTTCTGTGATTTTCTAGGGATAGCTTTTCTTCCTTTAGGTCCACGCCGTTATGCATGTCCTCCCATACCTATACGACGTTTGACTTTCATAATACCCGATGTTCTGCGGATGTATTTTCTTCTACTCCGTCCACGATATGATGCTAGACCCATTCCTGCGTGACGTTTTACTTTCATGATATTAGTAACTAACAAAGCGGCAGCTTTTTCTCCAAGTTTTGCGTCTGGAGATTTGACTCTTTTCCAAGCGTCTTGCTCAAGTTGATAATCAGCAACGTGTCTCGTTGTCAAATCAGATTTCTGATATGCAATATCATGCTGTAAGCATGCACCGTCTAACTTATTAATGCCTTTCTGACCTAGGGCTAACCTTTTTTGAAGACGTGTCCCTGGACCACAGAACTGGTAAGAAGGTAAGTGTACTTCGAATGGTAACTTATCTATCAGCGTATCGACAAAACCACCACCAGCAGCTTTTGAAGTGCTTTTATATGCTTAACTCGTTGTACAATGAGGGTCACAAAACAGAAACAAGAATTATGTATCAGCAATATTGATACAAAAGTGGCGGATATACAAAACAATGCTATGCAGCGGCATGGAAGTCTCCTCCCATCCACAATCCGCTGTATTATTGTTGGACCATCGAACTGTGGAAAAACCAACGTATTAATATCGTTACTGCTACATGAGAATTGAATCTACTTTGAAAACGTCTATATATTTTCAAAATCAGTGAATCAACCGAAATATCAATTTATACAGAAAGTACTAACTTCGGTCAATGGTTTAGGTTATTATGTATTTAACAATAATGCTGATATCGTACCGCCATCGAAAGCCAAGCCGAATTCAATATTCATTTTTGATGACGTAATGACAGAAAATCAGACTTCTATTCTAGAATACTTCAGCATGGGTAGGCAGAAAGGTGTGGATTGCTTCTATATTGTGCAGAGTTACTCCTGGGTGCCCAAAAGAGTAATAAGAGACAATGCTAACCTAATTGTCTTATTCAAGGTGGATAACATACATTTATCTCATGTTGACCTTCGAAATTCTATTTTGCATACCAAAAACGCCAAAATTCCAATCAAATTTCATGATTTGAAAAATCGTTTATTATTTTTCATAGAAATTGAGCCATACACGGCGACCCAAGCCAAAATTCCTGTCGATACTTATAATGTAGAAATTTTGATTCCAAATTCCAAAATTAGAGATTGTGTAATCAAGGAAACGCTTACTCATGCTATAAACGGTTATGCCCTAGTTGACCTAGAAAAGCCTAGTAACACTTATCAAGAAATTTCCTTGTATGAGCCTATTGTTTCATTTCCATTCGACGCAAACAATAATTACGCTTTATTCCACCGCATCATTAAACCATCTGAATCAGTTTCGCCGTTGCGACATGATATCAGTAAACTGATACGAACATATCATCTCAATAATGAAGAAAAAACTCATATTCTAAAATTGTGTCAAACCTACTCCGACGTATTCTATTACGAGGGTAATGCGTTAACTTTCACAAACCAAATTAAGCATCATATACTAAGTGACATATAAATCCGAACATCCAGTTTAAATGGTTTTATTTTAATAAAAGTTGGTGAATGTATTTATCTTACTGTAAATAACAAGTTTAACAATTTTCAGCCTTATCAGTTGGACATTCCGGTTTTTATACTGTTTTTTTTTAATTCACTAACGCTCTAAAAATGAATATTTCAGCCGCAGTAAATAATCAACGTTGTCGGATTTTGGTTCTTGGCATCCTTTACGATCGGTTACGATGCCTAGAGTACGGAGACATGTACGATTTCGTCAACTTAGTGAGTTTGATAGGGGCCGTATAGTGGGACTTCGGGAAGCTGGACTTTCTTTTCGGGCAATTGCAGTTAGAGTGCAAAGAAGTGTAGACACTGTGGTTAGGTGTTGTCTTTAGTGACGAGTCTCGATTTTGTTTAGGCATGCACGATGGTCGTGTCAGGGTTAGAAGGCGACGTGGTGAATGGAGGAATCCACAGTTTTTTGTTGAAAGACATGTTCATCACACTGTTGGAGTTATGGTTTGGGGTGCTATAGCTTATGGTTAAAGGTCACCTTTAATCTTCATCAGAGGTAACATGAACGCGCAGCGTTATATCCACGAAGTTATAGAACCCCATCTTTTACCCTATCTTGACACCCTGGCAGATCCAACTTTCCAACAAGATAATGCCCGACCACATGTTGCAAGAGCCACAATAGACTTCTTTCAACATAATGATGTCACATTGTTACCATGGCCACCAAGATCTCCCGACTTATCCCCAATTGAGCACGTGTGGGATATGATGGGTAGGAGATTGCTCAATTTGCAACGTCCTCCTCAGACTCTAGAAGCACTTCGAGAGGAGTTGGTGGTTGCCTGGAATGAGATACCACAGGAGGACATTGACCACCTGATCAGAAGCATGCCTAGGCGCGTTGGAGAATGCGTAGCACATCAGGGTGCATCCACACATTATTAAAGGTCAAAGGGCTTTAAAGCAGTGCAATCATTTTGAAATTTTTATCACTTACTTATTATGCTTCATTAAGTACTTATACAAAATTTTATTAAAATAAAACCATTTAAACTGGGTGTTCGGATTTGTGTGTCACTTAGTATATTAGGACCACAGATGAAATTCCTGTTCATACAAAATCGTATCGTTATCCACACATGCTCAAAAACGAAATGCAAAGCCAAATTAAATCTCTTCTAGATCAGAATATTATTCGACATAGTAGTTCAGCTTGGAATTCTCCAGTTTTTCTTATTTCCAAAAAACTGATGTTGGTGGTAAAAAGAAATGGCGTATGGTGGTTGACTATCGAAAGGTTAACGAAAAGACCATAGATGATCGCTACCCCGTTCCATGTATTTCTGACATTTTAGACAAATTAGGTCGTTGTAATTATTTCACAACTTTGGATTTAGCTTGCGGTTTTCACCAGATTGAAATAGCCCCGGAAGATATTCAAAAAACAGCATTTAGTGTTGATGGAGGTCATTACGAATACCTTCGTATGAGTTTTAGTCTTAAAGGAGGACCAAGCACATTTCAGCGTGTTATGGACAACAATAATTACGCTTTATTCCACCGCATCATTAAACCATCTGAATCAGTTTCGCCGTTGCGACATGATATCAGTAAACTGATACGAACATCTCATCTCAATAATGAAGAAAAAACTCATATTCTAAAATTGTGTCAAACCTACTCCGACGTATTCTATTACGAGGGTAATGCGTTAACTTTCACAAACCAAATTAAGCATCATATACTAAGTGACATATAAATCCGAACACCCAGTTTAAATGGTTTTATTTTAATAAAAGTTGGTGAATGTATTTATCTTACTGTAAATAACAAGTTTAACAATTTTCAGCCTTATCAGTTGGACATTCCGGTTTTTATACTGTTTTTTTTTTTAATTCACTAAGCTCTAAAAATGAATATTTCAGCCGCAGTAAATAATCAACGTTGTCGGATTTTGGTTCTTGGCATCCTTTACGATCGGTTACGATGCCTAGAGTACGGAGACATGTACGATTTCGTCAACTTAGTGAGTTTGATAGGGGCCGTATAGTGGGACTTCGGGAAGCTGGACTTTCTTTTCGGGCAATTGCAGTTAGAGTGCAAAGAAGTGTAGACACTGTGGTTAGGTGTTGTCAGGCATGGCTTCGAGAAGGCAGTACGCAAAGAGCAAGGGGCACTGGACGCCGCCGTAGAACAACAGACCGTGAAGATCGCCGCCTAAGATTATTGGCCTTAAGGGACCGTTTCTCCACTACCAGGTCCATTGCAAATGAATGGTTTGCAGAACACGGAAGACCTATTGGCATGCGAAGTGTTTACCGACGAATGAGAAGTTTTGGCTTGTTTTCATACCGGCCACACTGGGTCCTCCCTTTAACTCGAGAACACCGACGTAATCGCCTTGAGTGGTGCAGACAACGGTCACTCTGGGATCAGGAATGGAACAGTATTGTCTTTAGTGACGAGTCTCGATTTTGTTTAGGCATGCACGATGGTCGTGTCAGGGTTAGAAGGCGACGTGGTGAATGGAGGAATCCACAGTTTTTTGTTGAAAGACATGTTCATCACACTGTTGGAGTTATGGTTTGGGGTGCTATAGCTTATGGTTAAAGGTCACCTTTAATCTTCATCAGAGGTAACATGAACGCGCAGCGTTATATCCACGAAGTTATAGAACCCCATCTTTTACCCTATCTTGACACCCTGGCAGATCCAACTTTCCAACAAGATAATGCCCGACCACATGTTGCAAGAGCCACAATAGACTTCTTTCAACATAATGATGTCACATTGTTACCATGGCCACCAAGATCTCCCGACTTATCCCCAATTGAGCACGTGTGGGATATGATGGGTAGGAGATTGCTCAATTTGCAACGTCCTCCTCAGACTCTAGAAGCACTTCGAGAGGAGTTGGTGGTTGCCTGGAATGAGATACCACAGGAGGACATTGACCACCTGATCAGAAGCATGCCTAGGCGCGTTGGAGAATGCGTAGCACATCAGGGTGCATCCACACATTATTAAAGGTCAAAGGGCTTTAAAGCAGTGCAATCATTTTGAAATTTTTATCATTTACTTATTATGCTTCATTAAGTACTTATACAAAATTTTATTAAAATAAAACCATTTAAACTGGGTGTTCGGATTTGTGTGTCACTTAGTATATTAGGACCACAGATGAAATTCCTGTTCATACAAAATCGTATCGTTATCCACACATGCTCAAAAACGAAATGCAAAGCCAAATTAAATCTCTTCTAGATCAGAATATTATTCGACATAGTAGTTCAGCTTGGAATTCTCCAGTTTTTCTTATTTCCAAAATACTGATGTTGGTGGTAAAAAGAAATGGCGTATGGTGGTTGACTATCGAAAGGTTAACGAAAAGACCATAGATGATCGCTACCCCGTTCCATGTATTTCTGACATTTTAGACAAATTAGGTCGTTGTAATTATTTCACAACTTTGGATTTAGCTTGCGGTTTTCACCAGATTGAAATAGCCCCGGAAGATATTCAAAAAACAGCATTTAGTGTTGATGGAGGTCATTACGAATACCTTCGTATGAGTTTTGGTCTTAAAGGAGGACCAAGCACATTTCAGCGTGTTATGGACAATGTCTTGCGAAGACTAGATAACACTATGGTGTATATGGATGACATCATAATTTATTCCAATTCTTTACAAGAACACATTGTATCATTGAAAAAGGTTTTCCAAAGATTAAGGGAGACAAACCTCAAAGTTCAGTTAGACAAATCCGAATTTTTGAAAAAGGAAGCAGTTTTTCTTGGTCACATTGTCACATCGCAAGGAGTAAAACCAAACCCCGACAAAATTCAAGCCATTCTCAAATATCCACTGCCCAGAACCACCCGCGAAATTAAACAGTTTTTAGGTTTGATTGGTTATTATCGTAAGTTCATTAAGGATTTTGCAAAAATCACTCGCCCTTTCACCCCATGTTTGAAAAAAGGAGCAGAAATTAAACATGACGAAAAATTTCTCAAAGCTTTTGAACATTTAAGAATCTCTTAACGAACGAACCATATTACAATATCCGGATCTTGAAAAGCCTTTCGTATTGACTACCGACGCAAGTAATTCAAGGCCCTATTGGCTCTGACAAACCAATAGCTCATGCATCTAGAACATTAAATGATTCTGAACAAAATCACAGTGCGACTGAAAAAGAATGTTTAGCAATAATTTATGGAACTAAGTATTTTAGACATTATCTTTTTGGACGAAAATTTAAAATTGTAACAGATTGCAAACCGCTTCAGTGGTAAAGGTAAAGAAAATAAAAATGCTGATGCTCTTTCTCGTATTCAAATTCACGCTACCGAAACTGCCCCACAACCTTCTACATCACAAATCCAAGATGAAGATTTAACCGATACATGAAAACCTTCAATAAGGACTTTTCCGAAAAACCTGCAGATGACCAAACTTCTTTTGAAAATAATGTACGTGATGAACAAACAGTACGCAATTTTCTAGACTTGAGTGAACGAGTTGAAAACGTAACTATTCACTCAGACGATCAAAGCCCCATTCAAGAAATTAACCCTGTAGAAAATCCTATCAATGTTTTCAAGTACCAAAATTTTGTTAAAAAAGCTATTATGCCCAGAAAACTCACACTTCAAACCTTATGGGATCCGAAGAAATTCTTGTACACACTGTATATTGTTAAAGGTGATTTAACTCCTATTATACACTTTCTCAAAGACTACGGTGTACCAAAAAATACTTATGCATTTTATTTTGAAGGTAATCATAACGACGAAATGTATAAAAATCTCGCGAACCTTGTATCTAAAACATTCAAAAATTCTGCGTTCAAATTAGTTAAGTGCAGTAAAAAGCTTGAAAATATTACTAAGTATTGAGACAAGAGGAAATCATGAAGTATAATCACGAAACCAAAATTAATCACCGAGGAATCATTGAGACTGTAAACCAAATTAAAAGAAAATATTATTGGCCCCACATTGATGACGTGAAGTTATACGTCAATACTTGCGATATTTGCCATGCAAGGCAAATATGAAAGACATCCACCTAGAATTGAATTTGACATTACCCCGACAGCGAAAATGCCATTCCAAATTGTTCACATAGATGTATATCAAGCTAACAATAAGAATTTTTTAACAATAATTGACAATTTTTCAAAATATGCGCAAGCCTTCCCAATCGAAGCAGCTGATGCTATCTCTGTTGTAGACAATTTAATCAAATTCATGTCATTTCATGGTTTGCCCTTCCAAATTGTTGCAGATTCTGGTACTGAGTTCAACAACGCCTTAATAAAAAAGTTTTCAAAACTCCATAAGATAAAGCTACATTTCACAACTTCCAAAAATTCAAATAGTAATTCACCTATTGAACGATTCCACTCCACTATAACAGAACATTTAAGAGCTCTTGCATTGCAATTTCCAAAAAAGGATGTTAATTTTTTGATGCCTTATGCAATCCTTGGCTACAATCAGTCCATACATTCAGTGACGAAACGAAAACCAATTGAAATTATTAACGGACATTTAGACGTTAGAGACCCTTTTGATCTAGACGTTGATCGAGAATTAATGAACAATTGCCTTCAAGAACACAAGAATAGGACAAAATTAATTTATAGCTTTATCTATGACATGTCGAAAACCCAAAAGCTAATAAAGATCGCGAGAAACCGACCGACTATTCTAGAGAAAAGGTAGCGTACCGACGTGACGCGAAGCCTCGAGGTAAAAAGCTGAAACCACTCTATATAAAAGAACACATTTTGACTGACAAAGGTTTAAAACTAAAAACTAATAGAAATATTTATCATGTATTTTCAAAAAGCCCAGAAAGAAAGTAACTCAAAATTTGTTACAGGATGATACTTCTTCTGATAGTGCATCTGACACATCAGTCCACGGTGAAGGTCACCAACCTTAAAACAAATCCTGGTATACTACCTTTCAGATTAGGTGATGCTAAAGTAAAAATAGGAACACATACATTTTTAAACTACGTAGATTTTGAGCCGATATTTAAGGAAGTAAATTCGCTAAGTACAGTATTTCAATAAATCAAGGACCAAACAGAAAAGAATAAATATAATTTAGAATTCATTCCAGATACACATTTGGAAGATATAGAACAGCATATAGTTTACTCGATGTCAAATTTGAAAAACAAAATAAAGTCCATATATCCATTCTGGAAAAAGCAATATCGCCCAAAACGAGGCTTAATAAATGGTTTAGGATCAATTATCAAAATGATTTCAGCGAACTTAGATGATGACGATGCTAAGAAATATGACCAGGCTATTGAACAATTACAGAAAAATCAGAATCAAGTAATTAAGACAGTTAATCAGCAAATTTCCTTGGCCCACGAGGTTCTCAAAAATAACAATAAGCCATTTAGCCTTATGGTTCACAATCAAGCTGTAATAGAACAAATTTTGGTAGAGATGCAAAGGAACAATACATACTATTTTACTATTTTGGATACACTATTACAAATAAAGTTCAATTTAGATACACTGCTCTCTATAACTAGTAATTTGGAAAATGCCATCGCATTTGCCAAAATTGGGTCATTGCCCAACAGTATTATTTCGATAGACGAATTAAAGTCAATATTCCAAATATTAGTCAAAAATCATAATAAAGCTCAGTTGGTGTATTCAGACATCAAAGATATTTATATTTGCCTTACATGTTCCGCTTTTGCACGTAGACAAATTAAAGCATTATCATCTTTATTCCATTCCTACTGTTAACCAGACTACCATAATTCCCAAAAATTCCTATTTCACAATGAGTACCAAAATGTATCAATATGATGCTGAACCATGTCAAATGATAGAAGATATTTTTATTTGCCACGAAAACAAATTGGTCCATGTAGCAGAAGAAGAAGACGATTGTCTATTTGCTATTTTACAAGTAAACAAAAAGCAGCCAAATTGTAACAAAATTCCCGTAACTCTTAAAATGGCCTTAATTGAAGAAGTTTCAGAGTCCAAATACATTGCTATTTTTCCGAAACCTGAAAAGCTGATAATCAAGTGTGAACAAGATGACGTCATAGAGTTAAAAGGCATTTACCTACTTGAAGTGCCTTACCAGTGCAGCATACAACCATGGAAAAGCCGCTGTTGCTTCCAGAGGTCCACATTTCATCAAAAATAGAAAATCCAAAGGAAATCAAGTTAGTACATATTTCCTTAGATAAACTTCATCACTTGCAAGAACGAGCCGACCAAATCCAGGTAGATCTTCCCGAAACAGTGAAGCACCCTTACAAATGGAGTCTACCCCTGTATGCAATTATGTTAATTGGAATTGCATGCATCTTCGTGAAAAAGTATTACCAGAGAAGAAAAGGATCAAGAAGAAGCCAGCATTTAGAAGAAATCGAAATGCAACCCCAGAAGCACTAAGTTTTGTTTGTGCCCTCCAAAACTTCATCTTAAGGGTGGAGTAGTTATGTTGCTGTCATTTAACACTTTATTAATTGATATAATAATTGCATTGTATTCCTTTTTACTAGCTCATCACTTTTGGTTTATATTAACGATTGTATCTTAATTATGAGTCAGTCATTCAATCTCGGTCACAGCGAACACACATACACTGTAATTCCGGTTCGGTCCAGTAAACTATTGTTGGAACCAAATGAAGTTTTTTAAAAACGAAGTTTGAAGTTCCGACTATATAATTCATGACAGCTTGGGGTACCACCTGCTATATATAGGAGCAGGTGCATACACGGAAATACTAAACACACTTTATAGATAGTTTTCTGGGAATAGTGTAATAAAAAAAAGTCCCTTCTTTTACCAGCAGCCATTTCTATTTTGTCTTGTGTGGATGTTGTCGAATATTCGGACGCATATTATGAGAAGAATTCCTGAACTCACAATCGAACTTGCCCTGTCATGCTATATATATATATATCACAGAGGAGTGACTTTCTATCACAGGCATTGTATTGGGCAAGCCTCACCCCATTCAGGTGGTTGGCAATTCTCAATTCGAATTTATGGCAGCTATCATTGTTAGTGTATACAATTTGTACGTTGTGTATCTTATAGTAAAATCTTCTTGTAGATACTGCGCACACAACTTCTGCCTTCCTCGTATTTCCGAACTAGTCTCCTGATCCTTTCAACCTCGTTGTCATCCCAACAAATAGGTATTCTATCGTAGTTTGTTGAATGTTCAGCGTCATGCATCAAATCCGTTAACTGGCACACTAATCTCATGACAGCGGTACGTAGATCCCTTGAATCAGGCCAACGCAGTGATGCATAACGCATCCACATCTTGTTTCACCATTTATATAATAACTAGCAGAGTTAGATTACCTCACAGCACCGCTGCATATCCTAAGACATTTGAACAACCCAACCCCCAGATAAATTTCGGGTGCGCCACAAAAGAAATATAAAGTCAACATTTCAATTATTCTGCACCGAACAGCTGAGATGCTTTACAATCGGCATGGCCATTGTGAGGACAACAATGCCTTAACAACACCTTCCATCGACGACTTCTTTTCTATTATAAACGCGTTTATGATCTGAGGACAGAAGCACGAAAATGTGTTACAGTTCTTGATAAGGGGACCAAACTGCTGTGTGTTTTTACAATTAGCAGGGTCATTGAGAGGGTAACAATGCCTTCCTCGAGTTATTTATACGATACAATGAGGATGGTCATTAAGAGGACTTGGAATTTAAACACCCCCGCCCCTTACCTCACCGGCCCTTACCACACCGCACCACCATGGGTTCCGTCGAGCTATTTACATGAGGACAGTTAGATTACGTTACTGCACAGGTGCATACAAGAGTTTAGGTAGTCTACAAAAAATATCGCACCACACACGGTAATTGAGAGGGCAACAATGGATTACATCGCCCGTCGACTCCACATTTCTATTAAACGAGACGTTTTTGATGGTATGAGGATGGTCATTGAGAGGAGTCGGAATTTAAACACCCCCCGCACCTTACCTCACCGCACACGACGATTGAGAGGGCAAAGAATCGTCATATCATCGGATTAAGGTGTAGGGATGACGAGACTGAAGTGGGAAAAGAGCTCTGCTGCTCGTTCGCCCGGTCGATGAGTTATAGTAGTGGCGGGAGGGAGGTGAGGAGGGGGGGGGACACTATCCGTCGACTCATTTCTATTAAACAACACGTTTTCGATGCTATGAGGATGGTCATTGGGAGGACTCGGAATTTAAACACACCCCGCCCCTTACCTCACCACCCCCGAGGAAGCGGAATCGGCGACACCTCCCCCCGGGAGGAAGCTGAATCGGAGACCCCGCCCCTCCGGGAGGAAGCTGAATCGGCGACTCCCCCGGGAGGAAGCTCAATCGGCGAATCAACCCTACTTATACTGTTGAATACATTACATTATCAAGATAAAATAATGGGCATATAATCAGTAATTACATGAAGGTATTTTGCTTATTTATTTATTACTTATTTATTTTATTGTTATAGGTGCAAAATGGCAGCGAAAAAAGGAAAGTCCTCCGAAGATTACGTTAAGTTTGGATTTACCTTCATAGAAAAAGACGTGTTACAATTGCCTCAGTGTGTGATATGTATGAAAGTTTTAAGTAATGATAGCATGAGGCCCAATTGCCTTGAAAGGCATTTGAAGCAACAACAACCTACTCTGGTTTTGAAGACCAAAGAGTTTTTTTCTTCTAAAGCAGAATCACTCAAGCGGATGAGACTGGATAAATAGCGAAGTTATCACACAGGTGTATCGCAGCATCTCAAAGCTTCATTTGATATAGTTTTTATGATAGCAAAGCAAAAGAAACCTCATACTATAGGTGAAGAATTAATAAAACCATGTGTCCCAAAAGCCAAGCAGATAATTTTAGGGGAAGATGCAGAGAAAAGAATGAAGTCTATTTCTCTTTCAACTAACACAGTCAAGCGTAGAATCGATGACATTACAGCAGACATAAAGTCACAAATAATTAACAAAGTAAAATTATCGCCATTTTTTGCCATTAGTTGCGATGAATCCACCGAGATTGTTAATTGTACACCGTTGATAGTTTATGTTCGTTACATCGGCGGAGATATCATTCAAGAAGGGATTTTGTACTCCCAATCTTTGACAGCACGTACTACATCTGAAGATATATTTAATTCAATATCAAGTTTTGTGGAAAAAATGATTTGGATTGGAAGAAACTCATTGCACTTGGCACAGATGGCATACCTGCAATGATGGGTGTACGATCGGGCTTAGCTAAAAAACTCAACGAAAAAAATGGTTAGTACACATTGTGTTATTCATCGGCAAGCTTTGGCCCAAAACATTGCCACAGAAATTAAGCCAGACTTTGGTCTTGGCTATAAGGATTGTAAACTACATCAGCGCTTTGAACAGTCGGTAATTTACTTTACTTTGCGAGAATCTCGATTCTGATCACAAAGTTATTCTGTGCCATACAGAAGTACGCTGGCTGTCCAAAGGCAACATGTTGGCTCGCCTTTATGAATTGAAGGACGAGGTAATTCTTTTCCTTGAGTTCAAAGAAAAACACGATTTATTGACAATGTTCAGAGATGACACATTTCAATGGAGGTTGGCTTATTTGACTGACATATTTGACTCCTTGAATGAGCTAAGCTTGAAACTTCAGGGTAGAAACAATACTATACTCGTAATAAACAATTATGATTATATTCAGGGGTTCATATCAATGCTTCAACTTTAGAATCAAAAAGTGTCTTCTGGAAATATTATATCTTTTTCTCGGCTGTTCGAAGCAATTTAAAATAACATACTGGGCGTAAATTTAAAAGCTGACATGAAAACTCATTTGCAAGCGCTAGAAGACGAATTTCGCCGATACTATCGAGGCATCAATTCAAAGTCATCAATATGGCACATGACAAGAAATCCATTTGTTGTCGATGTGTCAGAATTACCAGAAGAAGTTCAGAAAGAATTTCTAGAAATGAAGGCTGATTCGTTAATAAAAGGTTACTTCCATCTTTTAACATTGGAGAAATGTTGGATCAAAAGATTACCTGTTAATTCGACAATTGCCTCTCTTGCTTTACGAACACTAGTTCCTTTTTCTTCAACTTACTTACATGAGACAGGCTTTTCTGTACTATTTTTAATTAAAACTAAACAGCGAAATCATCTTGATGTCGATAGCGACCTGATGATAGCTCTGGCAGAAACAGAATCAATCAACTGGTACAGAACATGCACTCTCGAGTGTATCATTACCACCTACTCTCTTATTTTGATCAAGTTTTTCGATAAAAAACATTTATTAGTTTATTCAAACCTTTAAAGTTTCTTTATTAGAATAAAAATAAAAGTCTTTGTACCAATATCATGTGCGCCTTTTTGTATTTATTGAAAAAGTAAAGGGGGCATGAAAATATAATTTATAGTCCGGGGAGCCTCAACAAAAAAAGGTTGCTCTAAATTATAAGAATATAACATACACTGTACAGTACCAAGGAAAAAAGATGTGAAACTATAAAAAATCATTGTTTTTTGGAAAAAGAAGGTTCACAACTAACCCTGTTATTACACATTAGCTTATTAGCTAAAATAACAGTTCAAAATACATACGTAAATGATGGTATTTGCTTGGTAAACTGTGTAGAAGTGTTGTGTTGTGATTTTTCAATGTCTTCTTGAGATTCCTTAATTATTTTTTTCGCGTATTTTCAATGAGATCTGAGTTTTTGCATTTATAAGAAATATTTAAAAGTACAAACAATTCTCAATGGCCATTTTATAAGGTTTATTTCTTGACAGATAAGATAAATGAAGTCCAAGTTGTACCTTTTTTGGGGAAAAATACGTAATAAAAAATGAGGTTATTTGCAAAATAAAAGTCTTAATTTATTTTAAATGGCTTGTTTTATAAGAATTTGTTCCAATATTTACTGAAAACTAGATAAAATTTTGAACATGTGGAAAATGCACCAGCGGCTTGCGTGACAAAAAATACAAAAGACACCAGCAGTCACTTCATATAAAAATACTCAACTTCGATTAGTCGCATTGGACCACGTCGCCAGGTCCACCCAACATATAATCGTCCCACAGTATAGTTAAATAGAAATCTACGACCATGCCATCAAATCATCAAAAAACTTGCAATGCTCTTCTTTGTTATGTTTTCATTATTTAGTGACTGACAACAGCTACTTTTTCGGTAAGTTCTCATATAATATCACATTATATTATGTATATTTTGTGACATCGGATTTACTTTAAATAATTCTTCAAGTACATACATACAAAAAGTAAATAGATTATAAATCTAATATAGGAAAAAGAATAACCGAAGTATTTTTGTAAAGGGCATACGGCATTCTTCAGAAAAGTGTCTTTATTTAGATGATGTAAGGCACGGGGTGAATTTAGTACAGTAAAATCTGCCGGCCACACCTCCATAACGGATTATCATGGTAATCCTGCCGATTGAACATTTTTGCGATAGTCGTATAAGTAAGAATTTGACAAACCAAATTAAGGTACATTACTATCCATGATTTGGCAACATCGTAACTAGATAGAGAAATCATGATAGTGATGGTGGTGTAGTGATGGGAATATTTATCTGAAATAACAGTGTTACAGTAATATACCCTGTATGTTGTATTCATATAATTTTGAGCAATCTTTTGTGTAAACAAGAAAAAAACAGCTTATAAAGCAGTATTCTATACCACAGTACTATCACCCAAAATGCAACTTTGAAGTTCCTTAAAATAGCAAGCAGAGGGTTCCTTAAAGAAAAAATGATATTTTCGTACAAGTTACATCATAATCTTTCATTTTAAAATAAGAAACGAAATATTTGCGATATGCGCTAAAGTATAGTTCAGCCTTGAAGATTTCTGTCAGACAATTTTAGTGCATGCCTTACACAATCAGGGGTAAGTAAAAGTGAATTAACAGAAAGTGAATCTAAAATGTACCAAATTTACCACAACTCTTGTAGCAAGTTGTCTAAGTTAAGGAAACAGTTGAAGGACAAGAGGGGCAATTTGAACTCAAATAAATATTTGTACATTGGTGGGAGATTTCAGTTTATTTAAAGTCAACTTAATAGTGTATGAATGGAGTTCATTAATTCCCAATTATGTAATGTAACTTGCAAACCTAATGGGCGCCGGTGGATAATTAATGATAAGACTTTTGCTTTGTCAAAACCTGTTTTAGAACATCTGAAATTAAGAGTATCTAAGTTAGATGAACTTGATTGGCACTGTACCCTCATCTTTGATGCTTGCCAAAGGACTTTATTTTCAAAGTACTCAAGACAAGATTTTACGTATAGCTTTGAAGATTTGGGATATAAGACAACTGACAAGTTAGCTAATCATGATCTTACTTTCATGATACGAGGGATTTGTAGAAGTTTTAAGCAGGTTTTTGCTTACTATCTAGTGAAAGATACAACAAGTACCTCGGATCTGGAAAGGATTATACTTGATGTGATCAAGCACTTGCAGGGAATTGGTTTGTGCATCGTTGCCACTGTTTGTAATTAGGGTGCTACGAACAAAGCTGCACTTGGGGCACTTTGCTTGGAGAACAGCCACATATAAAATCAATTCCATTTTATAATCAATGATCAGAGTATTTTTACAATTTTTGATGTTCCACATTTATTGAAAAATACTCTTATTGATAATATCATTGAATATGAAAGTGGAAAAACTGCAAAGCATATAATCTTTATCAGCAGCGGTGGCCGCAGTAGTAGACTCTTCGGTCTCCTGATCAGTCGCCGTGCGCTGTGCGGGTTCGAGTCCCGTCCCAGGAGAAATGTTTCTCTTGGATATAGATGTTGTGAGAGTCCGTAGGTGGTAGACGGTCTCTGACTGTCGAACGTGGAGGTAAAATCCGGCGGATCTCGTAGGCGGAGCCAGAATGTGTGCATGTTGCATACACACGTGTTCCCTCGCCAGAGTCCGTGTGGCGTTCCCCTTTCCCCTGTATCCCCCTATAGCCCCACGGTACCCAATGGGTGTTTAGGCCTTAGGCCTTCGTGGTAGTTAGAGTATAAAAAAAAGCACACAAGAACAGCTATGTAAATTGACGCCCAGCCATTTTAATTTTAGAGATTCATTTATGAAGACGAAGGTTAAAATGGCAGCTCAATTGGTTGCTGCATCCATACAGACAGGTGATTTGCCCACCGAAGCACTACAAACAACAGAGTTTGTTTATCTTATAGATCAGTTGTTTGATTCTCTCAATGGTTCAACTTTGAAGCCACAGCATGGTAAAAAATTTCAATGTGCATTAACAGATGAATCGGCACATTTGCAATTTTTGGAGGACCTTTTGCCAAAAATCCAAAACTGGAGAATATAAGACATTAATAATGGTTCCAACGTACGAATTTGAACTTTCAAAATGGTTGGCAAATCACTATCATGGCTATTATTCATCTGAGGAGGAATTTGAAAGCAAAAGGTTTTAAATTTTTGTCTTTGAGGAACTTAAACCAAGATCCTGTGGAAAACCTGTTTTTCCAGATTAGGCAACATGGGATTTCCAACACGAACCCCACCTGCCGCCAGTTTATTGCAGCATTAAAAACTGTAATAATCAACAATTTTAGTTCCCCATTGACAAAATGCAAGAATTGTGAAGACGATTCATGTGAAGCACTAGGTAACTTCGCTTTGTTTTGTATTGTCTGACAGCAGTTACCTTGTAATTCTTCACTGAGCGGCAACTTTAAAGATGCAACTTCTGGAGATGAAAGTGGTGGATCTGTCGATGAAACCAAAAACTATGCTACTCCCTATGTCGCTGTTCATCTTGTTAGAGAAATTGTGAAAAGGAATGTTAACATCCCCAAATGCCCTACATGTCGGGAAGTACTGTTCTCTGATGAGTTGACCACATTACAGTTGTATGTTCATTTCATGGAACAGGACAACAAGCAGAGGCTGAAATATGCAAATGAAAAACTAAGTCAGCTACTAGATGTTATCCATGTAAAACTGTATACTTTTTTGGATAAATTTGCCCATTTGCCTAATGTTCAAGCCTCCTTCAAAACAGGTCTGACGAAACTGCTTGAAAATTTTCAGTCTTGCAATGTTCATGATATCCTCAAAAATATCATTAACAAATGCATCAGATTGACAATCTTTAACCATGTTAAAGATAAAAATTCTTTGTAAAGAGCTCTTCAGCGCCTGATGGTCATTCAAGGAAAATGACAAAGTAGAATGCTACCAGGTAAATCATTTTTGAATATTTGCTGTTGGTTTTTTAATTATTTCATGTACCATGGATGAACCATCACAAACCCGGCTGTCAAATATCTGACCAGTACAACATTTTTACCAGACTGTGATAGAATTGTTTTATTTAATTTTTTAGAATTACATGTTGAGTTATTAAATGGTATATTATGGTCTTTACCATATACTCGTACATACAGGCTTTTCTCATGTAAAATAGTTGTTTTTTTCATTACTATATAGGCTAAATTTTGCAAATTAATGTTCATTTAGAATTATAATGTTATGTTTGATTAACAAAATCTTGTTCGGTTTACATACAGATTTCACAATACTTTTGTTATTGAATATTTTTTGAGTGTAGTATCATGTAGTATCATGGGTTTTTGGTATGTATGTAGTATGATCGTATCGTGACAAATAGTACTGTTGGCTCCATCTGTTGGGCGAGTCTCCTACTCGCCAGAGCTTAATGGCCGATCTCTGCTTTTACGCGAACCATGACCGCACAAGCCGCTTGGCGGCGTCTGTGAGGACCGTGACAGTGGATCGCCTTCTAGATCGACGCGACGTGACCTCCAATATTCTTCATGCCGCTTTGTGGTTCACCAGACCTTTCTCGAAGTAGCAATGGGGAATATATATAACTCGGTGGCCGGGAGAAGGAAGCAGAGTACTGAATACGGTAGAGTAGCAGAGCGGAGTGAAGTATAGTGCAGTCATTGGCGACATAAGAATTAGTCAGACATAAATAGTGGTGTACATAAATGTTCTATCAAGTTAAATAAATTAGTGCATTTCTTTTTGTGGAATCCAGTATATTAATCCACATCCAAAAGAACCCAGAAAAAAGCTACATTGGTGTCAGGTGTGGGGTGTGGATTATTGGACATTTAGTGAAAATAAATCGGACGATCAGTGAAGGAAGAATGGCGCGATTGGTTGATTTGAAAATTTCCGATTTAAATAGAGAGCTGGAGGAAAGAGAGTGCGACACGGCTGGAAAGAAAGCAGAATTACAGGAGCGGCTTCGTCAAGCACTGATTGAGGAAGGTGAGGACCCGGATATTTTCATTTTTACCGGTCCAGGGGATATTGGTTTAATGCTGCAAAACCTTTCGACCAAGTTAGAAAACAAGCTCATGGAAAATTGTGCCAACCTAGAAGGAAAGCTCGTGGAAAATTGTGTCAACCTAGAAGGAAAACTCTTGGAAAGTACAGCCAAATTAGAAGAGACGTTTTTGGAAAATACGGCCAATTTTAAAAAACAATTGGAAGATAAAGTTATGGAAAAATCTTGCGAGTTGGAAAAACGGATTTTATAAACTCAGGTGGACAGAATTGAAGGAGTGCAAGGCAAGTTTGCCGCTTTAGACGTCAGTACCATCGACGAACGACAGCGTGGACTTCCGTTGGAAAAATCAAGTGAGGTTGGAGTTTCTGTAGGGTCAGCTGATCATCTGCGAATGAAACCGCCGCAATTTGATAGTACGTCGCCTTGGAATGTCAACCGGCGTCAGTTTGAGGCAGCCTCAAACGCAAATGGTTGGTCATCAACCGAGAAGGCAACTGCACTCACTTTGGGCCTACAAGGAGATGCTACAGCTATTCTTCAAAGAATATCACCCGAAGAGCAAGAGGTCTACGAACAACTAGTAGAACACTTAGAACATGTCTACCATACTCCACTAAAGAATCGGTTCTAGAAGTCAGGCGAGTCCTTGCAGGAGTTCGAAGCGGATATTGCGCGATTGGTACGATTAGCATATCCCTATGTTAACGAAAGGATAATGGAGCGATTGGTAGTCCAAGCATTCCTGGATAGACTTCGTGATGGTGAAATGAGGCAAGCCTTACTACTAGCACACCCATCTGAGCTAGTATGCGCTAACTCGGGATTTAGAATTCGAAGTCGCTAAAAACACAAATAAAAGCCAGGTCCGAGTCCGCCAGATGGTACTAGTTCAAACAGTCCGTCAAGCGCATTGTTAAGGAACCTGAGGGTGAACGTCGCCGCCAGAACAGCAAGTTGAAATTTTGGAAATTTGGAAAAATAGGACACGTTAGGATACGCTGCCCTGAAGGTGCTAGTCCTCATCCAGCCACTCCGGAAAACTAAGGGAGGTCGATGTGAAGGGGCTATCGTCGACCTGTAGCCAACAAGTCCCATCAGTTGATACCGTCCAAATCTCCTCGCTTACATGTTCAGACATGTCGGTACGATTCGCCGAAATTGATCGGGGCTCGGATCATCCATCCAACCCAACTCCAACTCCGATAAATCGTTACGATGTCCCGATTACACACAACGATCAATTGAAACAACTCGATCGTTATGATAGATTGCTCGCATTATTCGTAGCGTGTAATGCCGCCTTAATATATCATTCGTAGTAAAAAATACACTCAGCGGTACGACGCGAGTTACAGACACCAGATATGCATAATTGTAGAATTGCATTTCACATAGCTTGCACTTTTTACAGAGTTTATAAATATACCGTAATTTGCATTGTGTTCAGTTCTAGCTATTTTTCGGTCCGTTTCACATCAATTTTGTACGTTTTGAAAATAAAAGTTTTTTAAAAACTTATTTCGGAGTCGTACTTCCGTAAGTGGCGCAGTCGCAGTAGGATCTACGTCGGGACGAGTTTCGCGAAGTTTCTATCGCAGATTACGGCGAGTACTCGGTTCGTTTTAACGTTTTACCTGACACGGACATCAAACCAGGACACTCCAAGAAGTTCCTGAAGAAGAAGAAGCCGACCAGAATAGTTGGGACTCATCCAAGACGGATCCATTGAGGAAACCACCACCTGGAGCCTAGCGATAAGGATAGATAAGAAAACAACCACACCCAAGGCAGGATCCATCGAGGAAACCACCAACGGGAGATCAAAGATAAGATTAGATTTAAGGCAAATCACCACATCACAGATGAGAATCATCTTGTGGCTATCGTAAGACTCATTTCCTTTCGTATTTTCCCTTAGTTCCCATTATTTTTCTTATATCTACGACTAAAGCTAAAACGCTTGAAAATATAGTGTATGTCTTATAGTGACGATCTTGAAACTTTAATTGAGAGAATTGCCAATTGGAATCTATACAGAATGCCCGAAACAAGAGCGACTACTGCCTCAGCTTCAGGCGTTAGAGACGTAAATATATCTTTGCTTAGATATCAGGCTGATAACATTCCACCTTTCGATGGAAATCCTAAACAATTACATAGATTTATATCTTCTTGCGAAAATTTTCTAAGAGCTTTCCAAAATACAAATAATGTGAACGATCCAATCAATATTTGTTTGCTAGATACCATCTTGAGCAAATTGAGGGATCGTGCTGCAGATTTAATTGGTTCGCGATCAGAATTAAATTCATGGGTAGCAATAAAAGATTCTCTTACTGTAACTTTTTCCGATCAACGGAGTATTGATTGTCTCATTCAAGATTTAATATCAATAAGACCTTTGAGAAATGAAACACCTATGCAATTTGGAATGAGAATCCAGGATGCAAGGAGTTTGCTGTTTTCAAAATTGAATACTTCCATTGAAAATGCTATGGAAAAGTTGATCAAAATCAGACATTATGACGATTTTGCTTTGAAAACTTTTATTAGTGGCTTGCCATACCAAATGCAATTGGTTATCCGTTTGAGAAATCCCGATTCATTAGAACAAGCGTTGTCATTTTGCACAGAAGAAGAAAATTTCATTTACTTCAGTACTGGGCGTAACCAGAACCTCCAGAGTTCCTTATACAAACCTCAACCTAGACTCAATCCTCATTTTGTCGCTAATCAACAGAATACTAATCGTACTGTCACAAATGGTCCACAAGTGAGATATATTCAAACTTCATTTGTTCAAAGCTCTCAAAATCACCCGAAACCAATGATGAATGCTTTCCCTGGAAATTATTCTCATAGGCCTAATTTCAATAATAATTTTCCTCCTAGATCTCAGTTTTCTAATTACCCTTCCACTTCATATGCTCAAAATCAGACACAATTCCCGAGATTCAACCAGGCTAACACATCTGTTCAACGTCCACATTTCCAACAAAACTTCCAAAGGCCACCTTTCTCTACTAATAGACCTGCATATCCACAAATTACTGCAAGTAATAACAGTAATGTTACAACTAGGACAAGATATCCGATTCCTATGGATACGAGTTCAATCCATTCGAAACCGAATGCAAAATCATCCACCCAGCACTTATTTGCTCACCAAATTGAAAATGAACAATCACCTATTAATGAAACCATATTGACACCACCTACTAACGATTCTATACTCATGAAAACCAGTGCAATCCACCATATGAGCAATATGATGTAGTGGTTCAGTGAGGTGCGCGGCAACTCGGCAACAGTGGACGAAATTGTGGTAGATCGAGCGAGGGGGAGTTGCCCTTCGCCGCCGAGAGAGGCAACAGGTGACGTGACCATTTTCCGGATTTAAGGATTACCGGGTTCCATGTTTTTTTTTAAGTTAGTGAATTATTTTGTGCCTTACTACCATTAAAGTTTGTTAGCCATATCGCCGTCGTTATTACTGAAACCCACGAAAAACCCTGAGTAATATTGTGCAAGCTCGGACCCACTTCATTTGGCGCCCAACTCGTGGCAGTAAAACGGCGTAGCGCGATACGGTTGCAAGGTGTTAGATAGAGAAGGAACGAGACGCGACGAAAACAGTACGCGTAGGTGAAGACGGTTGATTTTGGCGGCACGACGTGACGTAGAAACAGGCGTTGAGACGTTGCTGTGTTCAAGCGGCACGAGCCAGGCGGTGTTGTCGGTTGCAAGAGGAGTAAGCAGATTTGGGTGAGAAGTCATTTTCATTTTTGGAAAGCTGAGGGTGTGTATGCTGCTGGGGGGTTCTGTACGAGCACCGAGGCGCTGGTAGAGAAGCAGTGAGGCGTTAAGAGATAGCTGGTGGAGCAGAGGGGGATATGAACGATTATTTACTGTGTTGAAACAGTCATTGTAAAAGAAAAAAAAACTTTCCTTATTTTACTTTACTGTAGGATTGTAACGATTTGTCGTTTAGGTAAGCTGTAGAAATGTCTAGCAGAAAGTCGCGGAGAGGCAGGGCAGAGAGTACAAAGGAGGTGCAGGAGGACCTTGAGTCCTTAGTTAGAAATTTGGCAATATCAGTGACAGAGTTAAAAAGTACGGTAGGGCAACTAGCTGAGAAGGTGGCAACGTCCGACACACGATATGAGGGCCTGATGTCTGGAATGGAGACTGTTTGTGCTTCTAAAGGAATAGATAATTGTTCGACTGTAAATAAAGATAGATCCTATATAATGAACTGGAAAGAGTTAGGGGGTGGTAATGTCACATTTTCAAACTATGGGCAAATGCACCCAATGCTATTTTTAAAGAAAATTGAAAAAATATTTAGCGATGCAGGTGTTTCTGAGCATGCACAGTTGGGTTTAGCTGTTGGTTGCTTAAGAGGTTCGGCGGCCGATTGGGCTAGCGTTAAGGAGGATTGTTTTACCGACTATGTTTCATTTCGTCTAGCATTTAAAAATAGATTCTGGAGCATTGAAAAACAAAGAGAGTTGTATATGACGTTGGTCTACGGTACGCACTCGTATGGCAGTCGAGCAGATTATTTCTTGAATCTGGTGGCCCAAGCAAAGTTTCTTGATAATAAAATTCCGATGCAAAATGTAATTGGAATCTTGGTAAAACATTTTGATGTGGAAGTCCAGCGGGGCATGATTATTAATAATTTTACGTCGCCTGATACGGTAGAGGAATATCTGAGACGTATTGACGAATTGTCTACTGTGGGGGGTTCGAATAGGAACATGAATAATGCGCAGGGTTATAGTAATCGATCTGAAAATAATCGAACAAATTCCGAACGAGAGATATCGAGAGATAAGCGGTCGACCGCTAGGGGAAATAATGAGGGACGTACCGTGCATTCACTGGCTTGCATGGGGGATCCAGACATCGATCTTTTAAGCGACCCGGAGGATATAGTGCAGGATGATGAAAAAGTTTCGCCGACCATATCGATACATATTTTTGGTACATTGGTAGAAGTATTGATCGACAGCGGCTCAGATATATGCGCAATCTCGGAGAAATTCTATTCAGAGTTAAGCAATCTCGGGAAATTTCCAATTTTACCGGTCATACGAGGAGTGATCTCTGTAGCAATAGGCGGTAAAACGCAGAAGATAAAGTCGCAAATCTTGATTCCAGTTCAATTAGAAGGAATAGATATGGATGTGAACTGTTTGGTTATTCCACAACTCAATTGCAATTTGATATTTGGATCAAATTGGTTATCCAAGCATCAAGCACGTTTGGATTATCAATACTCACAGCTGAAGCTGATGATAGAAGGGGTTTCCGTAAATACGGAGCTGTCATTCCGGATTGATCCGCAGAAAATGTCTATAAACCTCTGCGAGAAAAATTATTATGTGTTTGATGTAGTCGAAAATAAAGCTAGCAGGGTTACGCCACTGGTAGAGTACAGCGTTGATGACGATGATTCCCGCAGTAGAGGCTACAGCTACAGCGCGGAGGATATTCAGGCAGCAGCAGCGAAAACTACTTTGAGTGGGAGTGCTAATGCTTCACTTTTTAGTATTTTGGAAAAATATAGGAATACATTCTCTGATACACCGGGACGCGTCGTCAACTATTTTCATCAAATTGAGCTAGTGGATGAAAATGAATTTAATTTTGTGGCTTATCCTGTTCCTATGGTTTATCGGGATGAGGTTAGAAGGCAGATTGGTGAGATGTTAGCGGCCGGTGTTATTCAAAAGGAAAGAACTTCCTACATTTCGCCGTTAGTTTGCGTGAAGAAAATGGATGGGAATATTCGCGTCTGTTTGGACGCTCGGGGGCTGAACTCAAAGATGAAGAAGGATTTCGTGAATCCTCCCAATCCGTTTGAATTAATGGCCAATTTTAAACAGGGGCAAATTATGAGCACAATAGACTTGACGCAAGCATATTGGCAAATTCCAGTGTTGTCGGATCATACCAAATATCTTGGGTTTGTGTTCGAGGGTGAAACATATAGTTTTTGTCGATTGCCATTTGGGTTAACTACTTCCATGGCAAGTCTTATTCGATGCTTAAATAAGATATTGGAGGGCTGTAATGATTTCGCGCAGTCATATGTTGATGATTTATTAATTTACTCGGAGAACATAGCGGATCACTTAAGGCATTTGAAGACGATTTTTCAGAGACTTAGTGATGCCGGAATTACAATAAAACTAAGAAAATGTCAGTTTATTAGGGAAAAGGTACATTTTCTAGGTCATGTGATCACCTCAAGGGGAATCGAAATAGACGAGGGGCGTGTCAAAAATATTTCTGATTTTCCTGTTCCACGAAATATAAGAGAGCTGCGAGGGTTCTTGGGTCTGGTCAATTATGAACATCGATTCTGCGCCGGGTATGCTGTATTGACCGTGCCATTGTTGAAGTTGCTGAAGAAAGGAGAAAAATGGCGCTGGGGAAGCGATGAAATGGAGAGTTTTAGAGCTATTAAGTCAGCCTTCCTAAAGTCCATGATGCTTGTTCATCCTGATTTTAAACGCACTTTTTATATTCAATGCGATGCTTCCGCATATGCCGTGGGGGGCAGTCTTTACCAGATTAGCGATACGGGGGAGAAACAATATGTTTGCTTCATGAGTTCCGTTTTGAAAGGAAGTCAATTAAACTACACCGTAACGGAAAAGGAAGCTTGGGGGGTTGTCTCTTGTTTATGTACGTTTGTGGCGTACGATGGTTCTAGGACAAGATTTGGTGGTTGTTACAGATCATAAAGCACTTAGCTTTTTGATATCATGTAAATTACGTTCGGCAAGGTTGTCGCGCTGGATAATATTTATCCAAGAATTTGATTTCGAGATACGATATTGCAACGGACCTGACAACGTAGTGGCGGATGCTTTGTCGCGGCATCCTTTAAAGGATAAGAGGTGCAGTGTTCCAGGTTCTAACGGAAATGCGCAAATTTTGTTAATGAGGCTGAGTGGCGATTTTGCGGAGCTTAAGAAACATTTTAAAACTTTGAGGCGCGATCAGTTGGATGATGAATGGATTAGGGAAAAGATCAGGTTCTTAGAACTTATCACTCGCTATGTTAGGGTATTCTCAGGACGCGAATTTAAAATTTACGAATGGTACGTGCTGCACGAAGGACTTTTATTTAAGAGGGGCGATAGCCGCAATAAGGGCTATAAGCTCTGCGTACCTAAGGCTCAGGTCAAAGAGCTTATCTTAGCGCATCACCAGTCTATGGGGCATTTTGGTAAGGCAAAAACATATGCTTATATGAGACATAGTTTTTATTGGCCTCGCATGCAACGGCACGTTAGGCAGGTGGTCGCGTCATGCGACTTGTGCCAGAAGGCCAAACGTTCGCCAATATCCAAGGCGGAATTGCATCCCATTTTGGTAGACGAACCTGGAAAATTGGTTTGTATAGATCTGATAGGGCCGTTACCTGTAGGACGTGGGGGTGTGACGCAACTCTTCGTTCTTGTCGATGCTTTCACTAAATTCGTCAAGTTATACGCCTTGCGTCGGGCTACTGCGAAAACGTTGCTCAAACGCTTATTCGATGACTACATTCCGTCAGTACAGAAACCTGTGTCCATTTTGTCCGATAATGGAACTCAGTTCACGAGTCATATTTGGAGAAAGCAGTTAGAGGCGGCGGGTATACAACTTAAGTTTATCTCTTGTTATTTTCCCCAGGGTAATCCAACGGAACGTTATAATCGTGAGGTCGGACGTATGTTGAGAACCTATTGCTACGAAGGGCATTCCGCCTGGCCAAACAAACTAGCGGATATCGAAAGGTGCCTCAATCGAGCAGTTAACCTAAGCACCGGTTTTGCACCCATATACTTACAGTTTGGACAGATCGACACGAATCCCGTACGGAATTTTGTGGTTTTTCCTGAGCGCTTCGATGTAAACTGTACGACATTGAAGGAGGATACAGGTGTGGCGTATGAAAAACTGAAGAGGGAGGCTGCAAAAAGGGTAAAGAGGGCTAAAGTGATGAAACCTGTTATTTTTGACCCGGGCGATAATGTTCTAGTTAAAACGCATCCTCATTCGTCCGCCGAAGCTAAACTAATTTCTAAATTCTTTTTACTGTATGATGGACCGTATACTGTGTTACAACAAGCGGGACCCAACTCCTATGTCATTGGACATCTTGATGGTAAGATTCGTTCTAAGGAAAATGTAATCAATCTCAAAGCTTATAAGCAGCCTAGCGATGTTGTACTGGAGTAATGTTCCCGGTATTGCCTTGCACCCTCTGCTCTGTTTCGAGACTTAAATCTATGTTACCTCGATTTAAGTGGGGGGTTGTGTAGTGGTTCAGTGAGGTGCGCGGCAACTCGGCAACAGTGGACGAAATTGTGGTAGATCGAGCGAGGGGGAGTTGCCCTTCGCCGCCGAGAGAGGCAACAGGTGACGTGACCATTTTCCGGATTTAAGGATTACCGGGTTCCATGTTTTTTTTTAAGTTCGTGAATTATTTTGTGCCTTACTACCATTAAAGTTTGTTAGCCATATCGCCGTCGTTATTACTGAAACCCACGAAAAACCCTGAGTAATATTGTGCAAGCTCGGATCCACTTCAATGACTATTCTAATTATGATTTCTCTTGTGATGTTCCAAATCAGCATTTCAACCCAATGCTTGACAATGACACATATTCTCAAGAAGTTAACGACCCAACAATTGAACAACAAAATTTTTCCCATGTCCCTCCGAACATCGAACCGATATAATATATTTGAATAATATCCATACAGATCTACCTTACATTTATATTCCCGAATTAACTGCTTATTTTTTGATCGATACCGGTAGTTCCAGAAGTCTCATAGACCCCAAATTAGCGTATAAATTTTATTCAGATTATATTTCTGGCGAAAATTTCAATATTCAAACAGCTCATGGTATGACGTTCCATAACCAAGTAGCACATATTCCTGTATTCCAAATTTTCAATACTGACGATTTTCATAAATTCTACATTTTTGGCTTTTCTGATAAATATGATGGCATAATTGGTGCTGACCTATTAGAACAGCTACAAGCCAATATTGATTTAAAAAATAAAATGCTAATTACTCCTATGGCCCATATCCCCATTATTTTCGAAAATAAATCAAATTGTCCGAATCCACCTAAAAAATTTCAGACTTACCAAATCACCATAGCCCCTCGTACAGAACAAGTTGTGAAAATTCCCGTGAAGTTGAATAGCGGAACAGGTGTTCTAGAGTATACAAATTTTGGTAACAAATTAGAGATGCCTCAAGTTTTGGTGAATATTTCGGATAATTTTGCTATCACTACGATTATTAATTCGAGTGAGGAAGCTGTAAATTTAGAAATCAATAATCCTTTAGATATTGAACCTACAGAAATTTTTGATGTGCATGTTCACAGTGTTAATGAAACTGATGGAAATTTTGACAAAAATTATAATAGCATATTAAAGAATAATCTGCAAAGTTTACGTCTTGATCACTGTAATGAAGAAGAAGCGGATGCTATACACAAGCTTTGTTTAGAATTTAGAGACATTTTTCACTGCGAAAATATCCCATTAAGCTTCACTAACAAAATTAAACACAAAGTTAGGTTGACCGATGATACCCCCATCTTTACAAAAAGTTATCGTTATCCAGAAATTCATAGAAATGAAGTTAAACATCAAATTTCGAAAATGCTACAGCAAGACATTATTCAAGCTTCAACATCACCCTTTTCATCCCCTATATGGATAGTACCAAAAAAAGAAGATGCTTCAGGCAAAAAGAAGTGGCGAATTGTAATAGATTATAGAAAACTTAATGAACGTACAGTCGACGATAAATACCCTCTTCCCAACATAATTGATATTTTAGACAAACTCGGTCGAAGTCAATATTTTACGACACTTGATCTGGCTAGCGGATTCCATCAGATTGAAATGGAACCAGAAGATATTCCAAAAACAGCTTTTTCAACTGAAAATGGTCATTGGGAATTTAAAAGAATGCCTTTTGGTATGAAAAATTCTCCAAGTACATTCCAACGCATCATGGATAACATCCTGCGTGGTCTCCAAAATGAAATATGTCTCGTCTATCTAGACGACATTGTAGTTTTCAGTAGTTCTCTTCAAGAACATATTGTACGTTTAAGACAAGTATTTGCAAAGCTCAGAGAATCAAATTTTAAAATCCAATTGGATAAATCGGAATTTTTAAGGAAAGAGGTTCAATATTTAGGACATGTCATTACCCCAGAGGGAGTAAAACCAAACCCAGATAAAGTTTCGGCAGTTAAAGATTTTCCTATTCCTAACAATCAAAAAGAGATCAAATCATTCCTAGGTCTCGTAGGTTACTATCGCAGATTTATTAAGGACTTTGCAAAAATTACCCGTCCAATGACACTTTGTCTTAAGAAAGAAGCTAAAGTCGTCCACACACCCGAATTTATAAAATCTTTCGAACATTGTAAAGATCTCCTAGTAAATGCACCTATACTCTCATACCCCGATTTTGAAAAAACTTTGATTGTCACTACCGATGCCTCGAATCAAGCTATAGGTTGTGTTTTATCTCAAGGTATCATTCCTAATGATAAACCAGTCGCTTATGCTAGTCGCACTCTAAACGAAACTGAAACTCGATATACTACTACCGAAAAAGAACTTTTGGCAATTGTATATGCTTGCAAACAATTTAGACCTTACATATTTGGACGTAAATTTTATATATATACAGATCATCGCCCTCTAGTTTGGTTGATGAATGCTAAAGATGTTAATAGCAGACTTGTTCGTTGGCGACTCAAATTAATGGACTATCAATATGAAATCATATATAAAAAAGGAAAATGCAATACTAATGCCGATGCATTGTCACGTATTCATGTAAATGCAGTAGAATCAGCTAGTGTCATAAATAACCCAGGTGACATTGATCAGGATATTCAAGATTATTTAAATCAGTTATTTGCCAATAAACAATCTCTCCCAGATTTGGAAGAAGACACCTTAGCATTGTTAAATTCAGATCCCGGAAATCCTATTACGGTTTCACAACCATTAGATTCTTCAAGAAATATACACATTTTACAAGATGTTCAAGTAGCTCCACCGAATAACATACAAAATGAATCTCCTAAAGACAGCGAAACCGAGACAGCCCACACTTGTAACGCGGAAAATAATTTCAATGATGGTATTCCTATACTAGATGAAATAATCAATAATAAGGTAACCCAAGTTATCGTTTCTAAAAATCCACACAATCAAACAGATGTCAAATAAGAAACCTTTGATAATCATAAAATTCTTTATGTGAAAATTCCAAATTCTGCTTCAGCCATAAATGAATTTCTTAGAGAATACACATCCAATGACAGAACATTTTATCTGTACTTCCATGAGGATTCACTTTATACTATGTTTAATAGAGTCTTCATAGATAATTTCGATAGCAACGAATTAAAATTAGTTAAATGTACAAAATTAATCAATACTGTCAAAGAAAAAGATGAGCAACTTATGCTGATTAAATTTCAACATGAAGGCAAGAGCAATCACAGAGGTATCAATGAAACATTAGAAAAACTCAAACGAAATTATTATTGGCCCCGCATGAAGTCCGATATCACACATTTTATTAACGATTGTGTAATTTGCCAAAAAGCCAAATATTCTAGAAATCCCCCATATATTCCACTGGTATTGACAGAAAGCATAGGAAAACCCTTCCAATTATTACATGCTGATGTATTTACATTCAATAATCAACATTTTCTGACGATTATTGATGCTTTTTCCAAATTAGGACAAGCAGTTCCAATCCAAGCAAAGACCTCTGTCGAAATTTGTAGAGCATTCTTACATTATTTCTCATATATGGCCTACCTGAGCGTATTACTCTTGCATTTAAAAATGAGTCTGTTAGGGAACTCTTGAAATGTCATAAAATCGATGTGCATTTTACTACACCTTTACATCACGAATCAAATTCACCAATAGAAAGATTCCATTCATCACTAATTGAGCATCTCAGAATACTTTTACAAAAATTTCCAAAAGAAACGACCACTAACCTTATCAATTACGCTTTAATAGCATATAACAGTTCATTACATTCTGCTACAAAATTCACGCCATTTGAATTGACTTTTGGGCACACTATTTCCAGAGATCCTTCGGACCTTATCGAAACTACTTTTTACTCTGACTATGCTTCAAATCATAAAGATAAAATGATACATCTATACCAGCGTATTTCAAACGATTTGCAGGAAAATAAAGCCAAAGTACTCGAAAAACGTAACATTCATGGTAGCTCACAATATCAGTTCAAAGTAGGGCAAGTAGTCTATAAAGCCAATCGTAGAAGAAATAAAAAAGACAACAAATTTAAAGGTCCATTTGAGTTAGTAGAAATCTTAGAACATAACAAAGCAAAAATAAAAAATAAGTCCACAAATAAAATAGAAATAATACATATGAAGGAACTCAAAGTCCCTTCTATTTCAGGATCCTCGCCTGCAGCGGAAGATCGACAACAGAACTAGTATGTCCCAAATTCCACGACCTCAGCGACAATCCTGGCCTCCTTCCCTTAAAATTAGGAAACGCCCAGAATATTGCTGATTATTGGTCATTCATACAAATATTTGATATTTCCTATCTAGCTGAACAATTCTCAGAATTGCAAGTAATTTTTGGACAATTGAAAATGGAAATTGAAAATTCAACTTCCTATTTTACAGAAATAAAAAATTATTGTAATCTAATATTATCATTAGAATCAAAGATTCACGATCAATTGTTACAGATAAATCCAGTTTATAATAGAAAACAGAAAAGAGGATTAATCAATGGGCTTGGTTCGATCATAAAAATTATAACAGGAAATTTAGATGAATCAGATGCGAAACGTTATGATCAAGCATTATTATCATTATCGAAAAATCAAGAGAGAATCAAAACCAGGAACAAGTTACAATTATCAGTCAGGCTCTAGATGTTTTTGAGCAAACATCG
This sequence comes from Acanthoscelides obtectus, assembly GCA_963669975.1. Classification (NCBI taxonomy): domain Eukaryota; kingdom Metazoa; phylum Arthropoda; class Insecta; order Coleoptera; family Chrysomelidae; genus Acanthoscelides; species Acanthoscelides obtectus. Next base: position 79,369,433 of record CAVLJG010000007.1, on the reverse strand, counting down.
AAAAATATTACAAAAAACCAATTAATTTTAGAATCACGTATCCTGCAATTTGAGAAATCTCCGATGGCTCTTCAGGCAAAAGATTTACGCTTAGAAAACGAACTTTTTATACAAATTGTAATTTCACAAATATTAACTTCATTTCGATATATCCACGATGTTTTAGAAAAGTTAGAGGTTGCAATATCTTTTGCAAAACTTAATACATTCCATAATTCTATATTGAAACCTCAAGACCTTCTAGTAGAAATAAAGCTTATCTCAGAACATTTACACAATGTCAAACTACCATTTGAACCTGCTTTAGAAAACATTCTGCTTTTTGAGAAAATATTAGAAATCAAAAGTTATAGTAAAGGCAATCAAGTTATTTTCATTCTGGAAATTCCTTTAGTAGAGGTCGATAGATATAATTATTATCACCTATACCCATTACCTACGACGACATCCAATCAATTTAAAGTCATATTTCCTTACTCAAACTACCTAATCCTAAATGAGCACGCTTATAGCCTTTTTGACAAAAACTGCAAAGAAATTCAGCCTGAATAATATGCTTGCCACGAGAAGAATCCAGTAAAGCTAAGCAAAGGAAATCCATGTGAAGTTCAAATGTTACTGTATGAAAAGAATATTACTAACTGTTTTCAAATGCCGATACAAGTACAACAAGAAAAAGTCAAAAAGCTAGATGCAGAAAACTGGATGTTAGTTATTCCCAACAGAAAAATTGTCACATATAGGTGTGGTGAAAACCAAGACAAAATTCCACTTCGAGGAACATATCTACTAGAAAATTGCCAAAACTGCGAAGTCTATATGGGTTCAACTGTTATAAAAAGTCGCCGGAACCCAAAATCACAGTTTAAGTATATTGCACTACCAAAGCTAGTTTTTGAAGGATTCAAGAAAACGCAGACTGCCCATTTGGAACCTCTTCAACTAGAATCCATTAACTTCGAAGAAACGAACAACATTAGAGCCGCCCTGGATTTGAACAAGCACAGACTCCAAGAAATCCCCGATAATCCAATTATTGATCTCCAATCAGTAAGCATCTGGACCATCTTACTGTATTCCCTAATTGCCATCATCTGTGGCTACCTCACTGTTAAATCTTACTTTAAAAGAAAACAAGCCGAAAATAAGAAAGAAAATAGAAAAACCGAAATTATTGTTTGAAGCTAAGAACGATAAAGATAGAAGATAAGTTATAGAAGACAAACGTTAAAGAGAAAGAAGATAGAAATTATCCAAGAAGAACGAAAACTTTCAAACTTCACCGTTGGTTCAGTTTCTACGGCGGGAGGAGTTACAGACACCAGATATGCATAATTGTAGAATTGCATTTCACATAGCTTGCACTTTTTACAGAGTTTATAAATATACCGTAATTTGCATTGTGTTCAGTTCTAGCTATTTTTCGGTCCGTTTCACATCAATTTTGTACGTTTTGAAAATAAAAGTTTTTTAAAAACTTATTTCGGAGTCGTACTTCCGTAAGTCGCGTTTCGTTTCATGTGGCGGTTTTAAAACAGCTTCGGTTTGTAGTTGATCTGAGGAATCGAGTCGGTTTGATTCAAGTGGCGCGTTGAGTCTTTCGGCGTCATTAGATTACTCTGTTCACACACGTACGTGCCTCGACTCATTTTGTATAGAAATGGAAGCACACAAACTTGATATTGAAAAGCTAATTAGCGAAGTAGAGAACCGACCGCCACTTTGGGATATGAGGAAAAAGGAATACAGCGATACGGTTACGAGAAGAAAATGTTGGGAGGAACTAGTAAATTTGTTTGCAAAAGAAAACAGCACAATTGACGAAAAGAAGCAGTTAGGTAGGTATAATAATTGTTTATAATAAGAACAAATTGACAACATTTTTTATTGGCTATCTTTATTATTTAAACGGTTTTTTGTTCTACAAAATATTGAACGTATTTATCTCTGTGGGTTGTATCTGGTGCTAGACCTTCAAGATTGATATTTTCATCTAACTTCTCGTCATTCGACCGAGTGCCATCCCTTGTCCTTATAAAATTATGTAACACACAAGCAGCTTTAACTACAGTTACAGTTACATCAATATCGAGGTCAATAGGTCGATGAAATATACGCCATTTATTGACTAGAATACCAAAACAGCATTCGATATATCTTCTGGCTCGGGTTAATCTAGCATTGAAAGTTTATTTTAACGGTGTCAGCTGTTTGCCTCCAAAAGGCCTAACCAAATTTTCGGATAAGGGGAATGCCTCATCGCCAACTATTATGAAAGGATATTTTTCATTCGTTTCGTCAATAGCACATGGTGCAGGGACTCCCAATGTACCATCAACTAATCGTTCGTAAAGTTTAGAATTTGTGAATATGCCAGCACCACTTGATTTACCATATGATCCCACTTCAATATACGTGAAGCAATAATTGGCATCGCACATCGCAAACAGTACTGTAGAATAGTACTGTTTATAATTGTAGTACATAGACCCACTATTGGGTGGCTGCTTAGTCCGAATATGTTTCCCGTCTATTGCTCTTATACAGTTGGGAAACTGTGCACATGTTTGAAACCCTTTAGCAATTTCTATCCATTTCTCTGTTGAACATTGCGGTATAACTTTGTCTGCTAATTCAATCCATATTGCTTCGCATACTTCTTGGATAATGTAATTCTGGTTTGTTACAGGTAATGAATTGCATAAAAAGTGGAAACAGAGGTTACAATTTCAATTTCTCACAGATGTAATACTGCCCAGACAAACCACCAGTTCATTGGATAATAAATATTTATCCGAATTAGATACATATAACCCTGAAATGCCCACTTTAATCTATAAAGAAAAGTATAATTCTAAAATTGGCAAAAAAGGACACACCCGATCGAAGAAAAAATATTACATTCACTTGAAAATTACGAAAAAATAGCAAACAAGACGATGACTGAAGATGACAATTACCACTTTGCACTTTCCTTAGTACTTTCACTTACTGCACTGCCAAGACATTTAAATACAAAATGCAGGATTGAAATAATGCAGACTATTTCGAAATATGCAACCAGGACCGAAGCAAATCAGACATCAGATACTCCACCACCTCCACATCAGCAAACATATTCCATAACCCATTATCCCAGTCAGTCAGGACTTGTACAAAATCCACAAGAGCAGTATGGAGTATCTCAGAATGCCGCCAAACAACAGATAAACTCCTCACTACCTCCAGCTCCTTCACCAGCTGAATTAGTTAGAAGCTATTATTCCCACTTTTCGGAAGACGATGCCCCAGTTTAGTATATACTAAGTGACATATAAATCCGAACACCCAGTTTAAATGGTTTTATTTTAATAAAAGTTGGTGAATGTATTTATCTTACTGTAAATAACAAGTGAAAAAATGTTCAGCCTTATCAGTTGGACATTCCGGTTTTTATACTGCTTTTTTTTAATTCACTAACGCTCTAAAAATGAATATTTCAGCCGCAGTAAAGAATCAACGTTGGCGGATTTTGGTTCTTGACATCCTTTACGATCGGTTACGATGCCTACAGTACGGAGACCTGTACGGTTTCGTCAACTTAGTGAGTTTGATAGAGGCCGTATAGTGGGACTTCGGGAAGCTGGACTTTCTTTTCGGGCAATTGCAGTTAGAGTGCAAAGAAGTGTAGACACTGTGGTTAGGTGTTGTCAGGCATGGCTTCGAGAAGGCCGTACGCAAAGAGCAAGGGGCACTGGACGCCGCCGTAGAACAACAGACCGTGAAGATCGCCGCCTAAGATTATTGGCCTTAAGGGACCGTTTCTCCACTACCAGATCCATTGCAAATGAATGGTTTGCAGAACACGGAAGACCTATTGGCATGCGAAGTGTTTACCAACGAATGAGAAGTTTTGGCTTGTTTTCATACCGGCCACACTGGGTCCTCCCTTTAACTCGAGAACACCGACGTAATCGCCTTGAGTGGTGCAGACAACGGTCACTCTGGGATCAGGAATGGAACAGTATTGCCTTTAGTGACGAGTCTCGATTTTGTTTAGGCATGCACGATGATCGTGCCAGGGTTAGAAGGCGACGTGGTGAAAGGAGGAATCCACAGTTTTTTGTTGAAAGACATATTCATCACACTGTTGGAGTTATGGTTTGGAGTGCTATAGCTTATGGTTCCAGGTCACCTTTAATCTTCATCAGAGGTAACATGAACGCGCAGCGTTATATCCACGAAGTTCTAGAACCCCATCTTTTACCCTATCTTGACACCCTGGCAGATCCAACTTTCCAACAAGATAATGCCAGACTACATGTTGCAAGAGTCACAATAGACTTCTTTTAACATAAAGATGTCATATTGTTACCATGGCCACCAAGATCTCCCGATTTATCCCCAATTGAGCACGTGTGGGATATGATGGGTAGGAGATTGCTCAATTTGCAACGTCCTCCTCAGACTCTAGAAGCACTTCGAGAGGAGTTGGTGGTTGCCTTGAACGAGATACCACAGGAGGACATTGACCACCTGATCAGAAGCATGCCTAGGCGCGTTGGAGAATGCGTAGCACATCAGGGTGCATCCACACATTATTAAAGGTCGAAGAGCTTTAAAGCAGTGCAATCATTTTGAAATTTTTATCATTTACTTATTAAGTACTTCATTAAGTACTTATACAAAATTTTATTAAAATAAAACCATTTAAACTGGGTGTTCGGATTTATATGTCAATTAGTCGACTATATTAAGCGGTGATCGATTGTTTTTCTTAGAAGACCACGTGACCTAGAGATTCAAGTCGTGCGACGTCGACGCGGTTTTCGCGGTTTTTTAGGAGGTTCGCGGTACGTTCGGAGGGAAAGAGGTACCGTTTCGGAAAGTAGAAACTCGGCGCTTTACGGGCGGGCGAGAGCCGTCGCGGCGAGACGAACGGATCGGATCGAAAACGGCCGGTAAAGTCGAAAAATCGACCGTTTTTCGGACGGTACGCGGCGTTATTTCACACTGGTTTCGCCGTTTATCGAAATATCGACTCGAGATCGGTCTCGTTCGATAGCTAAACGAGAAATACGTGCCTATTAGCTAAATCTGTTCGGTTCCGCGTCTCGGTTTTTTTTCTAGAAATGTTATAAAAAAATGCGACAAAAACGACGAATCGCCTGGAAAACTACGATATCTCCCTTATGCCGAAGAGAAAAGGAATTTCGCGCATCGCGTTTCGTACATCTCGGCGAGCGCTACAAATTATGCGGAGAGACGTTTTTTCGTTTACGGTACCCGTTTCGAATAAACGAACCTCGAACGTCGTCAAGAATGACTTTTTTGCGTATAAAGCGCGCTGCTTCATCGTATATCAGCTATCTCCTCCGAAGATAAAAGAGCTACGAATCTGACGATTTTTGCGTGAGAAAGCCCGGACATCGGACACTAAGATAGCGTGTTTTTTTTCCTTTATCCCTTGTCGTTCGAAAGTTTCGATTTTTTAAAAATTCCTCGACAATACGCTACATTTCGAAGCGTGAAAAAGTCACTTTGTCATCCGGCTCTGTCTTCGTCTATTACTACCGTACGTGAGCGAGTAAAAATTATACAGCTATCGAAAAATAACGATAATGAGCTGACGAAACGATTCTGACCGTCAGAATTACCGTCAAATTTCGAAAAAGTAAATTTTGAGCGCCTCAAAAGTACCGATGACAACCGTTTTTCGGCGTACTTTGTCTTCGTCGATACGGACCTGCGTTACGGAGCGACGTAGCTACGATTTTTTTTCGCAAAACGAAAGACCAAAGTCTCCTGATTAAACCGACATACGACACGTTACCCGATCGCATTTTTTAAACTCGGCAGATTACAACATTCAAAGATATGCACACATTTTTAGTTTGACGTTTCAATTTTGAATTTCCCCTCCAGATCCCCGGATTCCTGTTAGGCGGGGTATCGTAGATACGATCGTATTACGAAAGCGAGCGCGTGCGAGCGAAACGTCCGAAACGTGCTATTTTCGGCTTTATGTCGGTCGCTTCATCGAATATAGGATCACGCCGAATACCATTGTCCTTTTTTACGCGTGAAAATAAACATTTTCGAAAAGATTCAAAATTTCTATATTCCATTGTCTAAACGGACCGGACTAGAGCCATTAAAATCGTAGGAATCTAGTAGTTTTTTATTTTGACAGATTGCGATGTTTACCTCCAGAGGCTGCAATTATGCTTTGACGTTCATCAGTTTATTGAAATCATCGTCGGTTTATAAATACGATAAAAATATGATTGTAAGCCCCTATTCATGTTATAATTTTACAATATGGCACAAAGCTCCGCTTTTCCAACCGATTGATATAAAGCGTATGTCTGATTGCATCACATTGCATCATTCTAACCTACAATGTTTGAATGTAAACATTATCGAAATCTTAATAATGAGGCTCCCGTTAATAAGGATTAATTAGAAGCTTAGAACAAGCAATTGCAGCTACAAATAGTGAAAGTGTTGTGAAGTTTTTACAGTGTATGTATTTCTATTGCAAACGTAAGTAGTCCCAATCACGTTTCATTTGAAGTTATTACTTGTTGATTAATGCAATTAAAACTTGAGCCATGCTAGCTCACTTTTACATAGGCATTTGTGGTAGGTGTGAGATTTTGTCAGTGCACTGTTTGAAGTGACTTCTTCTATGAAGTTCAGTAGCATCTCTAGAAACAGATTATAAAATTTGATTTTCAAGCGATACTATTACTTACTGTCCAACAAATATAGTACTTAATAATTTCAAGCTTCTGGTCTAATTTTTTGAGATGTTATTATTATATGTCATGTTTCTAATTGATTGATCATAATCATACAACATTAAAAAAAATAGAGGAAATTTTATTTTAAAGCGATAGCACATTTTTCTCCAGATCATAAAGCGAGCATTGTTCATCTGCTTCTGTTGAATTTTTCCCAAACGAAGAACTTTACCACCAACAAACTCATAAATATTATAAAAACCTTGTAGTAGTAGTATCTCACCTAAGTAGTACCTATAAATGGAAAATAAGAAAACAAACTTGTCAGAATTAGAAGATCTAATCAGGTTTAACAGTAGAGCACAGTCTTTAATTACACTTAAGAGTAATCATTCAAATTTCTGTACAAGTGATGGAAATTGTTGATTACTTTCATGTTTTGAATGCAAATGGAATCATAGCTCACGTTTACATAGGCATTTGTATTAGGTGTGAGATTATGTCAGTGCACGGTTTGAAGTTTGTGATTACTTCTATGAAGTTCAGTAAGAGTTCAGTCTTGACCCTCAGTTCAATATATCTAAATATGCAGACCTATTAGCTGGCTAACAGTGCTACATTATTTTGAAAAGTTGCTATTAGATAGTAGGATCTATCCCTTGGAAGGAACATGCAAAGCGCTGCAAAATAACATTGATGATCATATCTTCTACCAAACTGTTACTGACAGATTGTGCAATTATTCTTTCACGTTTAGCAGTTCATCAGCTTAAATACGATAAATATCATTGAAAGACGTTATTAATGCCAAAGATCAATTCCTGAATAGAGCAGAAATCCACAACATAGCAAGACTTTGTACTTATAGCAGTGTACAGTAGTGTATAGTATTGTCTAGTGACACCCGGTGCCGAGTGTTTACAGTTTTTCGGTTCAGACGAAGTGCCTCAGTGTATCTATCGTGATAACGTATTTCATCTTTTAAGAAGATCGTGAGGTATCCTTATTAATCGTCAGCAGATTTAAATAAGGTAAGAATAGAGATGATCGATATATCGGTACCGGCGACCTTTCCCGGTGACTTGAATGGTCGCCGTTAGTCCCGGCGACCTGATTCTCCATGAAGCAGCGACCCAGGTCGCTGTTTGGAAGTATCGGTATCGGTAACCACTGATCGGTAGCTGTTTCGGTCGCGGTCGCTGCCAGGAAGCATATACACATCGCGTTCGCGATCATCGCGCGGGAAGTACAGGGTCGCTACAGCGTAGCCTAACCTATTTTGTTAGTTTTTATTGTTATTGTTGTGAGTTCCTGTTTCATATAAAAATGTTTCGTTTATTAAGCAATGTTTAACATATAAAAGAAGCATTTTTATACTACATTTGTTATGTTTTAAAAGTTTTATTTTGACTGGTAAAATAGTATTTTGTTTTACTTTTTAAGATTCATAGAAAGATATTTTATGTATTTTTATGATTTTGTGTTTTGTGCTCAATATTGTTAAAAACAAAAACCTTAAATATAGTTTAATTCAAATCTTCAGGAACCTGAACATCTACACCTCGTTAATATCAATGGATAACCGCCGCCAAATATCGAGTAATTTAATCAGTGCCAGGGAGTCGCTGGCTGGTGGCAGCGACCATAGATAAACAGTGACCTAAAGCGCTGCTAAATCTACCGGCGACTTTAAGGTCGCTGTCACCGGTATCCCGGCGACTTGCAAGTCGCTGCTAAGATCATCGCTAGGTAAGAATAATTTTCATTCCTGTCAAATCATAAAACATTTACACTGAAGATAGAAGGTGCTATCCTTAGGCGAACACGGTTGAGATATGTCAAGCGCCATTTTTTGTAAGTGCGGTAGCTAGACATGCGACGTTGCCGGATCCTCACATAAATCGGAGTTTGTCATACAATTTTATAGAGGGCGTTAATGCTATATCGAAGATTTTATAATGCCATTGTGTGTTATTTATGGTGACACATGCGACGTTGCCGGCTCCTCACATAAATCTGAGTTTATCATACAATTTTATAGAGGGCATTAATGCTATATCGAAGATTTTATAAGGCCATTGTGTGCTATTGATGGTGACACATGCGACGTTGAAAAATGAAAAATGAATGAATAATGAAAAATGCAAAATGAAAAATGAAATATGAAGAATGAAAAATGAAAAATAAAATATGAAAAACGAAGAACAAAAAACGAAAAACGGAAAACGGAAATCGTCAGCAGATTTAAATAAGGTAAAAATAAAAAATCAAAAAATCAAAAAATCAAAAAGTCACAAAATCAAAAAATCAAAAAATCAAAAAATCAAAAAATCAAAAAATCAAAAAGTCAAAAAATCAAAAAATCAAAAAATCAAAAAATCTAAATATCTAAAAATCGAAAAATCGAAAAATTAAAAATTAAAAATTAAAATAGAATAATTAAAAATGAAAAATGAAAACTGATAACCAGATACCAGACACCAGATACCAGACACCAGATAGCAGACACCAGATACCAGATACCAGACACCAGACACCAGATACCAGATACCAGACATCAGATACCAGATACCAGACATCAGATACCAGATACCAGATGCCAGACACCAGATACCAGACACCAGATACCAGATACCAGGCACCAGATACCAGACACCAGGTACTAGACACCAGACACCAGATACCAGACAACAGATACCAGATACCAGATAAAGCGATAACAGATACCAAATACCAGACACCAGATACCAGAGGCCAGATACCAGACACCAGACACCAGATACGAGATAACAGATCAAAGATGCCAAAGGATAAAAAACGATTAGAGATAGGGATAAAGTATATATCGCTAGCATTGCATTAGCATACCAGCAACTGCGCTACGGGTGGTTTTAAATAAAGACATCAACGGACAATATTTAGCATAGCGTTGGCATGCTAAAAACTGCGCTAGTCGACTATATTAAGCGGTGATCGATTGTTTTTCCTTAGAAGGTCACGTGACGTTAGAGTCAGGCCGTGCGACGTCGACGCGCTTTTCGCGGTTTTTTAGGAGGTTCGCGGTACGTTCGGAGGGAAAGAGGTACCGTTTCGGAAAGTAGAAACTCGGCGCTTTACGGGGGAGCGAGAGCCGTCGCGGCGAGAGGAACGGATCGGATCGAAAACGGCCGGTAAAGTCGAAAAATCGACCGTTTTCCGGACGGTACGCGGCGTTATTTCACACTTGTTTCGCCGTTTATCGAAATATCGACTCGAGATCGGTCTCGTTCGATAGCTAAACGAAAAATACGTGCCTATTAGCTAAATCTGTTCGGTTCCGTGTCTCGGTTTTTTTTCTAGAAATGTTCGAAAAAAAAGCGACAAAAACGACGAATCGCCTTGAAAACTACGATATCTCCCTTATGCCGAAGAGAAAAGGAATTTCGCGCGCCGCGTTTCGTACATCTCGGCGAGCGCTACAAATTACGCGGAGAGACGTTTTTTCGTTTACGGTACCCGTTTCGAATAAACGAACCTCGAACGTCGTCAAGAATGACTTTTTTGCGTATAAAGCGCGCTGCTTCATCGTATATCAGCTATCTCCTCCGAAGATAAAGGAGCTACGAACCTGACGATTTTTGCGTGAGAAAGCCCATGCTTCGGACACTCTTTCAATACTATTTTCATCATCATTATTCGTTTACGTTGAAAAGTTTCGATTTTTTAAAAATTCCTCGACAATACGCTACTTTTCGACGCGTGAAAAAGTCACCTTGTCATCCGGCTCTGTCCTCGCTTATTACTACCGTACGTGAGCGAGTAAAAATTATACAGCTATCGAAAAATAACGATAATGAGCTGACGAAACGATTCTGACCGTCAGAATTACCGTCAAATTTCGAAAAAGTAAACTTTGAGCGCCTCAAAAGTACCGATGACAACCGTTTTTCGGCGTACTTTGTCTTCATCGATACGCACCTGCGTTACGGAGCGACGTAGCTACGATTTTTTTTCGCAAAACGACAGGCCAAAGTCTCCTGATTAAACCGACATACGGCACGTTACCCGATCGCATTTTTTAAACTCGGCAGATTAGAAAATTCAAAGATATGCACACATTTTTAGTTTGACGTTTCAATTTTGAATTTCCCCTCCAGATCCCCGGATTCCTGTTAGGCGGGGTATTGTAGATACGATCGTATTACGAAAGCGAGCGAGTGCGAGCGGAACGTCAAAAACGTGCCATTTTCGGCTTCATGACTATCGCTTCATCCAATATTGGATCACGCCAAATAGAATTGTCCTTTTTTGCGCGTGAAAATCAACATTTTCGAAAAGATTCAAAATTTCTATATTCCATTGTCTAAACGGACCGGACTAGAGCCATTAAAATCGGATGAATCTAGTAGTTTTTTATTTTGACAGATTGCGATGTCTACCGCCAAAGGCTGCAATTATTCTTTGACGTTCATCAATTTATTGAAATCATCATCGGTTTATAAATACGATAAAAATATGATTGTAAGCCCCTATTCATGTTATAATTTTACAATATGGCATAAAGCTCCGCTTTTCCAACCGATTGATATACAGCGTATGTCTCATTGCATCACCTCCTATTTCTAACCTACAACGTATATGAATGTAAACATTATCGAAATCTTAATAATGAGGCTCCCGTTAATAAGGATTAATTAGAAGCTTAGAACAAGCAATCGCAGCTACAAATAGTGAAAGTGTTGTGTGAAGTGTTTACAGTTTATGTGTTTCTATTGCAAACGTAAGTAGTCAGTCACTTCTATGAAGTTCAGTAAGAGTTCAGTCTTGACCCTCAGTTCAATGTATCTAAATATGTAGACCTATTAGCTGGCTAACAGTGGCACATATTATCAAGCAGATGAAGGAATATGCAAAGCGCTGAAAAATAGCATTGATAATCATATCTACTACCAAAGTTTTCAAAATTACTAAGACTTTCACAGCCACTGCAGTTGTTTATTTTGATCTCAATGCAGAATGTATGTACTTCGATTTAGAATGTAGCTGCTTTAAGGACTTGTCACTTCCAAGACTTGTCAAAACAACAGACACCATTACTTGTCAAAAAACTATAGCACTTGATGATTTCAAATTTCTATTCTGTTTTTAAAGATGTTATTATTATATGTCTAATTTCAAGGATACTCACATCTGTCCTGTTTCTAAGACTGATCTTAATCATAGATTACAGAAAAATTCATTATTGAATCAGAGGAAACAGATTACAAAATTTGATTTTCAAGCGATACTATTACTTACTGTCCAACAACTATAGTACTTAATAATTTCAAGCTTCTGGTCTAATTTTTTGAGATGTTATTATTATATGTCATGTTTCTAATTGATTGATCATAATCATACAACATTAAAAAAAATAGAGGAAATTTTATTTTAAAGCGATAGCACATTTTTCTCCAGATCATAAAGCGAGCATTGTTCATCTGCTTCTGTTGAATTTTTCCCAAACGAAGAACTTTACCACCAACAAACTCATAAATATTGTAAAAACCTTGTAGTAGTAGTATCTCACCTGAGTAGTATGTATAAATGGAAAATAAGTAAACAAACTTGTCATCTATCCCTTCGATTGGCAAATATTATCAAGCAGATGAAGGAATATGCAAAGCGCTGAAAAATAGCATTGATAATCATATCTACTACCAAAGTTTTCAAAATTACTAAGACTTTCACAGCCACTGCAGTTGTTTATTTTGATCTAAATCGATTTAGAATGTAGCTGCTTTAAGAACTTGTGACTTCCAAGACTTGTCAAAACAACAGACACCATTACTTGTCAAAATTTGTAAGATAAGTACTCTTGCACAGTATAATCGTAACTTGGTATAGACATATTTGTGATATCGCTTAGATTAAGCCTGCCAGGGGAGTGAAAGTTACCTATACGAGTACTGAAGTCTACATTAAAATAATTTATGATGCCATGTGTTGTATTTATTTTTTATATTTCTATTTCTGCAGATCACATAATTATTACATACATCCCTTAAAAGGGCCCAATTTGAAGTAACATATTATAGAGTTCAATTTTCACATTGTTGTTATTTTTACGGGTTCTTCTTTCTGGCGATGGAAAGTTCAATTGCTTCTCCCTATTATACCTAAACAATGTAGGTCTATTTTCTTTTTTCCCATCCACAAAGTGACAACTACATAAGTATGCACCAGGACCTGGTTCAACAACTGTTCTCCTGCAATAAATAGTAAAAATAAGACAAAAGTTCAATTTGAAAATATCCTATCAAAGAACGGTAGCTCTTGTGAATAGCAATATCTAAATACAGCATTTTTTATAAGCAAGATACACACACATTAGCGGATCGCTCAGTTACATACCTGCTTGTAAACTAACGGCCTTATTTTCAACAAAAATTGTTTTAAAACTCCACTTTAACCACTTGATACGGAAGAAGTTTTCTCAAGGTGTTTATGTTTACTTTTTTTTTAGTTTTACGGATTTCCTTACTATGATATTTAGGAATTAACTTTCAGAATCTTAATTTTTCCTCTCATTATGTTGTAGATGCACACATCTCACAATAGGAGTTATTGAATTTTAATTTTAAACAAAATACATTTCATTTTCCAGGTTAGAAAAAATTACCTATGACAATGACATTGACATTACGAAACAGAAAACATATACACTGAAGAAAGCATAGTCCACTGCTATCCGTAGACGAACACGGTTGACATATGTCAGTGTCAAGCGCCATTTTTTTGCAAGTCGTGTTATAGCTAGATTTATGCGACGATCCTCATATAAATCTAAGTCTGCTATACAATTTGCTACATGGAAGATTTTATAACGCCATGTATGGTATTAACAACAACACATGCGACGTTGCCGGCATCTCACATAAATCTGAGTCTGTTATACAGGATATTTTCAATGCTATATGGAAAATAACAGATAACAGGTAAAAGGTGGTAACAGGTAACAGGTGGTAACATATAACAGATAACATGTAACTTATAACAGATAAAAGATGACAGATAACAGATAAAAAGTAACAGATAAAAGAAAACAGATAACAGATAACAAATAACTGATAACTGAAAACTAAAAAATGAAAACTGAAATCTGAAGAATGAAAAATGAAAAATGAAAAATTGAAAATTGAAAATTAAAAATCAAAAATCAAAAATCAAAAATCAAAAAATCAAATCGAAAAATCGAAAAATCGAAAAATCGAAAAATCGAAAAATCGAAAAATCGAAAAATCGAAAAATCGAAAAATCGAAAAATCGAAAAATCGAAAAATCGAAAAATCGAAAAATCGAAAAATCGAAAAATCGAAAAATCGAAAAATCGAAAAATCGAAAAATCGAAAAATCGAAAAATCGAAAAATCGAAAAATCGAAAAATCGAAAAATCGAAAAATCGAAAAATCGAAAAATCGAAAAATTAAAAATTAAAAATTAAAAATTAAAAATTAAAAATTAAAAATTAAAAATTAAAAATTAAAATTAAAATTAAAAATGGAAAATTAAAAATTAAAATAGAAAAATTAAAAATGAAAAATTAAAAATTAAAATAGAAAAATGAAAAATGAAAACTGATAACTTATAAAAGATAACAGATACCAGACATCAGATACCAGACACCAGACACCAGATACCAGACACCAGACACCAGATACCAGATACGACACCAGACACCAGATACCAGACACCAGATACCAGATACCAGATACCAGACACCAGACACCAGATACCAGACATCAGATACCAGACACCAGAAACCAGATACCAGATACGAGATACCAGATACCAGATACCAGACACCAGACACCAGATACCAGATACCAAACACCAGATACGAGATACCAGATACCAGCCACCAGATACCAGACACCAGATACCAGATACCAAACATCAGATACCTGATACCAGATACGAGATACCAGATACCAGATACCAGACACCAGAAACCAGATACCAGATAAAGAGATAACAGATACCAAATACCAGATACCAGACACCAGATACCAGACACCAGATACCAGACACCAGATACCAGACACCAGATACCAGATACCAGACACCAGAAACCAGATACCAGATAAAGAGATAACAGATACCAAATACCAGATACCATATACCAGATACCAGATTCCAGACACCAGATACCAGATACCAGATACCAGACACCAGATACCAGACACCAGGTACCTGATACCAGACACCAGACACCAGATACCAGACACCAGACATCAGATACCAGACACCAGGCACCAGATACCAGACTCCAGAAACCAGATACCAGATACCAGATACGAGATACCAGATACCAGATACCAGACACCAGATACCAGATACCAGACACCAGATACCAGATGCCAGACACCAGATACCATATACCAGATACCAGATACCAGATATCTGATACCAGACATCAGATACCAGACACCAGATACCAGATGCCAGACACCAGATACCAGATACCAGACACCAGACACCACATACCAGATACCAGATACCAGACCCAGACACAGATACCGGACACCAGATACTAGACACCAGACACTAGATACCAGATACTAGATACCAAATACCAAATACCAGATACCAGATACCAGATACCAGACACCAGACACCAGATACCAGATACCAGACACAAGACACCAGATACCAGACATAAGATACCAGATACCAAATACTAGATACTAGACACCAGATACCAGATACCAGACACCAGATATCAGATACCAAATACCAAGTACCAGTTACCAGATACCAGATGCCAGATACCAGATACCTGATACCAGATACCGGATACCAGATACCAGACACTAGACACCAGATACCAAATACCAAATACCAGATATCAGATACCAGATACCAGACACCAGACACGAGACATCAGGCACCAGACACCAGATACCAGATATCAGATATCAGATACCAGACACCAGACACCAGATATCAGATTCCAGACACCAGATACCAAATACCAGATACCAGATACCAAATACCAGATACCAGATACCAGACACTAGATACCAGACACCAGATATCAGATACCAGATATCAGATACCAGATACCAAATACTAGATACCAGACACCTGATACCAGACACCAGATACCAGATACCAGACACCAGACACCAGACACCAGATACCAAATACCAGATACCAGACACCAGATATCAGATCCAGACATCAGACACCAAACACCAGATATTAGATATCAGATACCAGATACCAAATACCAGATACCAAATACCAGATACCAGATACCAGACACCAGATACCAGATACCAAATACCAGATACCAGATACCAGACACCACACACCAGATATCAGATCCAGACATCAGACACCAAACACCAGATATTAGATATCAGATACCAGATACCAAATACCAGATACCAAATACCAGATACCAGATACCTGACACCAGATACCAGATACAAAATACCAGATACCAGATACCAGATACCAGACACCAGATATCAGATCCAGACATCAGACACCAAACACTAGATATTAGATATCAGATACCAGATACCAAATACCAGATACCAAATACCAGATACCAGATACCTGATACCAGACACCAGACACTAGATACCAGACACCAGATATCAGATACCAGATACCAAATACCAGATACCAGATACCAGATACCAGATACCTGATACCAGACACCAGACACCAGACACCAGATACCAAATACCAGATACCAGATACCAGACACCAGACACCAGATATCAGATCCAGACATCAGACACCAAATACCAGATATTAGATATCAGATACCAGATACCAAATACCAGATACCAAATACCACATACCAGATACCTGATACCAGACACCAGATACCAGATACCAGACACCAAACACCAGACACCAGATACCAAATACCAGATACCAGATACCAGACACCAGATATCAGATCCAGACATCAGACACCAAACACCAGAGATTAGATATCAGATACCAGGTACCAAATACCAGATACCAGACACCAGATACCAGATACCAGATACCAGATATTAGATACCAGACACCAGACACCAGATACTAGACACCAGACACCAGATACCAGACACCAGATACCAGATACCAGATAAAGACACCAGATACCAGACATCAGATACCGGATACCAGATACCAGATTCCAGATACCAGACACCAGATACCAGACATCAGATACCAGACACCAGACACCAGATACCAGATGCCAGACACCAGATACCGGATACCAGATACCAGACATCAGATACCAAACACCAGATACCAGATACCAGATACCAGACACCGGATACCGGATACCAGATACCAGATACCAGACACCAGATACCTGATACCAGATACCAGATACCAGACACCGGATACCGGATACCAGATACCAGATACCAGATACCTGATACCAGATACCAGATCAAAGATGCCAAAGGATAAAAAATGATTAGAGATAGTTATCGCTAGCATTGCATTAGCATACCAGCAACTGCGCTACGTGAGGTTTTAAATAAAGACATCAACGTACAATATTTGGCATAGCGTTAGCATGCCAGAAACTGCGCTAGTCGACTATATTAAGCGGTGATCGATTGTTTTGGATTGGTAGTGATTGGTAGTGGGTTCGGAAATTGTATAACGTCGACGCGGTTTTCGCGGTTTTTTAGGAGGTTCGCGGTACGTCCGGAAGGAAAGAGGTACCGTTTCGGAAAGTAGACGGTCGGCGCTTTACGGGCGGGCGAGAGCCGTCGCGGCGAGAGGAACGGATCGGATCGAAAACGGCCGGTAAAGTCGAAAAATCGACCGTTTTTCGGACGGTACGCGGCGTTATTTCACACTGGTTTCGCCGTTTATCGAAATATCGACTCGAGATCGGTCTCGTTCGATAGCTAAACGAAAAATACGTGCCTATTAGCTAAATCTGTTCGGTTCCGCGTCTCGGTTTTTTTTCTAGAAATGTTATAAAAAAATGCGACAAAAACGACGAATCGCCTGGAAAACTACGATATCTCCCTTATGCCGAAGAGAAAAGGAATTTCGCGCGTCGCGTTTCGTACATCTCGGCGAGCGCTACAAATTATGCGGAGAGACGTTTTTTCGTTTACGGTACCCGTTTCGAATAAACGAACCTCGAACGTCGTCAAGACTGACTTTTTTGCGTATAAAGCGCGCTGCTTCACCGTATATCAGCTATCTCCTCCGAAGATAAAGGAGCTACGAATCTGACGATTTTTGCGTGCGAAAGCCCATGCTTCGGACACTCTTTTAATACTATTTTCATCATCATTATTCGTTTACGTTGAAAAGTTTCGATTTTTTAAAAATTCCGCGACAATACGCTACTTTTCGACGCGCGAAAAAGTCACCTTGTCATCCGGCTCTGTCCTCGCTTATTACTACCGTACGTGAGCGAGTAAAAATTATACAGTTATCGAAAAATAACGATAATGAGCTGACGAAACGATTCTGACCGTCAGAATTACCGTCAAATTTCGAAAAAGTAAACTTTGAGCGCCTCAAAAGTACCGATGACAACCGTTTTTCGGCGTACTTTGTCTTCGTCGATACGCACCTGCGTTACGGAGCGACGTAGCTACGATTTTTTTTCGCAAAACGAAAGACCAAAGTCTCCTGATTAAACCGACATACGACACGTTACTCGATCGCATTTTTTAAACTCGGCAGATTACAAAATTCAAAAATATGCACACATTTTTAGTTTGAAGTTTCAATTTTGAATTTCCCCTCCAGATCCCCGGATTCCTGTTAGGCGGGGTATTGTAGATACGATCGTATTACGAAAGCGAGCGAATGCGAGCGAAACGTCCGAAACGTGCTATTTTCGGCTTTATGTCGGTCGCTTCATCGAATATATGATCACGCCGAATACCATTGTCCTTTTTTACGCGTGAAAATCAACATTTTCGAAAAGATTCAAAATTTTTATATTCCATTGTCTAAACGGACCGGACTAGAGCCATTAAAATCGGATGAATCTAGTAGTTTTTTTATGTTTACAGATTGCGATGTCTACCGCCAAAGGCTGCAATTATTCTTTGACGTTCATCAGTTTATTGAAATCATCATCGGTTTATAAATACGATAAAAATATGATTGTAAGCCCCTATTCATGTTATAATTTTACAATATGGCATAAAGCTCCGCTTTTCCAACCGATTGATATACAGCGTATGTCCGATTGCATCACCTCCGATTTCTAACCTACAATGTATGAATGTAAACATTATCGAAATCTTAATAATGAGGCTCCCGTTAATAAGGATTAATTAGAAGCTTAGAACAAGCAATCGCAGCTACAAATAGTGAAAGTGTTGTGTGAAGTGTTTACAGTTTATGTGTTTCTATTGCAAACGTAAGTAGTCAGTCACTTCTATGAAGTTCAGTAAGAGTTCAGTCTTGACCCTCAGTTCAATGTATCTAAATATGTAGACCTATTAGCTGGCTAACAGTGGCACATATTATCAAGCAGATGAAGGAATATGCAAAGCGCTGAAAAATAGCATTGATAATCATATCTACTACCAAAGTTTTCAAAATTACTAAGACTTTCACAGCCACTGCAGTTGTTTATTTTGATCTCAATGCAGAATGTATGTACTTCGATTTAGAATGTAGCTGCTTTAAGGACTTGTCACTTCCAAGACTTGTCAAAACAACAGACACCATTACTTGTCAAAAAACTATAGCACTTGATGATTTCAAATTTCTATTCTGTTTTTAAAGATGTTATTATTATATGTCTAATTTCAAGGATACTCACATCTGTCCTGTTTCTAAGACTGATCTTAATCATAGATTACAGAAAAATTCATTATTGAATCAGAGGAAACAGATTACAAAATTTGATTTTCAAGCGATACTATTACTTACTGTCCAACAACTATAGTACTTAATAATTTCAAGCTTCTGGTCTAATTTTTAGAGATGTTATTATTATATGTCATGTTTCTAATTGATTGATCATAATCATACAACATTAAAAAAAATAGAGGAAATTTTATTGTAAGGCGATAGCACATTTTTCTCCAGATCATAAAGCGAGCATTGTTCATCTGCTTCTGTTGAATTTTTCCCAAACGAAGAACTTTACCACCAACAAACTCATAAATATTGTAAAAACCTTGTAGTAGTAGTATCTCACCTGAGTAGTATGTATAAATGGAAAATAAGTAAACAAACTTGTCATCTATCCCTTCGATTGGCAAATATTATCAAGCAGATGAAGGAATATGCAAAGCGCTGAAAAATAGCATTGATAATCATGTCTACTACCAAAGTTTTCAAAATTACTAAGACTTTCACAGCCACTGCAGTTGTTTATTTTGATCTCAATGCAGAATGTATGTACTTCGATTTAGAATGTAGCTGCTTTAAGGACTTGTCACTTCCAAGACTTGTCAAAACAACAGACACCATTACTTGTCAAAAAACTATAGCACTTGATGATTTCAAATTTCTATTCTGTTTTTAAAGATGTTATTATTATATGTCTAATTTCAAGGATACTCACATCTGTCCTGTTTCTAAGACTGATCTTAATCATAGATTACAAAAAAAATCATTATTGAATCAGAGGAAACAGATTACAAAATTTGATTTTCAAGCGATACTATTACTTACTGTCCAACAACTATAGTACTTAATAATTTCAAGCTTCTGGTCTAATTTTTTGAGATGTTATTATTATATGTCATGTTTCTAATTGATTGATCATAATCATACAACATTAAAAAAAATAGAGGAAATTTTATTTTAAAGCGATAGCACATTTTTCTCCAGATCATAAAGCGAGCATTGTTCATCTGCTTCTGTTGAATTTTTCCCAAACGAAGAACTTTACCACCAACAAACTCATAAATATTGTAAAAACCTTGTAGTAGTAGTATCTCACCTGAGTAGTATGTATAAATGGAAAATAAGTAAACAAACTTGTCATCTATCCCTTCGATTGGCAAATATTATCAAGCAGATGAAGGAATATGCAAAGCGCTGAAAAATAGCATTGATAATCATATCTACTACCAAAGTTTTCAAAATTACTAAGACTTTCACAGCCACTGCAGTTGTTTATTTTGATCTAAATCGATTTAGAATGTAGCTGCTTTAAGAACTTGTGACTTCCAAGACTTGTCAAAACAACAGACACCATTACTTGTCAAAATTTGTAAGATAAGTACTCTTGCACAGTATAATCGTAACTTGGTATAGACATATTTGTGATATCACTTAGATTAAGCCTGCCAGGGGAGTGAAAGTTACCTATACGAGTACTGAACTCTACATTAAAATAATTTATGATGCCATGTGTTGTATCTAAACTATTTTTATTTCTGCAGATCACATAATTATTACATACATCCCTTAAAAGGGCCCAATTTGAAGTAACATATTATAGAGTTCAATTTTCACATTGTTGTTATTTTTACGGGTTCTTCTTTCTGGCGATGGAAAGTTCAATTGCTTCTCCCTATTATACCTAAACAATGTAGGTCTATTTTCTTTTTTCCCATCCACAAAGTGACAACTACATAAGTATGCACCAGGACCTGGTTCAACAACTGTTCTCCTGCAATAAATAGTAAAAATAAGACAAAAGTTCAATTTGAAAATATCCTATCAAAGAACGGTAACTCATGTGAATAGCAATATCTAAATACAGCATTTTTTATAAGCAAGATACACATTAGCGGATCGCTCAGTTACATACCTGCTTGTAAACTAACGGCCTTATTTTCAACAAAAATTGTTTTAAAACTCCACTTTAACCACTTGATACGGAAGAAGTTTTCTCAAGGTGTTTATGTTTACTTTTTTTTTAGTTTTACGGATTTCCTTACTATGATATTTAGGAATTAACTTTCAGAATCTTAATTTTTCCTTTCATTATGTTGTAGATGCACACATCTCACAATAGGAGTTATTGAATTTTAATTTTAAACAAAATACATTTCATTTTCCAGGTTAGAAAAAATTACCTATGACAATGACATTGACATTACAAAACAGAAAACATATACACTGAAGAAAGCATAGTCCACTGCTATCCGTAGACGAACACGGTTGACATATGTCAGTGTCAAGCGCCATTTTTTTGCAAGTCGTGTTATAGCTAGATTTATGCGACGATCCTCATATAAATCTAAGTCTGCTATACAATTTGCTACATGGAAGATTTTATAACGCCATGTATGGTATTAACAACAACACATGCGACGTTGCCGGCATCTCACATAAATCTGAGTCTGTTATACAATTGTATACAGGATATTTTCAATGCTATATGGAAGATAACAGACAACAGATAACAGGTAGAAGGTGGTAACAGGTAACAGGTGGTAACATATAACAGATAACTTATAACAGATAAAAGATAAAAGATGACAGATAACAGATAAAAAGTAACACATAAAAGAAAACAGGTAACAGATAACAAATAACTGATAACTGAAAACTAAAAAATGAAAACTGAAATCTGAAGAATGAAAAATGAAAAATGAAAAATGAAAAATTGAAAATTAAAAATCAAAAATCAAAAATCAAAAATCAAAAATCAAAAATCAAAAATCAAAAATCAAAAATCAAAAATCAAAAATCAAAAATCAAATCGAAAAATCGAAAAATCGAAAAATCGAAAAATCGAAAAATCGAAAAATCGAAAAATCGAAAAATCGAAAAATCGAAAAATCGAAAAATCGAAAAATCGAAAAATCGAAAAATCGAAAAATCGAAAAATCGAAAAATCGAAAATCGAAAATCGAAAAAACGAAAAAACGAAAAATCGAAAAATTAAAAATTAAAAATTAAAATAGAAAAATTAAAAATTAAAATAGAAAAATGAAAACTGATAACTTATAAAAGATAACAGATACCAGATAGCAGATACCAGAAACCAGATACTAAGACACCAGATACCAGATACCAGATACCAGACACCAGATACCAGATACCAGATACCAGACACCAGATACCAGATACCAGACATCAAATACCAGACACCAGACACCAGACACCAGAAACCAGATACCAGATACGAGATACCAGATACCAGATACCAGACATCAGACACCAGATACCAGACACCAGATGCCAGATACCAGACACCAGACACCAGATACCAGACATCAGATACCAGACACCAGAAACCAGATACGAGATACCAAATACCAGATACCAGATACCAGACACCAGATACCAGATACCAAACACCAGATACGAGATACCAGATACCAGATACCAGCCACCAGATACCAGACACCAGATACCAGATACCAGACACCAGAAACCAGATACCAGATAAAGAGATAACAGATACCAAATACCAGATACCAGACACCAGATACCAGATACCAGATACCAGACACCAGATACCAGATACCAGACACCAGACACCAGATACCAGACATCAGATACCAGACACCAGATACCAGATACCAAACATCAGATACCTGATACCAGATACCAGATACGAGATACCAGACACCAGATACCAGACACCAGATACCAGACACCAGAAACCAGATACCAGATAAAGAGATAACATACCAAATACCAGATACCAGATACCAGATACCAGACACCAGATACCAGACACCAGAAACCAGATACCAGATACGAGATACCAGATACCAGATACGAGATACCAGATACCAGATACCAGACACCAGACACCAGATACCAGACACCAGATACCAGATGCCAGATACCAGACACCAGACACCAGATACCAGACATCAGATACCAGACACCAGAAACCAGATACGAGATACCAAATACCAGATACCAGATACCAGACACCAGATACCAGATACCAAACACCAGATACGAGATACCAGATACCAGATACCAGCCACCAGATACCAGACACCAGATACCAGATACCAGACACCAGAAACCAGATACCAGATAAAGAGATAACAGATACCAAATACCAGATACCAGACACCAGACACCAGATACCAGATACCAGATACCAGACACCAGATACCAGATACCAGACACCAGACACCAGATACCAGACATCAGATACCAGACACCAGATACCAGATACCAAACATCAGATACCTGATACCAGATACCAGATACGAGATACCAGATACCAGATACCAGACACCAGATACCAGACACCAGAAACCAGATACCAGATAAAGAGATAACATACCAAATACCAGATACCAGATACCAGATACCAGACACCAGATACCAGATACCAGACATCAGATACCAGATATATGATTCCAGATACCAGATACCAGATACCAGACACCAGATACCAAATACGAGATGCCAGATACCAGATACCAGACACCAGACACCAGATACCAGACACCAGATACCAGACACCAGATACCAGATAGCAGATACCAGATGCCAGACACCATACACCAGACACCGGATACCAGATACCAGATCCACATACCAGATACCAGATACCAGATGCCAGACACCAGATACCAGATACCAGATACCAGATACCAGATACCTGATACCAGATATCAGATTCCAGACACCAGATACCAGATGCCAGACACCAGATACCAGATACCAGACACCAGACACCAGACACCAGATACCTGTTACCAGATACCAGATACCAGACACCGGATACCAGATACCAGATACCAGACACCAGACATCAGATACCAGATACCAGATAAAGACACCAGATACCAGACATCAGATACCGGATACCAGATACCAGATACCAGATTCCAGATACCAGATACCAGACACCAGATACCAGATGCCAGACACCAGATACCGGATACCAGATACCAGACATCAGATACCAGATACCAGATACCAAATACCAGACACCGGATACCGGATACCAGATACCAGACACCAGACACCAGATACCTGATACCAGATACCAGACACCGGATACCGGATACCAGATACCAGATACCAGATACCAGATACCAGATCAAAGATGCCAAAGGATAAAAAATGATTAGAGATAGTTATCGCTAGCATTGCATTAGCATACCAGCAACTGCGCTACGTGAGGTTTTAAATAAAGACATCAACGTACAATATTTGGCATAGCGTTAGCATGCCAGAAACTGCGCTAGTCGACTATATTAAGCGGTGATCGATTGTTTTAAGGAAGAGGTCACGTGACGTTAGAAATTTTGGGCGGGCGACGTCGACGCGGTTTTTTCGGTTTTTTCCCGGTTCGCGAAACGTTCGGAAGGAAGGAGGTACCGTTTCGGAAACTAGAAACTCGGCGCTTTACGGGCGGGCGAGAGCCGTCGCGGCGAGAGGAACGGATCGGATCGAAAACGGCCGGTAAAGTCGAAAAATCGACCGTTTTTCGGACGGTACGCGGCGTTATTTCACACTCGTTTCGCCGTTTATCGAAATATCGACTCGAGATCGGTCTCGTTCGATAGCTAAACGACGGGCGCACACTTTAGGGCGGAACCGATCGCGGTCCGCGTCTTAGTTTTTTTTTAAGAAAATGTTAAAGAAAACGCGAGAAAAACGGCAAGTCGCGGTAAAAACTTCGATATCTCCTTTACGCCGAAGAGAAAAGAAATTTCGCGCGCCGCGTTTCGTACATCTCGACTAGCGCTACGAATTACGCGGAGAGACTTTTTTCCGTTTACGGCACCCGTTTCGAATAAACGAACCTCGAACGTCGTCAAGAATGACTTTTTTGCTTATGAAACGCGCTTATCGCCGTCCACGGTCTATCTCCTCCGAAGATAACGAAGATACGGACCTGGCGACTGTCGCATAAGAAAGCCCGTACTTCGAATACGGGATCGCAATTTTATCCGTTTCTCCATTCGTTTACGTTGAAAAGTTTCGATTATTTAAAAATTCCTCGACAATACGCAACTTTTCGACGCGTGAAAAAGTCACCTTGTCATCCGGCTCTGTCCTCGCTTATTACTACCGTACGTGAGCGAGTAAAAATTATACAGCTATCGAAAAATAACGATAATGAGCTGACGAAACGATTCTGACCGTCAGAATTACCGTCAAATTTCGAAAAAGTAAACTTTGAGCGCCTCAAAAGTACCGATGACAACCGTTTTTCGGCGTACTTTGTCTTCGTCGATACGGACCTGCGTTACGGAGCGACGTAGCTACGATTTTTTTTCGCAAAACGAAAGGCCAAAGTCTCCTGATTAAACCGACATACGACACGTTACCCGATCGCATTTTTTAAACTCGGCAGATTACAAAATTTAAAGATATGCAGATAATTTTAGTTTGACGTTTCAATTTTGAATTTCCCCTCCAGATCCCCGGATTCCTGTTAGGCGGGGTATTGTAGATATGATCGTATTACGAAAGCGAGCGAGTGCGAGCGGAACGTCAAAAACGTGCCATTTTCGGCTTCATGACTATCGCTTCATCCAATATTGGATCACGCCAAATAGAATTGTCCTTTTTTGCGCGTGAAAATCTACATTTTCGAAAAGATTCAAAATTTCTATATTCCATTGTCTAAACGGACCGGACTAGAGCCATTAAAATCGGATGAATCTAGTAGTTTTTTATGTTTACAGATTGCGATGTCTACCGCCAAAGGCTGCAATTATTCTTTGACGTTCATCAATTTATTGAAATCATCATCGGTTTATAAATACGATAAAAATATGATTGTAAGCCCCTATTCATGTTATAATTTTACAATATGGCATAAAGCTCCGCTTTTCCAACCGATTGATATAAAGCGTATGTCTGATTGCATCACCTCCGATTTCTAACCTACAATGTATGAATGTAAACATTATCGAAATCTTAATAATGAGGCTCCCGTTAATAAGGATTAATTAGAAGCTTAGAACAAGCAATCGCAGCTACAAATAGTGAAAGTGTTGTGTGAAGTGTTTACAGTTTATGTGTTTCTATTGCAAACGTAAGTAGTCAGTCACTTCTATGAAGTTCAGTAAGAGTTCAGTCTTGACCCTCAGTTCAATTTATTTAATATGTAGACCTATTAGCTGGCTAACAGTGGCACATACATATTATCAAGCAGATGAAGGAATATGCAAAGCGCTGAAAAATAGCATTGATAATCATATCTACTACCAAAGTTTTCAAAATTACTAAGACTTTCACAGCCACTGCAGTTGTTTATTTTGATCTCAATGCAGAATGTATGTACTTCGATTTAGAATGTAGCTGCTTTAAGGACTTGTCACTTCCAAGACTTGTCAAAACAACAGACACCATTACTTGTCAAAAAACTATAGCACTTGATGATTTCAAATTTCTAGTCTGTTTTTAAAGATGTTATTATTATATGTCTAATTTCAAGGATACTCACATCTGTCCTGTTTCTAAGACTGATCTTAATCATAGATTACAGAAAAATTCATTATTGAATCAGAGGAAACAGATTACAAAATTTGATTTTCAAGCGATACTATTACTTACTGTCCAACAACTATAGTACTTAATAATTTCAAGCTTCCGGTCTAATTTTTTGAGATGTTATTATTATATGTCATGTTTCTAATTGATTGATCATAATCATACAACATTAAAAAAAATAGAGGAAATTTTAGTTTAAAGCGATAGCACATTTTTCTCCAGATCATAAAGCGAGCATTGTTCATCTGCTTCTGTTGAATTTTTCCCAAACGAAGAACTTTACCACCAACAAACTCATAAATATTGTAAAAACCTTGTAGTAGTAGTATCTCACCTGAGTAGTATGTATAAATGGAAAATAAGTAAACAAACTTGTCATCTATCCCTTCGATTGGCAAATATTATCAAGCAGATGAAGGAATATGCAAAGCGCTGAAAAATAGCATTGATAATCATATCTACTACCAAAGTTTTCAAAATTACTAAGACTTTCACAGCCACTGCAGTTGTTTATTTTGATCTAAATCGATTTAGAATGTAGCTGCTTTAAGAACTTGTGACTTCCAAGACTTGTCAAAACAACAGACACCATTACTTGTCAAAATTTGTAAGATAAGTACTCTTGCACAGTATAATCGTAACTTGGTATAGACATATTTGTGATATCGCTTAGATTAAGCCTGCCAGGGAGTGAAAGTTACCTATACGAGTACTGAACTCTACATTAAAATAATTTATGATGCCATGTGTTGTATCTAAACTATTTTTATTTCTGCAGATCACATAATTATTACATACATCCCTTAAA
>CAVLJG010000007.1:79297532-79341042 GCA_963669975.1 Acanthoscelides obtectus | reverse complement strand
TGTCACAGACTGTCAAATACACTTATCCAAACAAATTGTGTTGCCTAGATCTGGCTCACTGTAAATGACTGTTTGGGATTATCAGAAATTAATTGTTGGAAATAATCAAACTCGTCGCCAGTTACCGCCCATTTGACAAGCAAAGGCAACGTTGCTATCGGAATAGCGATGAGTAAGCCCGATACTGTACCCATTATCAACGCGGGTATCAAAAATCATGCTACTTATAAGTCTTAACAGCAAATATACGGGGAAATCTATGTGTGAAGTATGTTTAATATGTACGTAGAATGGCCGTAATTTGGATTATACAGGATGTCCCAGAAGTCGTCGTCAAGCCGGAAACGGGGGATAGGCTGTAATAATAGTTATCAGAGAAATATAAAAAAAATCCATCGTTTTATGGTATAATTGCTACAAACTTATTTGTAAAGCCTACCGTATTTTGATAATTATCACCAGTCCTACGACATTTAAAATTGATCTGTTGAGAAAGTGTACATCAGGAGGAAGCAATATACCCCTGGGAATATTGGTGAGGTATCTGCTCGCTTACATATCAGTTTCGGCCATTTTGATCTTCAGAATCTAACATACAATTTTTGACAATCAAATTCACGAGAGTTTAAACTCTGAGCAGTCAGAAGTGAGGTAAAAGTGCTGTACTGTGTGTTACTCTAGACTGAAAGTCGAAAATGAGCAAGAAGAAAAAGAAAAATGAAGAAGACGGAACAGCACAAAATCAAGAAATTCGGACGATAATAAATAATGACAAAAATACGGAAGCAGCACTTAAACAAGAAATTAAGTCACTTAAAGAGAAAATTGAACTACTGAGTGAATTACTAGCTGAAAAAGATAGGCTAGTTCGTCAATTGTCCAATGAAAATCGTAGGTTCCAAGAGCACTACGATCTATTAGCCACCAAGGTCGTAGAAAAGGACACTATTATCAGCACACTGGAAAGACTAAATACACGAATTGAAGTATTTGAAAAATCAACCGCAACTAAGAATGTCTCATATTCTCAGATAACTGCAAGTAAAGCATCACCAAACAAGGAGACCAGATCTTTGAAAAGCATAATCATTACACCTGATCAACACCAACCAAACTACAAGACCAGACTTGATCTCAACAAAAACTTAGACCTCTCGAAACAGATAGGTATCGACAAGGTCAAAAACTGCAGAAATGGAGCTGTAGAAATAAACGTTCAAGATTGTGTTCATACCCAACTTAAACAAGAAATCGAAAAAAATATGCCTACATCCTACAAGATATCTGAACCAAGAATGTTCAAGCCAAAAATTAAAATAGTTGGTTATCGTTCGGAGGAAAAAATTACCGAAAGAGGAGTACAAGAATGTAAAAAGATCCGACTAATGGCAAAAATATTATGGCCGAAAAACGAAGAAAAATGCAGGTTTCGGTACTTGGTAATATGACGATAATTTCACGCAACTACTTGAAATTCTTCCGGCCATCACTACTAATTAGTAGATGTCTTATGGGGATTCGGTCTCAAAACTTCCAAAATCCGCCACCAGAGGCGCTGACGTCGCGCGCCATTGACAGGTTGTTGGACGGAATCTGTAATCATGAGTTGGGGATTCCGCCGCTAGATGGCGCTGTCAAACCAAACGGAATCTGTGTGTCATTGGACACCTGTCATGCGTCATTGGGCATCTCACGCATAGATGGCGTTAAAACGTCATCTGTCATACGTCATTGGACACCTGTCATTGATGGGTTGGGCATCTCGCGCATAGATGGCGCCGATTTGTTTGGCGGTGTACAAACCTAACGGAATCTATGTGTCATTGGACACCTGTCATTGAGGGGTTGGGCATCTCGCGCATAGATGGCGCCGATTTGTTTGGCGCTGTACAAACCAAACGGAATCTATGTGTCATTGGACAGCTGCCATTGATGGGTTGGGCATCTCGCGCATAGATGGCGCCGATGTCGCACCTGTCTGGTGTTGGCGTGGATTACGGGGGGCAACGTGTATACAGGGGTGCATCGAAAAATAGCGGATCGATGGACCGACGGTATATCGTTAAATCGTATATAGCAAGGCGTGACCTAAATAGCGTGGTGGGCTCCTCTGGTCGGTCGGTCGGTCAGAATGTCTCATAACCTGTATACGATGTACTGTTATTATTATACAGGATGATACCGTTCAAAATGAAAATAGTATAGACATTCTGACAATTATTTCGCAAACCAGAGGTATTTTCAATAAAACTACAATAATACGTTTAATATTTTATTGAAAATAGAAAAAAACTACATAGGTAATATGATATTTGAAAACCAGTGGCGTAGACGTTCAACATTTCTCTGGGTACAGGAAAATTGTCCGTTGGTGTGGCATGGATTGGAATCAGCAACAAAGTTTCCAGTAGCACACGGTGTACCATCATACTTGCAAACATCAATAATGTTGGGAAAAACACCAAAAATGTGACATTTCTTGAGTAAAAAGTTTGCTTTCTGTTCTCCACGAACGTAGACATAGTCAGCCGCATATATCACCTTATTTTTAATTATTTCATTTAACTTGGAATATTTAACGTCGCCGGAAGAATATTTAAGCCCATGGAAATTCTTCTCCAAGTAAGCGACAGTTTTCTTGTCTTTAGTATTTAATGTAGAAAAAGGTTGCGGAGGTGTAAAGATGTAATGACTTTTCTTGAAACCAATTTCGATACATAGTTCTTTAGGTACGAATAATCCGTCAACTGTAAAGCCTTGAATGTCAACAAACGCGATCCTCATGATGTCTGATGCGGAACTGAGAGTCCTTCGTTGCTTACGAGATGGTTTTAATAACTTCGGTGAGGGGGAAGTACTCGATTAAGCAGTCATGTATAATGATGCAGTAGGCCTTGGTGTTGGTTGGAAAGCCAGTATCGGCTTCGATATCCAATCTAACATCAACAGTTGATGATTTCATGGTTTCCTCTTGTTTGGAACAGTCAATAACAAACAAAGCGCGATTTTTAAAAGCGGTATAATCTAAAAGACATCTCTTCAGAGGAGAAGAAGAAGTTGTATAGCTGGTTTGAAAGTCGCTATAGTTGAAATGAGCTTCAGTAAAGTGATTGTTTGCAAAGTCCAATTGCATACGTTCGTTGGGATAGTATTCACCATTTAAAGATACTCGAATACTAGCAGCATTCACGTGATCAAACAGGGTAGGGTCTGAGGTTGCGACGTCACGTTTACCGGTTTGGAAACATACTATAATGAAACGTGGTCTTTCGATTGCGGTGCTAGTTTTAACTGACCATATTTCTCTTCTCGCATCTGCGGTAATTGCAGGCAGTTCATTCAGATCCCATTTTCTAAACGGTATAAGTATCGGCTTATCAGTTTGAATAGCTTTCAAAAGTTGTTCTTTCACATCATCACTCGGGTAAATATGTTTGATTTTCAGTTCCATGCTTTCAATAGTTATTTTCGCTGTCGTCGCCGTCGTCGTCGTTCCAGTTTTTTCCTTGATAATGATACAATCGTTATCGTTTCTAGCTCTCACAAATCTGAGAGTTTGTCTGCCACACGTAATCATAGGATAATCATTGAAAATGTTGAAAATATGTTTAAGCGGCATTAGCAAGCTAAAAGACTTGTTATGTGTTGACGCCATTATAGGTGTTGAAGGATAGTTCCATCCAGCTATAGCCATATGATTTGAGTCTTCCTCACTGTAACATACGTAAGCTCGGACAGTACTTACAATACCAGGATCACGTACTGTTTCAACTTCTCTAGCGGATTCACTGTAAGTGCAAGAGTCAAATAGGAAGGCACCAAAGTTTGGAGCTAAAGATACATCTCCTGCTCCTCCTCCAGTTATTTCAACTTTTCCTTTGATAGATAGAAGGGAAGCGTTCATTGCAAAGAACGAATCTACTTGATTGATGCTAAATTCCACAACATCATTACAATTAAATGACTTGATGAACGGCGTATAAGATCTATACTCAGCCTTGCGAATAGATTCATCGAATGCTGGAGATCGATATAGATCAAACATCGGAGAAGTATGTGATGCTGCTGCTGCTGCCTCCTCAGTTTTTCTCTTTTTGTACATGATTCTTGTTGTTGTTGACATGATATCCAAGTGAGCGTAGAAACAGGATATTTGATGTAGTTAGTAGTAGATGTCGTCGCTTAGGTGCTTGGGGTAATACTGAAGTTGCCTTGGAAGCACCACTATGTCTTATAATCACTAATCCCATCTGCGCTTCGCTCTCAACTCCAACACAAGAGTACTAGTTTCACCTTGAAAGTTTACAGGACGACCGTCTTGATCTAAAGCCAACACTGTGATGTTGGTTATTTCTTGTTTCGGTATAACAGGTAGATATAGTAAATTTACAGGTGTTTCGACTATAGCGTATCCAGGATCGGCTGTCACAGCAAATTCGTAGATCGTGTGTGCAGGCGTGTCTCCGTCAAAGGCTCCCGACGTAATGTTAGCATCAAAGTGTATGGTTGATACTTTTATTATGTTTACAGGTAAATCAGAAGAATGCTTTTGACCAGGATTAAGAACTTTTTTCGAGAATCCCAATAGATGACCAAGATTATTCGGTTCTGTAAAAACTATTTTATAATACTTGCTAAAGATTTCACATTGCAGTGTATTATTGTTAGGTTTTAGAGAAAAATAATCATCCGGAGGAGCAACTTCATTTTCAAGATTCATTTGCGTTCGTATAAATGTTTCTATGTCGGTAATTTCATAACAACCTGTCGGAAACTCGATGACTTTTAATTGACCACCTATCCTGTCGATATAATAAAATTTATCTCCTTTTTCAATATTCGGTATGGAATTGTATGAAGTAAAAGACCTAAGCGCCAATTCATAATCTTTTTTCGGATCCAACACTATCGGTGTTGAAGGACGAAATGAAAATATATGAGTAGTGCTATTGACTCTCAACAACTGCGACATGATGAATGAAAAAATATAGCTGTGTACTAAGCATTTATTCAAGTTTTTTTTTTGTTTATTTTCGAATGGATAATTTACAGAAATAACAATTTGCTTGAGCAGTAGCCGGTCCATCCCAATGTGTTGTCCAATCAGGTCTGTTGTAGTGAACATAGCATGGAAGTCGTATTTGAAGATCAAAATTGGATGTGTATTCTGCAGGCAGTTTGTGCCATATACTCAACAATTCTGCAGGTCTCACATTGCTTATTAAATATTCCAGCGGCGGAATATTCTTCTCAAACTCTTCTAATGTAAATTCCGATAATGTTTTATTATCCATCGTTGTTGTTGTTATTGTTATTGTATAGAAATTTCAAACACAATTGTCCGCAATTAACTTGATTATAAGTTTGGTAAGGATCGTTGTTGTAGAAAATTTTAGCGTTTTTCAGATATCGAACAAGTTCCTGTGGAGGCTTCAGGTTACCAAATGAATCGAAATACTCAACGTTGTTGTTTATCTTTTTATAAGCTACCCAATGAGTTCCGTTGTTTTGTGAAATATCTAAGTTCACGACGGCGCATTCTCTTTTACGTGGACCGTCTCGTGGTAAAGTGTCACGCATGAAGACACCTCGGAAATGAGGTATGTTCAAGAGCTTCGCATATTGCTTTATTTCATAATCATAAAGCGCTTTCTTGGGTAGCTTGATGTTTAGTTTTTTTGACTTTTTTTTTTTGAGGTACAACCCATAACCACCTTTAGCATTTTTTCTCAAATACAATCCTTTGCCCAAAGACTCCATAGCTTTGTTATGGCGATGGTCTTCCTCCAATTTCTTTTGTGCATTCTTGGCATCAACGACCGTTTTGGCCACACCTGCAGCTCCCCCTGCGAGCGCCCCCAAAGCACTTAATCCGGCGAAAAGGGGGATCAAGGGTAGGAATCCCCCAGATTTGCCTTCGATCGGAATTATTCTCGGTAGTCGAACTTTATGTTTTCCACCTGCACTCTTCACCGCTAATCTTGCCGCTTTAAGAGCAACCAATGCAGACTTTTTTAATGTCGTGGTGGTGGGAGCATTTTTCTTCAAGGACTTTGTGATTTTCGTGAGAACACCTCGTCGAAAAGATGATTTCTTCTGCCCCATACCCAATTTTCGCTTAACTTTCATTGCGGTGGTTGTTAGCCAAGCTGCAGTCTTTTCTCCTAGTGAAGCGTCAGGTGCTTTTACACGTTCCCAGGCTCGGTTCTCAAGAATCCAATCAGCTTTGTGTCTGTCTTTCAAATTTTTGTATAAGGCGTATGCAATATCGTGGTCTCTTGCAGCACGATCCAATGGGTTCTTTCCAGGATCTCCTCGTGCTAACCTCTTCTTTAATTTAGTCCCCGCTGAAAATATACATATACATGTGTGAGAATGAAAAAAAAATATATCCTAATCTGTCGCACACTTACGTCCCAGGAACTGATACGAAGGTACGTGGAGTTCTATCGGAAGATTATTTATCAGAGAGTTTACAACACCTTCACCCTTGTACGTTAACATGAGAACTGTTGATGATGCGTTAGCAATATCTACATATATACTTTTACACATTCCTTATTCGAACGCCACACGATGAAGGTTGTTCAACAAGAGCAGTCATTACCCATTGATAACTTGGATTTTACAGCAAAAACTCAACATAGTAAACATGGTAAATTGTTACCGAATTCGTTTCGCGCTATCATCTGCGGACCAAGCGGATGTGGAAAAACGAACGTAATGCTGGCGCTGCTTTTCCATCCAAACGGTGCTAAGTTTAAAAATGTTTACGTTTATTCAAAATCGTTGTATCAACCAAAGTATCAACTGCTTCAAGAAGTGATTTCCGCTGCTAAGGGTGTTGGCTATTTCCCATTTAAGGATAACGAGGAAATTATAAGTCCAAGTAAGGCTAAAAATAGCTCTATATTTATATTTGACGACGTGTCGTGTGACGGTCAGCAGAAAATTCGAGAGTATTACTCCATGTGTCGTCATAAAGATATCGATGCTGCATATCTCTGCCAAACATACTCTAAAATTCCAAAACAGCTCATACGAGACAACTGTAACATTATAGTACTATTTAAGCAGGATGAAATTAATCTAAAACATATATTTGATGAGCATGTATCTCCAGATGTTACTTTTGATGAATTCAAAAAGATGTGTTCGGAATGTTGGGCAGAAAAGTACGGTACGTTAGTTATTGTTAAAGACTTTCCTCTTAATTATGGTCGATACAGAGTAGGATTTGATAAGTACATAAAATTGTAGGCTTATCATGTACGCCATCATTCAGTAACATGATGTCAAAGGACCAAGTTGCCGTTGCTAGTCATAAAAGAAAGATCGCAGAACTTGCTCGAGCTATACGTAAAAAGTATCTTACTTTAAAGTTAGGTCGAACTGCAGAAGATGAATCTATTAGAAAACTTTTCAAACCAATATCTGAACCTCTTAAGCAAATAGCTAAGACTCAGCAGCATCCTTCATTTATTATTAAAAAAGAGGAAAAATTGAAACAGGATGATGATGATGATGATGATGTATTCACACAGAACCCAAACTATCTCAATTTAGAAGACGTGGCTTCAACTGATGAACAAGGTAATATACCGCCGAGACCTGAAACACCACCACTACCTGAAGAAATGCGTCCTGCTGATTTTTCACAAGAAGCAATAGAAGAATACTTAGATCAATATCCCCCAATAAGCCATAATTATTTACAAGATTTTTGGACACAAAACGATAAAATTGATAAAAATTATGGACCTATATATACCGACAACATTGGTTGGATGTTAGGTAAACGCCGAATTAAATTTGATAGAGCGACTGGCCAAATACAGATATTACCTGAGGGGACAAACTTAGCAGGTACATGGTTTCGTGGCACACCTGGGCTGTATCAACTTTTATTCTATAATGACCCAAACTATGCAGATGCAGATTTACAACCCTATAAAAATCTATTGCAAAGTACCGGTGTTCATTTAGATTCGCTTGGACGCCTAAAAGGTTCGACAGGATTTAAATATAATCACATTATTAAGCCTCTCTTTAAAGATGTGCAGAAAAATAAAGGTACAATTGTCACACGATCAACATCTACAAAAATACGTAGTCCACTTAGTCGATCATTAACAAGATCCACTCCCTCAACAACAACAACAACAACAACAACAACATCATCAACATCAAAACCGCCAACAGGAAAAGGTATCGGTGATTACTTGACATACAACGAGGAACCAATCGAATACGTGTACTGGGATGATCCCAATGAATTAATCGATCGACTTAAACTCCTTATGGCATCTCAGGAAGCTGGCAATACGTCGCATGATAATGAAATAGTAGCCATCCTCAACGAGCTAAAAGAAGCTAATATAATACAGTAATCTAGTTCCTTGGTCTTTCATTTACACGATGAGTCTTGATAAATTCGGACGTCGCTTTGATAAACAAAAGACACTTCCGTATATGCGTACACCGCCAAAGTTAACACTACCCCATACTTCTGATGGAAATGTTGACTTCAAGAACGTAAAGTTGTGTAATATAAAAGATCCCACAGATAATTCAGATGCGGCAACTAAAAAATACGTAGATACTTCAGTGATTGATTTAAAAAAAATAACAGCAAAAACAGATCAAATAACAGAGTTTATTTCGAGAAATCCGCCTACTTCTGGTAAACATATGGCAACAAAAAAATATGTAGATGACTCTATTGCAAATATAACAACAAGAATAGAACAGGAGTTGGCTACAATTAAGTCTCATACCGATTTGACTCCAATACGGAAAAATATCATTGATTTATCCTCTGAATTACAACTTTTGCAAGGACGCACATCATATATATCATTGAAAACATTCGATCTTGCTAAGCGTATAAAGCCGATGGAACAACAATTTAAAGCGTTAAAACATGATGACGTACGCCAAGGAGAAGCTACAACTAGTTAACGAGCTGCACAAGCCTGCTCGAAAAAATTATCTAAGACGACGTACCATCATTAAAGGCTTAGACGATTTATGGCAGACGGACTTGGCTGAAATGCGACCTTATGCTCATCAAAATAAAAATTTCAAATTAATTCTCGTCGTAATCGATTCTTTTTCC
This sequence comes from Acanthoscelides obtectus, assembly GCA_963669975.1. Classification (NCBI taxonomy): domain Eukaryota; kingdom Metazoa; phylum Arthropoda; class Insecta; order Coleoptera; family Chrysomelidae; genus Acanthoscelides; species Acanthoscelides obtectus. The sequence continues at coordinate 79,331,924 of CAVLJG010000007.1, read as the reverse complement.
AAGTTTATGTGGACTAGACCGTTAAAGACAAAGACGGGTGAGGAGATAACTCGTGCGTTTTCGGATATCCTCGCACATACGGAACGTACGCCGAAAAATCTACAATCTGATCAAGGTAAAGAATTTTACAATAGTAAATTTCAAACTTTAATGAAGAAGCATGATATTAATCATTATAGTACATATAGCATCAAGAAAGCGGCCATTGCTGAAAGAGCCAACCATCGGATGTAAACCATCACAAATTAATAAATCCAACGAAAAATGTATCTTAAATCGAAAATATACTCATTTAAAAATCGCGGGCCCGCGTAAGTTTAAAGTTGGTGACATTGTACGCATCAGCAAAACCAAAATGCTATTCGACAAGGGATACGTTCCAAGCTGGACAACGGAATTATTTAAAGTTACTAAAATTAATATTACCAACCCTGCAACGTACATGCTCGAAGATATGCAAGGTGCACCGATCAAAGGAGCCTTTTATGACGAAGAATTACAGAAAACAGCCAATCCAGATGTTTATTTAGTTGAAAAAGTTTTACGTCGTAAAGGTAAAAAAATGTACGTCAAATGGCTTGGCCTTGATGCAAAACATAATAGTTGGATTGACAATGATGCGATCGTCTAGGTGTATGGGGTGGGGGGTTTCTGCTAAAAGTGAGTTCTCAGTCGGTTGCAGTCAGTCAGTCAGTCAGTCAGGCAGCTAGTAAAAAAAAAATGGATACCAGTGGTAGTGGTTCAAGTTGCAGCGAGTTTGACCTCACCACCAGCAGCTCACACGAATCATCTGTAAACTACGACCGTGAGCTGGATGCTATTCTGGAAAGGTACGAAGAAGCGGCCAAGAACGAGGACCATTATCTGCTGTACACGCAGTTTCCAAATGGATCATACCAAATTGGATGCGGTCTAAGCCCAGCGAGATCATTTACTCCTGCTGTAATTGTGTGGAACTCATCACGGTTGAAACTATCTTTCAGTTCCTATGAGTGGGAACAATTAATCACCCAGCTCAATGTGGTAACGGTGAAGGAGACGGAGGAGCAGGAGGAGGAGAAGAACCTTCCTGACAAGTATGATCCTGTCGAAATCGAGTGCGGTGACTATTGCAGAATTCGACGACTAATCTATGATAGTACGAAAATTCTCGAAATAACCAAGCACAACATTAGTTTCTACCTCTCAGAAATGGACGTGAACGCTCTTTTAGAAGCAAATAATGAACTTTTAGTACCGTATATGTCTATGCTAGAAACTGTTGAATTTCCAAGCTATTATTATAATGCGCTTAAGATTGTTCGAGCTAGTTTTAATGATCAAAATTATACGTTTTCAGATGCTATTCAAAAATTGTATACATTTAAGCTCGTAGGCTGTACTTTACAACATATAGCGTTAGGACAACATATATTTTTCTATAGACATAGGATCGCTAATGATCTTGAACGATTTTAATAAAGTTTTTGTAAAAATGCATATCTGTCGTTTCATTATGATATACGTCACGTAACGTGACACGTGACGTGACGTGACACGTGACGTACGTGACGTGACACGTGACGCACGTGACGTGACACGTGACGCACGTGACGTGATACGTGACGCACGTGACGTGCACACTTTGTTCAAAAATACCAAAAAGATGTCTTGATAGCCCGAAGAACCGCGCCACAACATCAGAAGTAATGTTAGTATTATGTGTGTGCGTGTTTTTTTTTTTTTGTTTTTGAACACGCTAAGTTTTGAACTCCAACCACGCACTAACATTGCTTCTGATGTTGCACACCTCTGACGACTCAAGCTATCAGGACATCTTGTTGTTGTGAACTCTTCTTACTAGAAAAATCTAACGAAATCAATAAAACATTTTTTTATAAATATTCATTTATTAAATCTAATTACATACATGTTTGAAAAAAAAATATATATATATATATATAAATGTTAGTACTACATACATGTTTGAAAAAAAATATATATATAAATGTTAGTACAATAGATAGAGAGAAACTGGAGGACGGATGAACGCTTTTTATATATTTTTTTGTAATTTGTTTGCTGTGATGTTTTTTTAAAACTCAATATCGCTGTCTACATCAGATTCATCAAATCGGATTCGGATGTTATTTCTAGACCTATCATGTAAGGCATCTCTGCAAGATTCCTGGTCTTTTAGTTCAAACACTACGCTTTTAAAGCAGCTGTGACACCAATTATACTTTTTTTGGTATACGTTCAAAATAATGTCATGTGCATCGTGAACCTCGTGAGAATGGTCATAGCAGGCAAATAAACGTTTATTTAAAGTTTTATGTATTTCTTTAAATTTAGATAAACAATTTTTACATACGTGTAGGTAATATTGGTCCAGCCAATATCCACTTGTCCATAGACAGTAACTAGAATAATCTTCAAAAACATAACCCCAATCTGATTTTCCTAATATAGTGTGAATTAAATTTGGATCTATTTCTTTGTGACATCTAATAAAGTTAATTCCTGTATATGAAGAATCAAGATCATTTTTGGCTTCTTTAATCATAGCGTGCCATTTATATAAAGGAAATTGTTTCACAATTTCCGTAGTTAATTTCCATGGTAGTGGAGACTGCTCCATGAATTCTACTGCTGATGATGTTATTGATTCGCAAATTTTTCTAACAGCTAACTCTGATAATGTTGGGGCATTCATCTATAACAAAAAAAAAAAAACGCTATTATAAGATACTGTAATGCCCCCACGGAAGTGTGTCAAAACTGTTCGGAATTAAATAACGTTTGTCGTCATACGGACTTAAACTAATTTTTGACTGTTCAACAGAATATACGTTGTGTGCATACGACCTGATACAGCGTTGTGTAGCTGTTTTTTCCTTAAATTCTTTCAAACATTCAACATAATCCTCAAATGCAATTTTATTTTTAACAACATTGTACTTAACCCCTTTAGATTTTTTAACCACCTTCCCACCCTGCACCTTGTAACTATACATTTTGCTTCGAAGTCCAACAAAATGTGTCATAATTTTACCGTTATTTTCATCTTTCATTAGACCCGGCACCTTTTTGTTCTTACGCAGTATTTTATATATGTTATTTTCAGGATAATCCGAAGTATCAAATTTACTGGAATCAGCTTTAATGATCTCCTCATATGCATCCTCACATTGCAATTCGTAGATAAAACTGTCTGTGTCCATGTACATGAGCTTACACCTTTCTGCACCCATTTTTGGTAGCATATAGGTGTAATGAAAATCATACATGACTAGTTTCGATAGGTCTAGAATTGCCTGCCCTACATACAGAGGTTTGTTAAACGTTATTTCAGCCTTGTTCAATTCGATAACCACCAGATTTTCCTCTAAAATTGTGCGACTGTGGAACCGAAAACTCGAAATCAAGTTTGCTGCCCCATAGCGACCACCCCAAGATTTAACGATTTTACATACGCGGTGCTTACGTATATTTTCCATGGTCTTACCGAATACTGCATTATTCATTAATTTAAAAAGATTTTTTTCGAAATCATTCCGGGCTGCAGCTCTACATCGAGTATTCAACTCGATGTAGGGTTTCAGCCAGGCTGCTTGTTTAAATTGTAAAATTTTATGGATTTTCGTTAACTTTAACCCATTAGCTAGCATTTGTTTTAAATTTTTATAGTGAACCGTGTACTCTTTTTTATCCGTAAGTGTTGCCATTAATTTCGGCAATTTTACCCCGCCGTCGCTGGGTGGTACGCTACGTTCTGCCGCAAACGGAAAATCTTTGTGTTTATCGTGCAGTTCTTGTGGGTACGATAGATCGACTTGTAGCACGTACCCTACGTCAGAGTCGTCGGGTATTGACATCACATCAAACGATGTTACATCATCTACCCATTTGAACCCTCCGTAGGGTAAGGGTTGCTGCATAGCATTCCCATATAAGCTATTCACATCCAGGTACATAAGGTACTTGGACGGCTTTTCAGGATCATATTCGGGCATATATTTATTGTTGGCCTCCGAAAATCGGTTGCTACACACCGAAATTCCACCTCGTATAGCATTTTCGTAAAACATCACCATATCTAGATCCTTTAGTAGTTCTAACTTACACCCAGTGTATTTGAGCATACAGTCCCACGTATATCCGGGCATTGTATAGTACCACGCAGGATCCAGACCATAGGTGGAGAAACATTTTTTACGCAATTGCTCAAAAACGTCGGCAAGAAGCAGAATATCTGTTTTTAAATATATATCAGAATACTCTCCTAATGTTTTAATGTTAAACTGTTGCCAAACAGATTGCGCATGAGCATACTTCTCGTCACTTACACTTTCATCGTTTAATTTATTGTAAAATTTTTCAATTGGGGGCAAAGTCGTTTCATTTAATTTTTTCAACGAATCAATGTAATCGTAACAGAAAACTCCTTTCTGTGTTAATAATTTGAATTTATCTTCATCTAAATTTTGAAATTCCCTTTGTAAAATTTTCTTTTCTGATTCTGCTAAAATTGAAGCTAATTCATCAAGAGACGCCCCCATAAATCGAAAAGAGTCTATAAACCGCAATTTAATGTTATTTTCATCTGAGTGCAGCGTAAAGGAGATGTATTTATCTTTGTTGATGGGAAGTAGACTTAAGCGACCTTTTTTACATAAATTCGAAATCATAAAGTGACTATCGTACCCACTTAAATTATGGAATATAACCGGCACAACAAACAATTTTCTAAAGTTCAGATTGCATGCTTGGTGTGCGTAACCTCTGAACTCTCCACTGAAATGGTTGTGATCTCTAACGATTATGTCTTTTTTTGTTTTTGAAAATCTCTTACCGCAAATATGACATGATGTTGCCTTACATGTGTCTAATTTTTCAATCATAGGTACGCTTGTTTTTATTTTTGAGTTTACAAATTGCGCAACACCAGCCATACGATTTGCAAACCAATCCATACAATCTGCACCTCGATAGCTCTCGAAATAAGAAAGGCTATCATCATAGCTGCATTTTACATAGAAACCAGCACTATACGGAACGTGTTTTTGATATTTTATGGTTTTAGTTAAATTTACGACGCTACTTTCTTTATGATTTTCTAATTGACATTCAAAATCTGCATAAACAACAAAAGGAGTATTTTGTTGGTATGTAAAGTTTTTAAATTCAACGCAGCTCTCTTTAGGAAGGTTAATTTTATATTTATTAAATTTAGAACACAGTTTTTCATGTTCAACTAATTTATTTTGCTGATGGAAATAGTTCAGACATCTATCGCAAATAAATTTTTTCTCACGATGTTTATTTAACTGGCTACTAATAAGACGCGAAAGATTTTTAATCCAACAATAGTGATATTTAATTTCATCGATTGAATCATTATCTTCATTCGCTAGTGGTGGAGGGGCATCATAATCATTTAAACGCGGATAATATTTATTTTGAGCTAAAAGTAAATTAACATGCGTATCCCGTTTATTTTCCGTTAATCTTGCTGGTACTACTATGTAAAATGATTTTTTTTCTGTTTCGATCAATTCTAAAGCGTAAACATTGACTGAAATGTTATTCATCTTTTCAAATTTTGAAATTTTTGTTAGCAGCATAGGACTATCTAAATTTTCTGTTTGTAAAACGTCAGTAAAGTGTGGATATGAGGAGGTTAGTTCTGCATGTCTTTTTTTGCTAGGAGTCCGAAGAGCGCTTACAATGGCCCAGTAAAAGCAATTTTGATCTATATTTTTAATGTTTATACAAGCATTTTTCTTTATAATCGGTTCTGGTAGTCTAATATAAGATGAACCGTTTCCCAATTGATATTTACTGATATTAACAACTAAGGAAATAATTTTATTTAACGCAAATCCCGAATCTTTTTCAGCAAATTCCGATAATTCGTTTAAAAGTTTATCTTTAACATATATCTTAAACCACTCGTCTATTTGAGTTGATGTATCAATAATATGATTTTTAGTATTAATATATTTAATTCCCAAAATTTCATTATCCCCCGATTTCCTAATAAACTCCCCGCAAAATGTTGTATTTACTTTGAGCGCACAATGGGTGTTCAAAATATTCCTAATTTTCCTTTTAAAAACAACTACACAATCTGCTAAAAATTGATTCAAGTCCTTATGACGCAAATTAGCTATGGAACCGGTTTTTATTCTACTTTGAAAGCTCGATTCTACATTTTCCCATCTAACCCTCTGACCCAATGTTAAGTGAAGTCCTGCCCCAATATGTCTAGTTAAAATCAACTTTCTAAAATGTTTAAAATGCCCCAAATTTGTTTCTACTTTTCTACAGGTCCCTACAGATAATTTATTTTGCCTTCTACTACGAATTACCCGTTTACATAATCTAATTTGTTTTTCTATTCGTTTCAGCCACACTTCCGCGTCTCTGATTGTAAAATTATCAAATAAAATTTTCCGTAGACTAACAATTGATAGTAGAACACCGTCTGTTTGTTTGATGATCTTTTTAACCTTATTTGAAGACATTTGAAAAGACGACATTTTTTTTTTCAAGCAAACACATTACTCAAAAATATATAAAAATGCTCACCCTGTCCTCCTCCTGTTCTCTGCTTTGTTAATTTTCCACTATTTTGAATGATGCTAGCGGTCGGCTTTTCCCTACGTCCACTTCCCCTTGGAAGATGATCGAGTATTTTCCGTGAAAAAGTTCGTCGATGACCGGCTGGTACGTTTCCGTCACCCGCTGTGGTAGAAATAGCACTTCCGGTCCTAAATCTAGTAGCACGGCTTCCCCAAATTTCGACTTGACCACTTTAGCTGCTTGGATTGCAAATGGTGTCCCAACTGGTAGGTCCTTTAATTTTCTGATAGGTTTGCGGTCTACAATCGAAGACGCAGCATTAATTTTTGATAAATCCATCTATAAAAAAAATTGAGTCGTCTAACTATTTTGAAGCATAACACGAAAAAAAAAACAGTTGCATTTAGAGACATAAAAAAGAAAAATATTAAATAAAATAGCACTTACTTTTTTTAAAATTTTCGCTCTCTCGTCTCTCTCGAAGCACTAATTGTACTGCGGTCGTTGTTGCAGCTTGCAGCGTTGTGCGTTAAGTGTGAAACAATGATGACTATTGCATGCGCTCGCTCAATATAAGTACGTAGTAGAGATGACACACGCGTGCATGAGATAATTGTATCGTAAATATGCATATTATATGCATCATATTCTCAGTACCATTTTTATCGAGAAAACTGCATGCGCTCGCTCAATATAAGTACGTAGTTGAGATGACACACGCGTGCATGAGATAATTGTATCGTAAATATGCATATTATATTCATCATATTCTCAGTACCATTTTTATCGAGAAAACAACATTCATTGCGGTTGCAGTATTTTTTATATAATTTCTTAGTAATACATGAATGTATCGTTTGTCCGGCGGAAATTCCAATTACAAGTTGCACATGAGAGTAGAATTTTAGAAATATAGAAATTCGTGTATGATTATTGTATATTTGCTGCCTAATTTTTTTCAGTCAAGATTTTGATTGGGGGGGTAAACGAATTTATATTTGCTATCTGAGATTTTTGACATCATTCTCTATCAAGATGTTGATGTGGGTAGACGTATTATTTTTTATTTCAACTTTCACATACGTGCTTTGCAACGATTTCTCCGAAAAAGACGCTATAGTATACCTAACTCAATATGAACATATCATCGATAATACAACAGATCTCTCTACTTTGCTAACTAACTTGCAAGAAAAGTATAATTTACCAGTGGATGGATTGTTGAATAATGCAACAATTGAATTTATGAATCGTCCGCGTTGTCAATACAGTGATGCTGAATTTAGAGCAAGTTTTCCATTTCGGAAACATGACCTGAAATGGTATTTCCCTCGAAACACACCTGCGGCCCAAAAAGATGCAGATATGGCTTTTCAGATGTGGCAAAATGTTTCAAACTTAACATTTACAATGGTTACCAATCCCACTCTATATCCTCCTGATATTACTATAACCATGGTTAGCAAGACTCATTATTTTAGCGCAAACTGTATGGGTAATGATGAATGTCCATTGACATTAGATGATGCTGGCGGCGTTTTAGGACATGCATACTTTCCTGACTCTAGCGGCACCTGTAGAGAAATCCATTTAGATATAAATGAACGCTGGTATTTTGGAAATAATCCTAATATACCCAAAAATCAAACTAGTTTTCTTATGGTGTTGGTTCATGAAATTGGACATGCCCTCGGCATAGCACATAGTGCTTCTCCGAATGCTATTATGTTTGCCTTCTATCAGCATGAGATTCGTGGTCTAGATGTTGATGATATAAATGCAGTACAATATCTATATGGAAGAAAAAACAAATATGATTCAATCCCAAAGTCTACCACCGCATCAGCAATACCAAAAACAACAACAACTATAAGATCTACAACTCGTAAGCAGCCGATCCTCAAAAATTTGTGTGATATTATTCCAGATTTTATGTTTTTAGCCATTGCTCCAGAGTTTTCAAATTACCGATTATATATTGCACATGATATGTTTATATGGAAACTAGACTTAAACGAAATGATTATCCCATCTCAGCCTGAACTTCTTGTCGATTATGTTCCTACAGAATTACGTCAATACACTTTACAACATATTTTCCAATCAACAAACGGTGACTTGATTACCATTGTGTCTCCAAACAACTATTTCTCAGCATCATTCCCTACCATTAAATTTCTTGATAATTTTTCAATTGATATACCCGATAGGGCTCGAATCAATGCTATTTTTCAATCAAACGCAGGACGGTCCTATACCTTTTATAATAATATGTCATATATAGAATTTTCTAACGATTTTACTGATGTGTTGAACAGAGGACGGATAAGAGACATATTTCCTGAATTACCTGAAGATATTTCTCTCGCATTTCGATGGATTGATGGCCATATTTACTTTTTCCGTCACGCAACTTACTATAAATTTAATGAATTTACAAGAAAAGTTGTTGCGACCGGACCATTTCATTGGACTCTATTTGGAGTACCATGCCCCAGCGAGGATTTGTTACATCAACTAAAAACTCTGTTATCTAAACTTGTATCTGTATATCATTAAAAAATACATTTTTCAGAAAGCTATGTTTATTTCGTATTCAGCCTGTTGTCAAACAAAAAAAAAACAGTCGGTTCCTTCGACTCCCCACCCCCCCCACCATCATTCTACTACATAAAGTTTCATTTTGAACGGTATCATCCTGTATAATAATAACAGTACATCGTATACAGGTTATGAGACATTCTGACCGACCGACCGACCGACCAGAGGAGCCCACCACGCTATTTAGGTCACGCCTTGCTATATACGATTTAACGATATACCGTCGGTCCATCGATCCGCTATTTTTCGATGCACCCCTGTATACACGTTCTGAATGCCCCCCGTAATCCACGCCAACACCAGACAGGTGCGACATCGGCGCCATCTATGCGCGAGATGCCCAACCCATCAATGGCAGCTGTCCAATGACACATAGATTCCGTTTGGTTTGTACAGCGCCAAACAAATCGGCGCCATCTATGCGCGAGATGCCCAACCCCTCAATGACAGGTGTCCAATGACACATAGATTCCGTTAGGTTTGTACACCGCCAAACAAATCGGCGCCATCTATGCGCGAGATGCCCAACCCATCAATGACAGGTGTCCAATGACGTATGACAGATGACGTTTTAACGCCATCTATGCGTGAGATGCCCAATGACGCATGACAGGTGTCCAATGACACACAGATTCCGTTTGGTTTGACAGCGCCATCTAGCGGCGGAATCCCCAACTCATGATTACAGATTCCGTCCAACAACCTGTCAATGGCGCGCGACGTCAGCGCCTCTGGTGGCGGATTTTGGAAGTTTTGAGACCGAATCCCCATAAGACATCTACTCTAATTTATTGAGCAATATATAGGGTTCGTTCGATGAGCATTTAATAGCATAATGCAAGTGATCACCTTGCCCATATGAATCACAAACCATTCCCCGAAAGATAAATGTAATTTTTATGCGAAAAACAAATGTCACGTCTTTTTCTTCTAAACAAATTCAAACATTTCTTATTTGTGAGTAATTGAACAAATGCGCTATGATATTCAAAAAACATATATTACTATAGACATTTTAAATCAAAGAGGATCTGTCTATCACCTTTTGTTGCGAATTACTCACAAATACTAATTTTTGAATTTGTTTAGAAGAAAAAACGTAACCCATCCTGTTTTGCATAGAAACAACATTTATCTCCCGGAATGGATTGCAATTCATATCGGCAAGGTAAACTAGTGTATTTTTCTATAAAATGCCCTTTGAACTAACCCTGTATATTGCTAATAAACTAGTAGTGATGGCCGGAAAACAGGTGTTTTGGGATAAAGAATTAGGAAAATAATAAAAACTACTTGACCAATCTACTCCAATTTTGTTGTGGTTATTTATAAGTACGAATCCTACGAATTTAAAGAATTTCAAATATCTGCGAGAAACCATCGTCGCATTACCAACAAGTGCCAAAACCTGCAATGTGTCTCGGTTTTCGGCCATAAGTTTTTTGCTATTAGTCGGATCTTTTCATGTGTGGTCTCATTTTGTAGGTCTCATAAATACCTAAAAATCGTATATGAAGAGTTTTTTCGTTCCCGCCAACACTTTCGACTGAATCCCAAAAACACGTTTTCTCATTCTTTGTTGTCGAATAAAAAATTGGTGTACCCATTTTATGCGTCCATGTTTTGAATACCCCTTGCACAACTTGCAGCAATAGAACCGGACTTTACAATTATTTTGCAAACAAGGGGTATTTTCGTCTAATATGATTAGACTAGTAGTGACAGCAAGACAGATAGTAACGTCGCCTTTATTAATTCATGATTGTGTAGTGCCACCACGTCTGTGTACACCGCACAGGAATACCCCAACATGCACCCCATTTATGGGGAATGTAGATACAATGCTAGTCCTGCAGCTATTGTGAGAGGTACCCAAATGCTGCTCGTCATCCCGCTCACCGAATTTTTGTGAATGTGCAACGTTAACTCTCAGAGGAACGATTCCAAAATCAAGCACATGGCGAAGGAAGAATTTCCTTTCCTTATGAGGACATGATACTGCAAGCAGTTAAAGAAGACCCGAGTACTTCAATACGTGAAATAGAAGCAAGCACAGGAATGCCCAAAAGTAAAGCCCGGCGAATCTTGCGAAAGAACGATCTCCAGCCATCTTCCAAGAGTTGAGTTTTGTCAAACAATGTTACAGAGAAACAGGGAAAAACCGCGATTCCGGCTTAACGTCGACCTCTGAGACGTATACTACCGCCAAAAAATTTTACAGCCCCCACCCTCCAATTTGTTGCCCGTCAAAGGTTTTCAAATGTAAGCAGGAGTCTCTGGTCGAAAACGTAGCCTTTTTCTCTTTTTTTGCCCTTTGAACCAATTTTCATAAATTACACATTTTCTTCCGTTCTAAGTTATAGACGAGACAATGATCAACTGACAGGCAGACCGACAGATAGACCGACGAAAATGATTGACATGGTTTTTCGTGATGTAACGGGTGATTTTTAAGAGGTATAGGATCTGATTTTCAAAAAAAACACAATAAATTTGAAAAAACGATTAAATCTTTATTTGAGTCGATATAATTTAATGTTTAAAGATTATTTCATGTAAATGTTGGCCGCGGCTCCGCTTCAGATGGCCCATGCGCAAGGTCCAATTTTGGCACACTCTCTCCAACATATCGGCCGGTATCTCACGAATAAATGCTTCAATATTGGCTTCCAGTGCGTCAATCGTTGCTGGTTTATCTCTCTAGACATTAGTCTTAACATGGCCTCACAATAAATAGTCCAACGGCGTTAAATCACACGATCTAGGTGGCCAATTGACGGGCCCCAAACGTGAGATAAACTCGCCTCTCAACAGGGCCATTGTTTCGTGTGCGGTGTGGCATGTGGCACCGTCTTGTTGAAACCACATGTCAGCCAAGTCCAGCTCTTCCATTTTGGGCAGAAAAAAGTTTATTATCATCGCACGGTAGCGCTCGCCATTCACAGTTACGTTCCGGCCATTGTCGTCTTTGAAGAAGTACGGCCCGATGATGCCACCGGCCCATAATCCACACCAAACAGTGATTGTTTCGGGATGCATTGGTAGCTCTTGCAATGCTTCTGGCTGGTCTTTACTCCAGATGCGGCAATTTTGCTTGTTAACGTACCCATTCAACCAGAAATGAGCTTCGTCGCTGAACACAATTTTTCGATAAAAATGTGGATCTTCCTCCAACTTTGCCAGCGCCCATTCACCAAATTGGAAATGTTGTAGGAGGTCGTGTGGCTTCAATACTTGCACCCGCTGTATCTTATAAGGTTTTACACCTAAATCCTGTCGCAAAATTTTCCACGTAGTGGAGTAACAGAGGCCCAATTGCTGCGAACGGCGGCGAATCGACATTTCACGGTCATCACTAACACTGGCGGATACAGCCGCAATATTTTCTACATAAGGTACTTGGACGGCTTTTCAGGATCATATTCGGGCATATATTTATTGTTGGCCTCCGAAAATCGGTTGCTACACACCGAAATTCCACCTCTTATAGCATTTTCGTAAAACATCACCATATCTAGATCCTTTAGTAGTTCTAACTTACACCCAGTGTATTTGAGCATACAGTCCCACGTATATCCGGGCATTGTATAGTACCACGCAGGATCCAGACCATAGGTGGAGAAACATTTTTTACGCAATTGCTCAAAAACGTCGGCAAGAAGCAGAATATCTGTTTTTAAATATATATCAGAATACTCTCCTAATGTTTTAATGTTAAACTGTTGCCAAACAGATTGCGCATGAGCATACTTCTCGTCACTTACACTTTCATCGTTTAATTTATTGTAAAATTTTTCAATTGGGGGCAAAGTCGTTTCATTTAATTTTTTCAACGAATCAATGTAATCGTAACAGAAAACTCCTTTCTGTGTTAATAATTTGAATTTATCTTCATCTAAATTTTGAAATTCCCTTTGTAAAATTTTCTTTTCTGATTCTGCTAAAATTGAAGCTAATTCATCAAGAGACGCCCCCATAAATCGAAAAGAGTCTATAAACCGCAATTTAATGTTATTTTCATCTGAGTGCAGCGTAAAGGAGATGTATTTATCTTTGTTGATGGGAAGTAGACTTAAGCGACCTTTTTTACATAAATTCGAAATCATAAAGTGACTATCGTACCCACTTAAATTATGGAATATAACCGGCACAACAAACAATTTTCTAAAGTTCAGATTGCATGCTTGGTGTGCGTAACCTCTGAACTCTCCACTGAAATGGTTGTGATCTCTAACGATTATGTCTTTTTTTGTTTTTGAAAATCTCTTACCGCAAATATGACATGATGTTGCCTTACATGTGTCTAATTTTTCAATCATAGGTACGCTTGTTTTTATTTTTGAGTTTACAAATTGCGCAACACCAGCCATACGATTTGCAAACCAATCCATACAATCTGCACCTCGATAGCTCTCGAAATAAGAAAGGCTATCATCATAGCTGCATTTTACATAGAAACCAGCACTATACGGAACGTGTTTTTGATATTTTATGGTTTTAGTTAAATTTACGACGCTACTTTCTTTATGATTTTCTAATTGACATTCAAAATCTGCATAAACAACAAAAGGAGTATTTTGTTGGTATGTAAAGTTTTTAAATTCAACGCAGCTCTCTTTAGGAAGGTTAATTTTATATTTATTAAATTTAGAACACAGTTTTTCATGTTCAACTAATTTATTTTGCTGATGGAAATAGTTCAGACATCTATCGCAAATAAATTTTTTCTCACGATGTTTATTTAACTGGCTACTAATAAGACGCGAAAGATTTTTAATCCAACAATAGTGATATTTAATTTCATCGATTGAATCATTATCTTCATTCGCTAGTGGTGGAGGGGCATCATAATCATTTAAACGCGGATAATATTTATTTTGAGCTAAAAGTAAATTAACATGCGTATCCCGTTTATTTTCCGTTAATCTTGCTGGTACTACTATGTAAAATGATTTTTTTTCTGTTTCGATCAATTCTAAAGCGTAAACATTGACTGAAATGTTATTCATCTTTTCAAATTTTGAAATTTTTGTTAGCAGCATAGGACTATCTAAATTTTCTGTTTGTAAAACGTCAGTAAAGTGTGGATATGAGGAGGTTAGTTCTGCATGTCTTTTTTTGCTAGGAGTCCGAAGAGCGCTTACAATGGCCCAGTAAAAGCAATTTTGATCTATATTTTTAATGTTTATACAAGCATTTTTCTTTATAATCGGTTCTGGTAGTCTAATATAAGATGAACCGTTTCCCAATTGATATTTACTGATATTAACAACTAAGGAAATAATTTTATTTAACGCAAATCCCGAATCTTTTTCAGCAAATTCCGATAATTCGTTTAAAAGTTTATCTTTAACATATATCTTAAACCACTCGTCTATTTGAGTTGATGTATCAATAATATGATTTTTAGTATTAATATATTTAATTCCCAAAATTTCATTATCCCCCGATTTCCTAATAAACTCCCCGCAAAATGTTGTATTTACTTTGAGCGCACAATGGGTGTTCAAAATATTCCTAATTTTCCTTTTAAAAACAACTACACAATCTGCTAAAAATTGATTCAAGTCCTTATGACGCAAATTAGCTATGGAACCGGTTTTTATTCTACTTTGAAAGCTCGATTCTACATTTTCCCATCTAACCCTCTGACCCAATGTTAAGTGAAGTCCTGCCCCAATATGTCTAGTTAAAATCAACTTTCTAAAATGTTTAAAATGCCCCAAATTTGTTTCTACTTTTCTACAGGTCCCTACAGATAATTTATTTTGCCTTCTACTACGAATTACCCGTTTACATAATCTAATTTGTTTTTCTATTCGTTTCAGCCACACTTCCGCGTCTCTGATTGTAAAATTATCAAATAAAATTTTCCGTAGACTAACAATTGATAGTAGAACACCGTCTGTTTGTTTGATGATCTTTTTAACCTTATTTGAAGACATTTGAAAAGACGACATTTTTTTTTTCAAGCAAACACATTACTCAAAAATATATAAAAATGCTCACCCTGTCCTCCTCCTGTTCTCTGCTTTGTTAATTTTCCACTATTTTGAATGATGCTAGCGGTCGGCTTTTCCCTACGTCCACTTCCCCTTGGAAGATGATCGAGTATTTTCCGTGAAAAAGTTCGTCGATGACCGGCTGGTACGTTTCCGTCACCCGCTGTGGTAGAAATAGCACTTCCGGTCCTAAATCTAGTAGCACGGCTTCCCCAAATTTCGACTTGACCACTTTAGCTGCTTGGATTGCAAATGGTGTCCCAACTGGTAGGTCCTTTAATTTTCTGATAGGTTTGCGGTCTACAATCGAAGACGCAGCATTAATTTTTGATAAATCCATCTATAAAAAAAATTGAGTCGTCTAACTATTTTGAAGCATAACACGAAAAAAAAAACAGTTGCATTTAGAGACATAAAAAAGAAAAATATTAAATAAAATAGCACTTACTTTTTTTAAAATTTTCGCTCTCTCGTCTCTCTCGAAGCACTAATTGTACTGCGGTCGTTGTTGCAGCTTGCAGCGTTGTGCGTTAAGTGTGAAACAATGATGACTATTGCATGCGCTCGCTCAATATAAGTACGTAGTAGAGATGACACACGCGTGCATGAGATAATTGTATCGTAAATATGCATATTATATGCATCATATTCTCAGTACCATTTTTATCGAGAAAACTGCATGCGCTCGCTCAATATAAGTACGTAGTTGAGATGACACACGCGTGCATGAGATAATTGTATCGTAAATATGCATATTATATTCATCATATTCTCAGTACCATTTTTATCGAGAAAACAACATTCATTGCGGTTGCAGTATTTTTTATATAATTTCTTAGTAATACATGAATGTATCGTTTGTCCGGCGGAAATTCCAATTACAAGTTGCACATGAGAGTAGAATTTTAGAAATATAGAAATTCGTGTATGATTATTGTATATTTGCTGCCTAATTTTTTTTCAGTCAAGATTTTGATTGGGGGGGTAAACGAATTTATATTTGCTATCTGAGATTTTTGACATCATTCTCTATCAAGATGTTGATGTGGGTAGACGTATTATTTTTTATTTCAACTTTCACATACGTGCTTTGCAACGATTTCTCCGAAAAAGACGCTATAGTATACCTAACTCAATATGAACATATCATCGATAATACAACAGATCTCTCTACTTTGCTAACTAACTTGCAAGAAAAGTATAATTTACCAGTGGATGGATTGTTGAATAATGCAACAATTGAATTTATGAATCGTCCGCGTTGTCAATACAGTGATGCTGAATTTAGAGCAAGTTTTCCATTTCGGAAACATGACCTGAAATGGTATTTCCCTCGAAACACACCTGCGGCCCAAAAAGATGCAGATATGGCTTTTCAGATGTGGCAAAATGTTTCAAACTTAACATTTACAATGGTTACCAATCCCACTCTATATCCTCCTGATATTACTATAACCATGGTTAGCAAGACTCATTATTTTAGCGCAAACTGTATGGGTAATGATGAATGTCCATTGACATTAGATGATGCTGGCGGCGTTTTAGGACATGCATACTTTCCTGACTCTAGCGGCACCTGTAGAGAAATCCATTTAGATATAAATGAACGCTGGTATTTTGGAAATAATCCTAATATACCCAAAAATCAAACTAGTTTTCTTATGGTGTTGGTTCATGAAATTGGACATGCCCTCGGCATAGCACATAGTGCTTCTCCGAATGCTATTATGTTTGCCTTCTATCAGCATGAGATTCGTGGTCTAGATGTTGATGATATAAATGCAGTACAATATCTATATGGAAGAAAAAACAAATATGATTCAATCCCAAAGTCTACCACCGCATCAGCAATACCAAAAACAACAACAACTATAAGATCTACAACTCGTAAGCAGCCGATCCTCAAAAATTTGTGTGATATTATTCCAGATTTTATGTTTTTAGCCATTGCTCCAGAGTTTTCAAATTACCGATTATATATTGCACATGATATGTTTATATGGAAACTAGACTTAAACGAAATGATTATCCCATCTCAGCCTGAACTTCTTGTCGATTATGTTCCTACAGAATTACGTCAATACACTTTACAACATATTTTCCAATCAACAAACGGTGACTTGATTACCATTGTGTCTCCAAACAACTATTTCTCAGCATCATTCCCTACCATTAAATTTCTTGATAATTTTTCAATTGATATACCCGATAGGGCTCGAATCAATGCTATTTTTCAATCAAACGCAGGACGGTCCTATACCTTTTATAATAATATGTCATATATAGAATTTTCTAACGATTTTACTGATGTGTTGAACAGAGGACGGATAAGAGACATATTTCCTGAATTACCTGAAGATATTTCTCTCGCATTTCGATGGATTGATGGCCATATTTACTTTTTCCGTCACGCAACTTACTATAAATTTAATGAATTTACAAGAAAAGTTGTTGCGACCGGACCATTTCATTGGACTCTATTTGGAGTACCATGCCCCAGCGAGGATTTGTTACATCAACTAAAAACTCTGTTATCTAAACTTGTATCTGTATATCATTAAAAAATACATTTTTCAGAAAGCTATGTTTATTTCGTATTCAGCCTGTTGTCAAACAAAAAAAAAACAGTCGGTTCCTTCGACTCCCCACCCCCCCCACCATCATTCTACTACATAAAGTTTCATTTTGAACGGTATCATCCTGTATAATAATAACAGTACATCGTATACAGGTTATGAGACATTCTGACCGACCGACCGACCGACCAGAGGAGCCCACCACGCTATTTAGGTCACGCCTTGCTATATACGATTTAACGATATACCGTCGGTCCATCGATCCGCTATTTTTCGATGCACCCCTGTATACACGTTCTGAATGCCCCCCGTAATCCACGCCAACACCAGACAGGTGCGACATCGGCGCCATCTATGCGCGAGATGCCCAACCCATCAATGGCAGCTGTCCAATGACACATAGATTCCGTTTGGTTTGTACAGCGCCAAACAAATCGGCGCCATCTATGCGCGAGATGCCCAACCCCTCAATGACAGGTGTCCAATGACACATAGATTCCGTTAGGTTTGTACACCGCCAAACAAATCGGCGCCATCTATGCGCGAGATGCCCAACCCATCAATGACAGGTGTCCAATGACGTATGACAGATGACGTTTTAACGCCATCTATGCGTGAGATGCCCAATGACGCATGACAGGTGTCCAATGACACACAGATTCCGTTTGGTTTGACAGCGCCATCTAGCGGCGGAATCCCCAACTCATGATTACAGATTCCGTCCAACAACCTGTCAATGGCGCGCGACGTCAGCGCCTCTGGTGGCGGATTTTGGAAGTTTTGAGACCGAATCCCCATAAGACATCTACTCTAATTTATTGAGCAATATATAGGGTTCGTTCGATGAGCATTTAATAGCATAATGCAAGTGATCACCTTGCCCATATGAATCACAAACCATTCCCCGAAAGATAAATGTAATTTTTATGCGAAAAACAAATGTCACGTCTTTTTCTTCTAAACAAATTCAAACATTTCTTATTTGTGAGTAATTGAACAAATGCGCTATGATATTCAAAAAACATATATTACTATAGACATTTTAAATCAAAGAGGATCTGTCTATCACCTTTTGTTGCGAATTACTCACAAATACTAATTTTTGAATTTGTTTAGAAGAAAAAACGTAACCCATCCTGTTTTGCATAGAAACAACATTTATCTCCCGGAATGGATTGCAATTCATATCGGCAAGGTAAACTAGTGTATTTTTCTATAAAATGCCCTTTGAACTAACCCTGTATATTGCTAATAAACTAGTAGTGATGGCCGGAAAACAGGTGTTTTGGGATAAAGAATTAGGAAAATAATAAAAACTACTTGACCAATCTACTCCAATTTTGTTGTGGTTATTTATAAGTACGAATCCTACGAATTTAAAGAATTTCAAATATCTGCGAGAAACCATCGTCGCATTACCAACAAGTGCCAAAACCTGCAATGTGTCTCGGTTTTCGGCCATAAGTTTTTTGCTATTAGTCGGATCTTTTCATGTGTGGTCTCATTTTGTAGGTCTCATAAATACCTAAAAATCGTATATGAAGAGTTTTTTCGTTCCCGCCAACACTTTCGACTGAATCCCAAAAACACGTTTTCTCATTCTTTGTTGTCGAATAAAAAATTGGTGTACCCATTTTATGCGTCCATGTTTTGAATACCCCTTGCACAACTTGCAGCAATAGAACCGGACTTTACAATTATTTTGCAAACAAGGGGTATTTTCGTCTAATATGATTAGACTAGTAGTGACAGCAAGACAGATAGTAACGTCGCCTTTATTAATTCATGATTGTGTAGTGCCACCACGTCTGTGTACACCGCACAGGAATACCCCAACATGCACCCCATTTATGGGGAATGTAGATACAATGCTAGTCCTGCAGCTATTGTGAGAGGTACCCAAATGCTGCTCGTCATCCCGCTCACCGAATTTTTGTGAATGTGCAACGTTAACTCTCAGAGGAACGATTCCAAAATCAAGCACATGGCGAAGGAAGAATTTCCTTTCCTTATGAGGACATGATACTGCAAGCAGTTAAAGAAGACCCGAGTACTTCAATACGTGAAATAGAAGCAAGCACAGGAATGCCCAAAAGTAAAGCCCGGCGAATCTTGCGAAAGAACGATCTCCAGCCATCTTCCAAGAGTTGAGTTTTGTCAAACAATGTTACAGAGAAACAGGGAAAAACCGCGATTCCGGCTTAACGTCGACCTCTGAGACGTATACTACCGCCAAAAAATTTTACAGCCCCCACCCTCCAATTTGTTGCCCGTCAAAGGTTTTCAAATGTAAGCAGGAGTCTCTGGTCGAAAACGTAGCCTTTTTCTCTTTTTTTGCCCTTTGAACCAATTTTCATAAATTACACATTTTCTTCCGTTCTAAGTTATAGACGAGACAATGATCAACTGACAGGCAGACCGACAGATAGACCGACGAAAATGATTGACATGGTTTTTCGTGATGTAACGGGTGATTTTTAAGAGGTATAGGATCTGATTTTCAAAAAAAACACAATAAATTTGAAAAAACGATTAAATCTTTATTTGAGTCGATATAATTTAATGTTTAAAGATTATTTCATGTAAATGTTGGCCGCGGCTCCGCTTCAGATGGCCCATGCGCAAGGTCCAATTTTGGCACACTCTCTCCAACATATCGGCCGGTATCTCACGAATAAATGCTTCAATATTGGCTTCCAGTGCGTCAATCGTTGCTGGTTTATCTCTCTAGACATTAGTCTTAACATGGCCTCACAATAAATAGTCCAACGGCGTTAAATCACACGATCTAGGTGGCCAATTGACGGGCCCCAAACGTGAGATAAACTCGCCTCTCAACAGGGCCATTGTTTCGTGTGCGGTGTGGCATGTGGCACCGTCTTGTTGAAACCACATGTCAGCCAAGTCCAGCTCTTCCATTTTGGGCAGAAAAAAGTTTATTATCATCGCACGGTAGCGCTCGCCATTCACAGTTACGTTCCGGCCATTGTCGTCTTTGAAGAAGTACGGCCCGATGATGCCACCGGCCCATAATCCACACCAAACAGTGATTGTTTCGGGATGCATTGGTAGCTCTTGCAATGCTTCTGGCTGGTCTTTACTCCAGATGCGGCAATTTTGCTTGTTAACGTACCCATTCAACCAGAAATGAGCTTCGTCGCTGAACACAATTTTTCGATAAAAATGTGGATCTTCCTCCAACTTTGCCAGCGCCCATTCACCAAATTGGAAATGTTGTAGGAGGTCGTGTGGCTTCAATACTTGCACCCGCTGTATCTTATAAGGTTTTACACCTAAATCCTGTCGCAAAATTTTCCACGTAGTGGAGTAACAGAGGCCCAATTGCTGCGAACGGCGGCGAATCGACATTTCACGGTCATCACTAACACTGGCGGATACAGCCGCAATATTTTCTGCGTGTTGGTGGTTTGATGTCCAATAATGTAAACTGGGTTCGAAATTTAGTCACAAGCTTCCGAATAGCTCCCTCAGTAGGCCGACCAAATGGCCCATAAATTGGAAGCAGTGCTCGATGCACTCTCTTAACCAAGCATGAATTCTGATAGTAAAATTCAATAATTTGCAAGCGTTGTTCGTTCGTAAGTCGATTCATGGTTAAATTATAGACCAAACTGAACAAGTTTGATGATGACACAAGACACGATTCACGCATCATCTGTCAAAAACAGTGTTGCCAAAAAGATACTAGCAAAAAAATCACCCATTATATACCGAAATAGTCCAGAAAAAACTAATATCCCATTTTCGCGACTACAATACTTCCTCATCAGTGTCGTGGGCAGTAAAGAAGAAAAATTTCAAGAATGAACACATAGACAGTTTGCATTTGTTGCTGATACAGTATTCCTTTCCGATGGAACGGTCTTGAAAAACAATTCACATGAAGGACTTCATAGATTGTTCCTCTAGGAATTGAGGAGAAAGTCTTGGCTTGGAAATCTTGGACATGCATTTTTCCAGAATAGTTGCGGAAACAATTGCAGATCAATACAATAACGACCTTTTCCGATAGTTAAACTACAATTAAAGTTCCTTTCTCCACTCACTGCTCAACAAAATCAGTTTAGAAATGCAAAGAGTTGATAGCGCCTACGCTTGAGGATCTCAACGACACCTCTGTTATCAGTCTAATTGACTTCGTCAGGAAATCAGAGCTACTAGAAAAAAGATAAGTACTTTAGCATAAGCCACAATAAGCCCAAATAGTCACAGTTGCTATAAACCTAACCATGATACATCAGCTCTTGGACTATGGCTTAGCACACGGTGAGCAATTGTCTAATGCCATACATTAATGGATCAGATGAGTTGCTCTCTTTGTATCGAGTAGCCATTTCACACCTGAGCGCCTATCAGAATGGAACAGAAGGTCTTTGATCTATTATAAGTATGTGTGGATGTGAAGAAATCTGCACGTCTCAAATTGTTGCCTACAGACGGCCATAACGGTGCTCTTTTCTGTTTTATTGTGGTTTCGTGGTAAGGCGAACAAAATTACCCATTGGAATCTGATTGGAGATATAGTAGAAAAGTCGGTGTATGATCTTAGGTGAATGTGTTTGTTGTCTGTCCCTGAGACCAACCATATCCAGTGTTTCATGCTTGCAAGATCTTAAGTGACTGTGTTTGTTCACTGTCTCAGGGACAGACCAACCATATCAGGTGTTTTATGCTTGCAAGTAATCATCAGTATGGGATAGCTCTTGGTAACAAGGACAGCCAAAGAGAGCACACTGTAGTCTGCTGAGTACATAAAGCATGATGGAATAAGTATTTAAAGATTATATCAAATGACATACAGATCCACCCACAATCTGTCCACATATACAGATCATTCAGCAAGGGAATACAGATCACACAAGGAACAGTCTTAGATCCACTGTTATGTAATATGTATTTAAACGACATTTTCCAAATCAGTTGTGTTGGCAAAATAACCCGTTTTGCAGAAAATACTGCAATATTATATAAAGGCAAAGGCTAGTCTGATCTAAAATGATTTTGTCAAAATGATTCCGTGGCTTAATAGCAGAAAATTTAGCATTAACTAAACACATTTTTTATCATTGTCATCTTATGCTAGATATTTGCCAAATTACACAGATATCTCCGTCAACATTAATGATCAAACACTGCAAATTAATAGAATGCCAAACATAAAATACCTTGGAATAGTATTGAATCCTCACTGATGTTCGGACATCCATGTCAATTATATTTTAAATAGTTTTAAATTTGTATCTTACAAAATTAAATACCTTGCGAATATACCGACAGAAAGGTATTTCAAAAATGATGTTCAGAAAACCAAAACTTTATCTCACTGACGAATTATACCCAGATGTACAAATTATATGATACAATACAGCTTTATTTCTTACACAGAATCACTCACTGCCATAAATTTGTCAACACCGACCAAAAAGTTAAACATAATCATTATACAAGGTACAAAATTCGTGGCACAGTAGTTATATCTCCATTTAGCGCCAGCATTTCATGAAATTATGCCTAAAGATTCAAAAGATTTTACATTTCGGAGATTATTTCAAAAGAAATTTGAGAAAGTGGCTACATTCTATAACTGAAATTCCTAAACTCATAAATACGAACATAAAGTAAATATACGTACATAATCCACTGTAACTAATTCTTGCTCTTTTTTGTAATTTGTACTCTACAGTTACAGCTTGAAATTATTGGTCCGTGCTCAGGCAATGCCTCCTATTAGGCCTGTTTTCATCTTATATTTATTTACTCTTATTGTTTTCTTTGTACATTGAGTAAATAAATATCATTATTATTATAGGTACCTCCCAGTTAATCCCAACACCAAAATGCTCAACTAGGTATTTGCTTTCAGCCAAGAATCTGCTCGAATCACAACTCCTTAGAAAAACCGAGTAATGTCCTGCTATTTCCAATATGAGGTATTTTTCCATTGTTGCTGTTTGGTAATAATAATAATAATAAATGGCCTTTATTCGTCACATGATTACAAAATAATTGACTTAATAGGAATAGTGACGAAAAGGTAGAGTGTTAGATTATGCTGTTCTTCAACCCGACCTAAAAAATATTTTTGATGCAGAGAATGTTTCGTATAAAGAGGAATTGTTCATATGCTGTACCGTTAATAGATATTTACTTTCGTTGCTTTGCCTTATTTAATTTATCCCTGTTTATTAACAATAACCGAGCGACACACATCACAACACAATTGTGTAATAATTCTGCCTAGTTCTACCTGAGTATATCCAGTACGAATAGCTATTTAAATATCCTTTCTAAAAAAATCAGTGTACGCCGATGTATTTATTGGTTTGTCACTTTGGTAGGCAATGGTAGTCAAATCAGCCAAAGATATGCACTAAGTGCCGTATCATTAGTAGTTCCTACAATTGTAGGACGCCTTTATGGCCTCCTAGATTGTCTTAGTCTTTTCTCTCCTTCTGAAAGGCTGGGGTATTTCTAAATTTCTACTGTACCGTGTCAATGTCAGTGTCTTATTGTGAAGCTATGTTTTCTTATTGAAATATAGGAAATCAAAAGCATGAACAATTTGATGCAAATAGAAATTTGTTGCATAACCTCAAAAAAGAGCGCTGACACGAGACAGCAGAAAACTGTGAATATCAAGGAGGCCATAAAGGCGACCTACAATTGTAGGAACGACTGAAGTTACGGCCCTAAAACTATATAATATTAATGCAATTTAAACATACCTAGCTAGGAAAGTGACTAGACTCCACTTCTCCATTTTTTTGTACAACTGTTCAAAATGTCAAGCAAAAATTAGCTTTCGCGATACATCCTGCATTGTTCATGGTGCATGGATATTATGTACTCGTATACAAGCAAAACGTCAATACGGAGTAATATTTAAAATTCCTGAAACGTTCTGTATAAACACGGTTGGTTTTGTTTGAATAACTGCACTCTGAAATGCAAATACTAGGACGTGCCTCAAAGCATCGCTGAGGAAAGTATACATAATCCGAATAGCAGGGTCACTCGGCAATAAAACTAAAGTCTATTCAAACCTCATTTACTGAACGCCAAAACAAATTTGAGCACTCCATCGTCGCTCCTATTTGCTTGTCGCTCCCTGCCCAGGCATTCGCGGTTCGCTGGAGCGCGTGAACTTTAATATTGACAGAGAAGGTCGTAAACGAGATTTGAGACAGTTTCTTTGTATGTCCAGCTCTGACCGGTACAAAAAGCAATAAAACATGGGGGACACCTCAGCGTGAGCGCAAGCGACCTCTTTGCCGAAGCTTTCTGTCATTAAGGGCCGAATAGTCGTTCATACAACTGTAGGATGCCTTTATAGCCTCCTTGATTTTCATAGTTTTTCTTGTCATTCAGAAAGGCAAGTGTATTTCTAGATTTTTACTGTTCGGGGTCTGCGCTCTATTTTGAGGTTATGTTTTCATTTTGAATTCCAAGAAATTTCAGACTGAATTTTTATCAGCCTGGAATTTCTTGCGGTTCGAAAAGAAAACTTAGGGCCGATTTCACCAACATTAATATTATGGACCAATGGGAAAATACCTTATCGAAATGCAATTTGACAGAAGCTGTCAAAGGTATCTGAATATCAGTGATTTCTATTGAAATATTGAATAAACTCGTGAAAATTCGACTGTATTATAAACAAGACCACTTTTTGATTCCAACATGATGCTTTTGTACAGAAAAAACAGGACAACTTTCATGTGTTTTGATATATGTTATAGGTTTACATTTAACAATCCGTTATCCCCCTCAGCGAATGGGAATGCGGCAAATAATAGGTCGATTTTCTAGCTGTTAAATGTGGCAGCAGATTTGGACGTTTGTTAATGCATGGCACTCTCGAATTTACCGACTTCAATATACTGAAGGTTATCATTACATACCTGTTGGATAGTGTGTATGTGTCTGTATTTTGCAAGAAAATAGAATATAAAATACATTCCATCCAATTCCTCATATTCCTTTACGTCATAATAGTAATCATTTATTAATTTATGGGTTAATGAATTTCTTCAACGCAATAAAAACATTATGTCCTCTCCATCCTAAAACACAGATAATATGTGTACGTTAAGACGTGTCAATCCCTACATCTCCCTGATGCATAATGCAATTACTATGGACATAGACAAAAAATTATGAAAAATGTTTCACAAATAATGTCCTTTTAAGTCCAAAAATCATCAAAACCAGTAATGTTTATTGTTTGTGTTTTTGACTGGCAGTCGTTGACTGGCGGGGATATCTATCTGTCACTCGAGGGTTGTCAAGTCTAACGACGAACACGTCCCGTGGTGTAGGGTGCGAAATGAATCTTCTACATTTGCTGGTTTTGCATTTTTTTCGTAAAAATTTACTAGGTATTATGATTATAAGCATCTTTGGTAGATTGTTCGATCCGGAATGGGAAAGACCTCCTATTTATGAAAATATTTTTGGTATCATCTAACCGTTGCAATCAGTGCACAAACACTGTGTCATATGATTTATAGCATAACCCGCTGCCCTATCAATACAAATTTAACATACATTTCTTTGAAAATGATGAAAGATATGTGTGATTTGGCAGGGTAATGTCGCAGCCAAATGGCAGTCACTCTTTCTGACACAGTCCGGATCGAAGGATGACGATACTCGTGAAATGTATTGATACTTCTAAATATAGGATCTTACCGAACATCCCTACTGTCAAGATGTATAACCCAAAGTACCGACGGAGCTATTTTGCGGCGTCATGGAAATAATTTTAAATTTTCATTTGCATTTTTTCAAGTGTTGTGCAATGATTTTGGGAAAAATGTCACGAACAGTCTTATAAAGCATAGTAGAGTATATTTCAACAGTTGGCGGAACTTGCTCCACTGACAACCCTGTCGCACCCTCACAAAATGGCCGCTGACAACCACACAAGTCACCGTGTTGTGATTGAATAGCATGGAATTAAACCTTCAGAGTATGTTTTGTGACTGGTACCAAGAGTTGACAGATCAAACACATGTGTCACTTCTTGAAATGCAATAATCAGCTGTATTCAAATAATGTCTAATATAAATATAATCTAGAATGTGTACTCGTGAAAAAAGAAAAATTTGGCAAATTTGTAGTTTTTTTTGCAGGTTTTATAGGCTTGCTGGTAGCTTTAAGGCATATATTTGGGAATTTCTTAATCGCTGTGAATATAGTGTGGATGTTTGTTCAGTTCCTGAACAAGGAAAAATATTCAACTTTATGGATGTATGGATATCAAAAAACCTGAATGGTTTTGTGGGAATATCAATCTAAGGTGCCATAATGGTTCTGATGAACGGCAAGTAAATGAATGAATGTTTGGAAACGAGCAATATCTTTTGGTAGAGCCTGTCATCAAGTAGGTGCTTAATGGCTATCTGCAAGAGGTTTATAAGAAAAAACACCCAGTATCACATATCAATTGAAGAAAATAATATAAACATGAATAAAAAATCAACAATAGTAATTAAAACATGAACTTAATTCAAAAATCAAATATTTAAAATTTTTACTGAATTATATGTAATTTCTTAATATTCAATAAGCTGGTACCTAATGTTTCAATGACAAGTTGTCATCTCATACTTTGACAGTATTTTGTTTTCCACATTTCATAGCTATTGGTTGCTAAAATTTGTTGATTGGAACTTGAAGCTCATTCGCTGTATCTGACGGCCTGTTACCCTATAGGTAGAGAATAACGGACTGTTGTTGGTGAAATTGGGCCTTAATCTCTCAATAAGAGAGCGCTGACGCTGACACGGAAAAGGAGACATCTAGAAATACCCCAGCCCTTCTGGAGGAGAGAATAGACTATGAAAATCAAGGAGGTCTACAATTGTAGGAACGACTGACGGTACGGCCCTAAAAAATCATCGGAAACATGTGACTTTGCTGTGCA
This sequence comes from Acanthoscelides obtectus, assembly GCA_963669975.1. NCBI lineage: Eukaryota > Metazoa > Arthropoda > Insecta > Coleoptera > Chrysomelidae > Acanthoscelides > Acanthoscelides obtectus. The sequence goes on along the minus strand of CAVLJG010000007.1, from coordinate 79,304,229 downwards.
AACAATACATTTCAGTTATTAGTGGTCACATATGAACCAAGCTTGAAACAAATTGAAGCTAAATGCACGTGATCACGTTTATGATGTGCATCGTATGATTGTGTGACAAGTTGCAAAAAAAATGCAAAAGATGTTCCGCTAGTGACCTAACTTATTGTAGTCTGTATGCTTTGCCTGAAGTCAGCCGGACTTGCAAGCATTATTATAAAACGAAAAATGGCCAGGCAAATGGGAGGAAAACAAGTAGGAATCAGATAAAGGAGGTATTTGTATGTGCTTGTTGATGTTCAGAAGCCGGTAAGCAATTAAAAAGAATCTCCGAGGAATGCTCTGAATGTACGCAAATCAGCATTTATGTGTTTTAAGGTGGGACCTGATTATAGGTCAGCAGCAATCCAAGCATATTTGAACGAACAAATTACGCAAAAATAGATTAAAACATTAATGGTTATTTTGCTTCTCCAGCTGAAACGTTTTAGAATATTAATAGAAATACTAAAAAAAACAGGATAAAAATGACTCTCATTTTATACCTACCATTTTTGTAATCGAAAAAACATCGATCAGAATACTCAGGTATTTTTTACCTAATTTTTGATGTTTGATGTCTCATTGTTGTGATTTATTTATATTGTCATATACGAGCCCCTTCCCTCTTCAGTTGACCCAACTATTGACCTTAGTTTTTTTCTTATCAAACACAAATACTAAAAATGTAGCAGGGTGTTATAGGTTTAAAATATTAACAATGAATATTTTGATAATATGTAGTAGAAAACACCAACTTTATCACTCCGTAATCAAATTTGCAGCATAAAAATAACACATGTTGCAATTACAGCATATCAACCTATTTTCATTTCAATGCAAAATAAGTCTATAACGCATAGGTGGCTGTGAAAAATAAAAGCCATGACAATTGTTTTTATTAATCACAGCTGTCAGAATACGTTTAAAATAGTTTTGGGTAGTTAAGGTTTTCAAAATGGGTAGAGGAAAGGTTATTAGTGAGAAAATTCGGTTACTGATTATTATCAAACTCAAAAATTGCAACTTTGTTAGACTTCACGCGGTACAGTGTGAGAAATATTGTTATAAGATATAACGTAACTGGTTCAGTTAATATTAAGCCACGATATGTGAAAAAAAGTATTATCACAAATGCTGACCGAAGAGCATTAAGAAGAATAATCGTGAAAAGCAGGCGTGCCAATTATTTACAATTAAGAACTCTGTGGAGTGATGCTGTTGGAACGAGAATTTCTAGGTCCACAACTCATAGAGAGGCCCACAAACTGGGATTTAGCACTTGCAAGGTAAGTTTTCTTATAAAAAAAAGTGAAGTAAAAACCCTAAAGTTGCACAACTTGTTTATAGGCCAAAGAAAAGCCACTATTAACTCCACTGCAAAAGAAAAATCGGCTTAGATGGGCTAAAGAACATAGACAATGGACACCTCAACAATGGTGTGCAATACAATGGAGTGATGAGGCCCGATTCGAAGTTTGGTGACAGTCGCAGTAGAGTTATTCGCAAAAAAATGAAGCATTCCATGTTGACTGTCTGAAGAGAAAAGTGAAATTTCCAGCATCCATTATGACATACTGCCCCGGTCTGGGGCAGTATGTCATCAAAAAGAGTAGGAAAACTTCATTTTATTGATGGAAATGTGGATACAAACAAATATTTGGCAATTTTATAAGAATCGCTTTTACCAGTGATAGAAGAATGTTTGGCATCCGGCCAAGGTTTTGTGTTTCAGCAAGATGGTGCAGCGTGCCATGCCTCAAAAGAGGCGACAAAATGGATGGAAGAAAATAATGTACCACTTTTGAAATGGGTTTCTAGCAGTCCAGATCTGTCACCTATTGAAACTTTGTGGCACGAGATGAAAAAGGTTCTACGACAACATCCTGCTCGTACAATCACCGAACTGATACAAAAGCTTCAAGAAATATGGGATTGTTTTACACCAAATTTTTGCCAAAACTTGGTTAACACTATGCCCCAAAGAATTTAAGCCGTAATAAAAGATAAAGGTAATGTTACCCAATGGTAATCTCTCAATTGTTGCTTTGTTAACTTACATAAGTCTTAAAGAAGGCGGCGTTTTTAATAAGGAATTAGTACAGTAACCATAGAAAACTAATAACCGCATACGGGTTAACCTAGATTCGGAGTTCTCTTCCACTCAACATTACAAAGATACAAAAAGGAAAAAAAATGGTACAAATAAAATAATAAAAATAGAACGTATGAGTTGAATGCTTCACTGAATCAACTATGGGATGAAAATTAAATCTATTAATCATAAAATTCCATTATTACTGTTTTTAAAAATATAAGATTTAATTGTCTTCTTGAACGGCAGACCCACATACTCCTGAGGCATGTTGTTATATTCCTTAGCTATTCAGTAGCTGAATCCTCTTGGATCTAATATTAATATTGTCAACTGATATCGAAATTTAATTTTTTTATACCGGTAGGTAGGTCTCTTCTGTGTAATAATTTTGTCATAAGGCAATCGCATAGATTTTGAATCTGTTTTTCGTATTGATCCATTTATATTTTAATTTTTTTTCCGAAACGAGATCATATTTTCCTCTGCCATGCCATGAATAAACCTAACAAAAGAAAAAACAAGAACTTTGAACAATTTGAATTTTTCTGCGACTTTCTACATCCAAACTGCTATGGTATATAGGTGACAGGTATGAGAACTGTGGCAGTACAAGACTTTTACATAAAGTGTTTTAGTGTCATAATTTAAATACTTGCAATGGGGATACAGGTTCCTGAGTGAAGAATATTTATTTTTTTAATGTGCTAAATGAGTTCAGGGACCACTCAAGTTGCGTCCTAGACTATTATCTTGTCTTTTGGTGACTGTTTTAAAAGCTGTAACAACAGCTTAACAGCAAAACGTGCTAAACTTTGGTAAATCTTAGAAAACACAACATATTTATAGTCGTACTATGACTGAACCGAATGAGATATCAACAGGCACGTACGAGTAGACGCCAGTAATAATTTTCAAAAACTGACGATGCTCGAGACTCTTCACTTGTGTTTCGATTGCCACTGTAGACTTTCTACAAGCCAAGAGTCAAATGATAGCAGAATATCAATGACCAAAATTTTAGACATGGTCATACTGACAAGCAACGGCGGCACATAAATCGACAGATAAATAAAATAGTTGATTATACAACCCTCAAAATCTCATTACGTAACTTACTACTATGGATATCAATAACCATATCTGTATTCCGTAATAATCATTGCAGTAAAAGAAAAAATAACAATACAATCCTTTTATCGCTCATAAAGTTATTCAGGATGACGCCGTTGGCGAACTGCTACCAAGCAGTAACTGAAGTCTATTACTTTTTATTACTGAACCCCAATTGCTTTTGGCCTATGGACTTACCGACTCTGCATAGCAATCTTCCTGAGAGAATCTTCTTGCATACAGGACCGGATTCAGACAAGTCTGTCATCGAAGAACCTAGTGATACGTCAAATACGTCTGACGGGTATCATGTAAAAAACCTATAAAACGTCAAAAAAACCTATAAGATGTCAACTTGCAGACTAGGTAGTTTTTAGGGCGCAAACAGTCATTCCACGTGTGCTCACTAGGATCGTTGTGAACCTACATCTATGAAGGAATCACTCAACTAAACTATACACGCATTACTGGTTGCATAGTTTTGTGAGGCTGAATGATCGGTATCTGTAGTTTTTATCTCTGAGAAGAAAGTTGGTTGAATAACAAGATCGCATCTGGATGATTATGTGTATAGAATCGGTGATTACAGAATATGCTGAATATGACGGGTTATTTATATGTTGTGCTTTCTGAAGAGAGGTTATGTTCAAAGTTATAAATTACGAAAAACTGAGGAGAATTACGGGAAATTATCGCCACGGCCGTGTGTAATTACTGTTAGCATGTATATGGCTTGTAATTTGACAGTGTACAGTGAATATAATTATTTCTTATCTCCCTCATTTTTGAAATTCAGCAAATTTGTATATGCAATTTCCAGAATGGATAAGAAAAAGTGGTTGGGCAACTAATTTCTAGCTTTGAATATCGATTAAGTGTATTTGAGACAAGAACTCAATGTAATTATCATCAACACATACAACTTACAACTTAGACCTCCAGTAATGCCATCTCAGAAGCAGATTTTACATCACATCAGAGCCAAAGATTGATAACAAGCCTCATGACGTTTAGACAACACGTACAGCTAAGTGCTAAGTTAACATCTCGTAAAAAAAAATAGCATAATGTCAAAAAAAATCGGCATAATGTCACTTTTCAAGAAACGTGATACCCGTGCCGCTCAAGCTGTTTGCCAAGCTTTGCGGAGTTAATTACAATGGCTTGAGTAAAAAGTGATACAATTCAACACCAATATTCGTATGTGTAACTTATTTTCAGAAACATATGGCTAATAAAAGTGATGACGGAAGATAAATACAATTCACATCACCCGTACTTTTACATTGCTCTGGTCCTTCTCATAAACAATCTATCCCTATACGGTGACAAGCGCCCTTATTCCTACCTGCAAGAGAAGAAAGTAAAAGTAAACCTTTTGCGAAATGTTACGCATTCACAGTGTACCTATTGTTCACAGGAAGATGTGGGTACTGCCAGTACCAGGTTACGGATAGTTTGTGTCAACACTCGATTGTTTGCACAAAGGGCTAACGGTTGTAAAATTTAATGGTTTCAGGAAAGTGTGCTGAAGCTGGTAGTGTAATAAGTCGTACCGGACACAACGTAGGTACTTTATTCTTTGCTCGAAGATATAAGGTTTTAAAATATTCACTGGGTCTCATAACTATAACAATACCAGATCATTCAACTACTTTGTATAAGTAAAGACACTGTCTATAATTAATACTGTTTTGAAGGTTACTAGTGTGCCAAGGACGAAAAAGTTTTATAGTTTTTGAAAATTTGTCTAGTGGCAGTAGAGCTTTTTGACGTTTCAGAAGCTTCCAGTGATTTCCAGAAATAATATATAGTGTTTAAAGTCCTATGAAAATAACCTGCGAAATTGCGACAGAGCTTCCTGTGGTTAATTCCACCAGACAATATCTCCAATCTGCCTGAGGACTTCGACTACTCTCATTAGGAGTGCCTACCAAATAGACACGCCACTGACGTCTCTTAAATTAAAATATCTGTATTCATTTATTTTTGACCTCTTGATTGTTATATTCCGTCATCTGGTTCCCACCTACGAAATAAACGCTTTTTTCTCTTTTTTGAAGCAAAAACCGTGCCTTGGAATGAAAAGATTTGCTTATAAATGATTCATTTCAAGAAAAAAATTTATCTTGAGAGTATCATCAGTGTCTGGAAATTCATAAAAATGTTACGTTCAAAAATACATGTACATGTATTCCAAATTTCATTAGAACATGTAAAGTGGTATTACAGGCATTAATAATAAATCATTTACTTTCTAAAACTTTATATACAGGGTGTTCCTCAATGATATGCGAATATTTAAGGGTGTGTATCTACATGAAAAGTTAATGTTAGTTTGCAACTATAGTCCAAAAGTATTTCCTCACAAAAACTCGGGGTGTGAAAATTTTAGGAAATAAATGGAAATTAATTATTATTTTCAGAACACCTTCAGATATTTCACTGATATTTAGCACGTAGTGAAAGTTAATACAGTTGCATATTTTTCAATACAAAAATAATTTTTAGTTTTAACAGTGGCGTGCATACAGGTATTGACTTCGATATTTTTGTTTTAAATTGAACGGGAAATTCAAAGATAATTTTTATTTGGTAAAAAACCATTGGCGTACTACTTTTTTCTTAAAAAATATCGAAGTCAATACCCGTACGCACGCCACTGTTAAAGCTAAAAATTACTTTTGCATTGAAAAATATGCAACTTTATTAACTTTCACTATGTACTAAATATCACTGAAATATCTGAAGCGGTTCTGAAAATATTAATTAATTTCCATTTTTTTCCTAAAGCTTCAACAACCCGAGTTTTTGTAAGGAAACATTTTTGGACCATAGTTTATAAAGCATTAATTTTTCATGTTGATTCACACCCTTAAATATTCGCATATCATTAAGGAACACCCTGTATACTATATAGGTATATACTATCTCAAAAGTGGACACGCTTAGGATACAAGTTCATATAAAGTTTTCTTCTTGAAATTAATCCAAAAATCGAGAAACATCCTGTATACTGAGCATATTCAGCCATGCATTAATAATAAGTGCAAGTATAGTCTTGAAATATAGGATTGACACCCTATGCTGTACACAACTACAGATCTGCCCATAAGCCTAAACAACATTCCGCAATTGACCATGAACAAATAATAAACCCAATTTGATTAAATATCTGATCGCGTGTTATCATGCTCTGATCATTTTTTCTATTACTCCACGAATCTAAAAACACATAATCATATCATAGGAAGATTACGTAATGCAATTTCTTATAGATTGTAACCATATTTCCATAAATTGGAAAAAAATGCAGCTAGTGCACCTGAGTTACCACGTCAGGTGTGTCCACTTTGCATCTCAATTCGCTACGCAGGCTTCACTTATGTAACACAGTACATTTGTTAAGTTTAGCTCACTGCAAGATGATATCCATTTACTTTTAGCTCAAGGAAAGCAACT
>CAVLJG010000007.1:79063071-79297032 GCA_963669975.1 Acanthoscelides obtectus | reverse complement strand
CAAAATCAAAAATCAAAAATCAAAAATCAAAAATCAAATCAAGAATCAAGAATCAAAATCAAAAATCAAAAATCAAAAATCAAAATCAAAAATCAAAAATCAAAAATCAAAAATCAAAAAATCAAAATCAAATCAAAAATCAAAATCAAAATCAAAATCAAAATCAAAATCAAAATCAAAAAATCAAATCAAAAAAAAAAATCGAAAAAAATCGAAAAATCGAAAAATCGAAAAATCGAAAAATCGAAAAATCGAAAAATCGAAATCGAAAATCGAAAAATCGAAAAATCAAAAATCGAAAAATCGAAAAATCGAAAATCGAAAAATCGAAAAATCGAAAAATCGAAAAATCGAAAAATCGAAAAATCGAAAAATCGAAAAATCGAAAAATCGAAAAATCGAAAAATCGAAAAATCGAAAAATCGAAAAATCGAAAAATCGAAAATCGAAAAATCGAAAAATCGAAAATCGAAAAATCGAAAAATCGAAAAATCGAAAATCGAAAAATCGAAAAATCGAAAAATCGAAAAATCGAAAAATCGAAAAATCGAAAAATCGAAAAATCGAAAAATCGAAAAATCGAAAAATCGAAAATCGAAAAATCGAAAAATCGAAAAATCGAAAATCGAAAAATCGAAAAATCGAAAATTCGAAAATCGAAAAATCGAAAAATCGAAAATTAAAAAAAATTAAAAATTAAAAATTAAAAATTAAAAATTAAAATAGAAAATGAAAAATTAAAAAAAATAAAAAATTAAAAATTAAAAATAGAAAAATGAAAATGAAAACTGATAACTTATAAAAGATAACAGATACCAGATAGCAGATACTAGAAACCAGATACTAGACACCAGATACCAGACACCAGATACCAGATACCAGACACCAGATACCAGATACCAGATACCAGACACCAGACACCAGATACCAGACATCAGATACCAGACATCAGATACCAGAAACCAGATACCAGATACGAGATACCAGATACCAGATACCAGACACCAGATACCAGACACCAGATACCAGATACCAGATACCAGACACCAGATACCAGATACCAGACACCAGATACCAGATACCAGACACCAGATACCAGATACCAGATACCAGACACCAGATACCAGACACCAGACACCAGAAACCAGATACCAGATACGAGATACCAGATACCAGATACCAGACACCAGATACCAGATACCAGACACCAGACACCAGATACCAGATACCAGACACCAGAAACCAGATACCAGATACGAGATACCAGATACCAGATACCAGACACCAGACACCAGATACCAGATACCAGGTACCAGATACCAAACACCAGATACGAGATACCAGATACCAGATACCAGCCACCAGATACCAAACACCAGATACCAGACACCAGATACCAGAAACCAGATACCAGACACCAGAAACCAGATACCAGATACGAGATACCAGATACCAGATACCAGACACCAGACACCAGATACCAGACACCAGATACCAGATACCAGATACCAGACACCAGACACCAGATACCAGATACCAGACACCAGATACCAGATACGAGATACCAGACACCAGACACCAGATACCAGATACCAGGTACCAGATACCAAACACCAGATACGAGATACCAGATACCAGATACCAGCCACCGACACCAGATACCAGACACCAGAAACCAGATACCAGATACGAGATACCAGATACCAGATACCAGACACCAGACACCAGATACCAGACACCAGATACCAGACACCAGATACCAGACACCAGATACCAGACACCAGATACCAGATACCAGATACCAGACACCAGACACCAGATACCAGACACCAGAAACCAGATACCAGATACGAGATACCAGATACCAGATACGAGATACCAGACCCAGACACCAGATACCAGATACCAGTACCAGATACCAAACACCAGATACGAGATACCAGATACCAGATACCAGCCACCAGATACCAGACACCAGATACCAGACAGCAGAAACCAGATACCAGATAAAGAGATAACAGATACCAATTACCAGATACCAGACACCAGATACCAGACACCAGATACCAGACACCAGATACCAGACACCAGATACCAGACACCAGATACCAGACATCAGATACCAGACACCAGATACCAGATACCAAACATCAGATACCTGATACCAGATACCAGATACGAGATACCAGATACCAGATACCAGACACCAGATACCAGACACCAGATACCAGACACCAGATACCAGACATCAGAAACCAGATACCAGATAAAGAGATAACAGATACCAAATACCAGATACCAGATACCAGATACCAGACACCAGATACCAGATTCCAGATACCAGATACCAGACATCAGATACCAGATACCAGATATATGATTCCAGATACCAGATCAAACATGTCAAAGGATAGAAAATGATTAGAGATAGGGATAAAGTATATATCGCTAGCATTGCATTAGCATACCGGCAACTGCGCTACGTGAGGTTTTAAATAAAGACATCAACGTACAATATTTGGCATAGCGTTAGCATGCCAGAAACTGCGCTAGTCGACTATATTAAGCGGTGATCGATTGTTTTAAGGAAGAGGTCACGTGACGTTAGAAATTTTGGGCGGGCGACGTCGACGCGGTTTTTTCGGTTTTTTCCCGGTTCGCGAAACGTTCGGAAGGAAGGAGGTACCGTTTCGGAAACTAGAAACTCGGCGCTTTACGGGCGGGCGAGAGCCTTCGCGGCGAGAGGAACGGATCGGATCGAAAACGGCCGGTAAAGTTGAAAAATCGACCGTTTTTCGGACGGTACGCGGCGTTATTTCACACTCGTTTCGCCGTTTATCGAAATATCGACTCGAGATCGGTCTCGTTCGATAGCTAAACGACGGGCGCACACTTTAGGGCGGAACTGATCGCGGTCCGCGTCTTAGTTTTTTTTTAAGAAAATGTTAAAGAAAACGCGAAAAAACGTCGCAAGGCGGTAAAAACTTCGATATCTCCTTTACGCCGAAGAGAAAAGAAATTTCGCGCCGCGTTTCGTACATCTCGACTAGCGCTACGAATTACGCGGAGAGACTTTTTTCCGTTTACGGCACCCGTTTCGAATAAACGAACCTCGAACGTCGTCAAGAATGACTTTTTTGCTTATGAAACGCGCTTATCGCCGTCCACGGTCTATCTCCTCCGAAGATAACGAAGATACGGACCTGGCGACTGTCGCATAAGAAAGCCCGTACTTCGAATACGGGATCGCAATTTATCCGTTTCTCCATTCGTTTACGTTGAAAAGTTTCGATTTTTTAAAAATTCCTCGACAATACGCTACTTTTCGACGCGTGAAAAAGTCACCTTGTCATCCGGCTCTGTCCTCGCTTATTACTACCGTACGTGAGCGAGTAAAAATTATACAGCTATCGAAAAATAACGATAATGAGCTGACGAAACGATTCTGACCGTCAGAATTACCGTCAAATTTCGAAAAAGTAAACTTTGAGCGCCTCAAAAGTACCGATGACAACCGTTTTTCGCGGCGTACTTTGTCTTCGTCGATACGGACCTGCGTTACGGAGCGACGTGGCTACGATTTTTTTTCGCAAAACGAAAGGCCAAAGTCTCCTGATTAAACCGACATACGACACGTTACCCGATCGCATTTTTTAAACTCGGCAGATTACAAAATTTAAAGATATGCAGATATTTAGTTTGACGTTTCAATTTTGAATTTCCCCTCCAGATCCCCGGATTCCTGTTAGGCGGGGTATCGTAGATACGATCGTATTACGAAAGCGAGTGAGTGCGAGCGGAACGTCAAAAACGTGCCCATTTTCGGCTTCATGACTATCGCTTCATCCAATATTGGATCACGCCAAATAGAATTGTCCTTTTTTGCGCGTGAAAATCAACATTTTCGAAAAGATTCAAAATTTCTATATTCCATTGTCTAAACGGACCGGACTAGAGCCATTAAAATCGGATGAATCTAGTAGTTTTTTATGTTTACAGATTGCGATGTCTACCGCCAAAGGCTGCAATTATTCTTTGACGTTCATCAATTTATTGAAATCATCATCGGTTTATAAATACGATAAAAATATGATTGTAAGCCCCTATTCATGTTATAATTTTACAATATGGCATAAAGCTCCGCTTTTCCAACCGATTGATATAAAGCGTATGTCTGATTGCATCACCTCCGATTTCTAACCTACAATGTATGAATGTAAACATTATCGAAATCTTAATAATGAGGCTCCCGTTAATAAGGATTAATTAGAAGCTTAGAACAAGCAATCGCAGCTACAAATAGTGAAAGTGTTGTGAAGTGTTTACAGTTTATGTGTTTCTATTGCAAACGTAAGTAGTCAGTCACTTCTATGAAGTTCAGTAAGAGTTCAGTCTTGACCCTCAGTTCAATGTTCTAAATATGTAGACTATTAGCTGGCTAACAGTGGCACATATTATCAAGCAGATGAAGGAATATGCAAAGCGCTGAAAAATAGCATTGATAATCATGTCTACTACCAAAGTTTTCAAAATTACTAAGACTTTCACAGCCACTGCAGTTGTTTATTTTGATCTCAATGCAGAATGTATGTACTTCGATTTAGAATGTAGCTGCTTTAAGGACTTGTCACTTCCAAGACTTGTCAAAACAACAGACACCATTACTTGTCAAAAAACTATAGCACTTGATGATTTCAAATTTCTATTCTGTTTTTAAAGATGTTTATTATATGTCTAATTTCAAGGATACTCACATCTGTCCTGTTTCTAAGACTGATCTTAATCATAGATTACAAAAAAAATCATTATTGAATCAGAGGAAACAGATTACAAAATTTGATTTTCAAGCGATACTATTACTTACTGTCCAACAACTATAGTACTTAATAATTTCAAGCTTCTGGTCTAATTTTTAGAGATGTTATTATTATATGTCATGTTTCTAATTGATTGATCATAATCATACAACATTAAAAAAAATAGAGGAAATTTTATTTTAAGGCGATAGCACATTTTTCTCCAGATCATAAAGCGAGCATTGTTCATCTGCTTCTGTTGAATTTTTCCCAAACGAAGAACTTTACCACCAACAAACTCATAAATATTGTAAAAACCTTGTAGTAGTAGTATCTCACCTGAGTAGTAGTATGTATAAATGGAAAATAAGTAAACAAACTTGTCAGAATTAGAAGATCTAATTAGTCTTTAACTACACTAACAAATTTCTGTACAAGTGATGAAAATTGTGTTGATTACTCTCATGTTTTGAATGCAAATGGAATCATTGCTCACTTTTACATAGGCATTTGTGTTAGGTGTGAGATTCTGTCAGTGCACGGTTTGAAGTTTGTGACTACTTCTATGAAGTTCAGTAAGAGGTCAGTCTTGACCCTCAGTTCAATTTATTTAAATATGTAGACTTATTAGCTGGCTAACAGTGGCACATATTATCAAGCAGATGAAGGAATATGCAAAGCGCTGAAAAATAGCATTGATAATCATATCTACTACCAAAGTTTTCAAAATTACTAAGACTTTCACAGCCACTGCAGTTGTTTATTTTGATCTCAATGCAGAATGTATGTACTTCGATTTAGAATGTAGCTGCTTTAAGGACTTGTCACTTCCAAGACTTGTCAAAACAACAGACACCATTACTTGTCAAAAAACTATAGCACTTGATGATTTCAAATTTCTATTCTGTTTTTAAAGATGTTATTATTATATGTCTAATTTCAAGGATACTCACATCTGTCCTGTTTCTAAGACTGATCTTAATCATAGATTACAGAAAAATTCATTATTGAACCAGAGGAAACAGATTACAAAATTTGATTTTCAAGCGATACTATTACTTACTGTCCAACAACTATAGTACTTAATAATTTCAAGCTTCTGGTCTAATTTTTTGAGATGTTATTATTATATGTCATGTTTCTAATTGATTGATCATAATCATACAACATTAAAAAAAATAGAGGAAATTTTATTTTAAGGCGATAGCACATTTTTCTCCAGATCATAAAGCGAGCATTGTTCATCTGCTTCTGTTGAATTTTTCCCAAACGAAGAACTTTACCACCAACAAACTCATAAATATTGTAAAAACCTTGTAGTAGTAGTATCTCACCTGAGTAGTATGTATAAATGGAAAATAAGTAAACAAACTTGTCATCTATCCCTTCGATTGGCAAATATTATCAAGCAGATGAAGGAATATGCAAAGCGCTGAAAAATAGCATTGATAATCATATCTACTACCAAAGTTTTCAAAATTACTAAGACTTTCACAGCCACTGCAGTTGTTTATTTTGATCTAAATCGATTTAGAATGTAGCTGCTTTAAGAACTTGTGACTTCCAAGACTTGTCAAAACAACAGACACCATTACTTGTCAAAATTTGTAAGATAAGTACTCTTGCACAGTATAATCGTAACTTGGTATAGACATATTTGTGATATCGCTTAGAAGCCTGCCAGGGGAGTGAAAGTTACCTATACGAGTACTGAACTCTACATTAAAATAATTTATGATGCCATGTGTTGTATCTAAACTATTTTTATTTTTGCAGATCACATAATTATTACATACATCCCTTAAAAGGGCCCAATTTGAAGAGTACATATTATAGAGTTCAATTTTCACATTGTTGTTATTTTTACGGGTTCTTCTTTCTGGCGATGAAAGTTCAATTGCTTCTCCCTATTATACCTAAACAATGTAGGTCTATTTTCTTTTTCCCATCCACAAAGTGACAACTACATAAGTATGCACCAGGACCTGGTTCAACAACTGTTCTCCTGCAATAAATAGTAAAAATAAGACAAAAGTTCAATTTTGAAAATATCCTATCAATATCCTATTTTTTATAAGCAAGATACACACACATTAGCGGATCGCTCAGTTACATACCTGCTGTAAACTACGGCCTATTTCAACAAAATTGTTTTAAAACTCCACTTTAACCACTTGATACGGAGAGAAGTTTTCTCAAGGTGTTTATGTTTACTTTTTTTTTTAGTTTTACGGATTTCCTTACTATGATATTTAGGAATAACTTTCAGAATCTTAATTTTTCCTTTCATTATGTTGTAGATGCACACATCTCACAATAGGAGTTATTGATTTTAATTTTAAACAAAATACATTTCATTTTCCAGGTTAGAAAAAATTACCTATGACAATGACATTGACATTACAAAACAGAAAACATATACACTGAAGGAAAGCATAGTCCACTGCTATCCATAGACGAACACGGTTGACATATGTCAGTGACAAGCGCCATTTTTTTGCAAGTCGTGTTATAGCTAGATTTATGCGACGATCCTCATATAAATCTAAGTCTGCTATACAATTTGCTACATGGAAGATTTTATAACGCCATGTATGGTATTAACAACAACACATGCGACGTTGCCGGCATCTCACATAAATCTGAGTCTGTTATACAATTGTATACAGGATATTTTCAATGCTATATGGAAGATAACAGACAACAGATAACAGGTAAAAGGTGGTAACAGGTAACAGGTGGTAACATATAACAGATAACTTATAACAGATAAAAGATAAAAGATGACAGATAACAGATAAAAAGTAACAGATAAAAGAAAACAGGTAACAGATAACAAATAACTGATAACTGAAAACTAAAAAATGAAAACTGAAATCTGAAGAATGAAAAATGAAAAATGAAAAATGAAAAATGAAAAATTGAAATTAAAAATCAAAAATCAAAAATCAAAAATCAAAATCAAATCGAAAATCGAAAAATCGAAAAAATCGAAAAATCGAAAAAATCGAAAAAATCCGAAAAATCGAAAAATCGAAAAATCGAAAAAATCGAAAATCGAAAAATAAATCGAAAAATCGAAAATAGAAAAAATCGAAAAATACGAAAAATCGAAAATCGAAAAATCGAAAAAAACGAAAAACGAAAAATCGAAAATCGAAAAATCGAAAAATCGAAAAATCGAAAAATCGAAAAATCGAAAAATGAAAAATCGAAAATCGAAAAATCGAAAAATCGAAAAATCGAAAATCGAAAAATCGAAAAAAATCGAAAAATCGGAAAAAAATCGAAAAATCGAAAAATCGAAAAATCGAAAAATCGAAAAAATAGAAAAATAGAAAATAGAAAATCGAAAAATCGAAAAACGAAAAAACGAAAAATCGAAAAAACGAAAAATCGAAAAATTAAAAATTAAAAATTAAAAATTAAAAATTAAAATAGAAAAATTAAAAATTAAAAATTAAAAATTAAAATAGAAAATGAAAAATGAAAACTGATAACTTATAAAAGATGACAGATACCAGATAGCAGATACCAGAAACCAGATACTAGACACCAGATACCAGATTACCAGACACCAGATACCAGATACCAGACACCAGATACCAGATACCAGACATCAAATACCAGACACCAGACACCAGAAACCAGATACCAGATACGAGATACCAGATACCAGATACCAGACACCAGACACCAGATACCAGACACCAGATACCAGACACCAGATACCAGATACCAGACACCAGAAACCAGATACCAGATAAAGAGATAACAGATACCAAATACCAGATACCAGACACCAGACACCAGATACCAGACACCAAATACCAGACACCAGATACCAGATACCAGACACCAGATACCAGACATCAGATACCAGATACCAGATACCAAACATCAGATACCTGATACCAGATACCAGATACGAGATACCAGATACCAGACACCAGACCACCAGATACCAGACACCAGATACCAGACACCAGAAACCAGATACCAGATAAAGAGATAAACAGATACCAAATACCAGATACCAGATACCAGACACCAGATACCAGATACCAGATACCAGACACCAGATACCAGATACCAGACATCAGATACCAGATACCAGATATATGATTCCAGATACCAGATACCAGATACCAGACACCAGATACCAATACGAGATGCCAGATACCAGATACCAGACACCAGACACCAGATACCAGACACCAGATACCAGATAGCAGATACCAGATGCCAGACACCATACACCAGACACCGGATACCAGATACCAGATCCACATACCAGATACCAGATACCAGATGCCAGACACCAGATACCATATACCAGATACCAGATACCAGATACCTGATACCAGACATCAGATTCCAGACACCAGATACCAGATGCCAGACACCAGATACCAGATACCAGATACCAGACACCAGACACCAGACACCAGATACCTGTTACCAGATACCAGATACCAGACACCGGATACCAGATACCAGATACCAGACACCAGATACCAGATGCCAGACACCAGATACCGGATACCAGATACCAGACATCAGATACCAGATACCAGATACCAGATACCAAATACCAGACACCGGATACCGGATACCAGATACCAGACACCAGATACCTGATACCAGACACCGGATACCGGATACCAGATACCAGATACCAGATACCTGATACCAGATACCAGATCAAAGATGCCAAAGGATAAAAAATGATTAGAGATAGTTATCGCTAGCATTGCATTAGCATACCAGCAACTGCGCTACGTGAGGTTTTAAATAAAGACATCAACGTACAATATTTGGCATAGCGTTAGCATGCCAGAAACTGCGCTAGTCGACTATATTAAGCGGTGATCGATTGTTTTAAGGAAGAGTCACGTGACGTTAGAATTTTGGGCGGGCGACGTCGACGCGGTTTTTTCGGTTTTTTCCCGGTTCGCGAAACGTTCGGAAGGAAGGAGGTACCGTTTCGGAAACTAGAAACTCGGCGCTTTACGGGCGGGCGAGAGCCGTCGCGGCGAGAGGAACGGATCGGATCGAAAACGGCCGGTAAAGTTGAAAAATCGACCGTTTTTCGGACGGTACGCGGCGTTATTTCACACTCGTTTCGCCGTTTATCGAAATATCGACTCGAGATCGGTCTCGTTCGATAGCTAAACGACGGGCGCACACTTTAGGGCGGAACTGATCGCGGTCCGCGTCTTAGTTTTTTTTTAAGAAAATGTTAAAGAAAACGCGAGAAAAACGGCAAGTCGCGGTAAAAACTTCGATATCTCCTTTACGCCGAAGAGAAAAGAAATTTCGCACGCCGCGTTTCGTACATCTCGACTAGCGCTACGAATTACGCGGAGAGACTTTTTTCCGTTTACGGCACCCGTTTCGAATAAACGAACCTCGAACGTCGTCAAGAATGACTTTTTTGCTTATGAAACGCGCTTATCGCCGTCCACGGTCTATCTCCTCCGAAGATAACGAAGATACGGACCTGGCGACTGTCGCATAAGAAAGCCCGTACTTCGAATACGGGATCGCAATCTTATCCGTTTCTCCATTCGTTTACGTTGAAAAGTTTCGATTTTTTAAAAATTCCTCGACAATACGCTACTTTTCGACGCGTGAAAAAGTCACCTTGTCATCCGGCTCTGTCCTCGCTTATTACTACCGTACGTGAGCGAGTAAAAATTATACAGCTATCGAAAAATAACGATAATGAGCTGACGAAACGATTCGACCGTCAGAATTACCGTCAAATTTCGAAAAAGTAAACTTTGAGCGCCTCAAAAGTACCGATGACAACCGTTTTTCGGCGTACTTTGTCTTCGTCGATACGGACCTGCGTTACGGAGCGACGTGGCTACGATTTTTTTTCGCAAAACGAAAGGCCAAAGTCTCCTGATTAAACCGACATACGACACGTTACCCGATCGCATTTTTTAAACTCGGCAGATTACAAAATTTAAAGATATGCAGATATTTTTAGTTTGACGTTTCAATTTTGAATTTCCCCTCCAGATCCCCGGATTCCTGTTAGGCGGGGTATCGTAGATACGATCGTATTACGAAAGCGAGTGAGTGCGAGCGGAACGTCAAAAACGTGCCATTTTCGGCTTCATGACTATCGCTTCATCCAATATTGGATCACGCCAATAGAATTGTCCTTTTTTGCGCGTGAAAATCAACATTTTCGAAAAGATTCAAAATTTCTATATTCCATTGTCTAAACGACCGGACTAGAGCCATTAAAATCGGATGAATCTAGTAGTTTTTTATGTTTACAGATTGCGATGTCTACCGCCAAAGGCTGCAATTATTCTTTGACGTTCATCAATTTATTGAAATCATCATCGGTTTATAAATACGATAAAAATATGATTGTAAGCCCCTATTCATGTTATAATTTTACAATATGGCATAAAGCTCCGCTTTTCCAACCGATTGATATAAAGCGTATGTCTGATTGCATCACCTCCGATTTCTAACCTACAATGTATGAATGTAAACATTATCGAAATCTTAATAATGAGGCTCCCGTTAATAAGGATTAATTAGAAGCTTAGAACAAGCAATCGCAGCTACAAATAGTGAAAGTGTTGTGAAGTGTTTACAGTTTATGTGTTTCTATTGCAAACGTAAGTAGTCAGTCACTTCTATGAAGTTCAGTAAGAGTTCAGTCTTGACCCTCAGTTCAATGTATCTAAATATGTAGACCTATTAGCTGGCTAACAGTGGCACATATTATCAAGCAGATGAAGGAATATGCAAAGCGCTGAAAAATAGCATTGATAATCATGTCTACTACCAAAGTTTTCAAAATTACTAAGACTTTCACAGCCACTGCAGTTGTTTATTTTGATCTCAATGCAGAATGTATGTACTTCGATTTAGAATGTAGCTGCTTTAAGGACTTGTCACTTCCAAGACTTGTCAAAACAACAGACACCATTACTTGTCAAAAAACTATAGCACTTGATGATTTCAAATTTCTATTCTGTTTTAAAGATGTTATTATTATATGTCTAATTTCAAGGATACTCACATCTGTCCTGTTTCTAAGACTGATCTTAATCATAGATTACAAAAAAATCATTATTGAATCAGAGGAAACAGATTACAAAATTTGATTTTCAAGCGATACTATTACTACTGTCCAACAAACTATAGTACTTAATAATTTCAAGCTTCTGGTCTAATTTTTAGAGATGTTATTATTATATGTCATGTTTCTAATTGATTGATCATAATCATACACATTAAAAAAATAGAGGAAATTTTATTTTAAGGCGATAGCACATTTTTCTCCAGATCATAAAGCGAGCATTGTTCATCTGCTTCTGTTGAATTTTTCCCAAACGAAGAACTTTACCACCAACAAACTCATAAATATTGTAAAAACCTTGTAGTAGTAGTATCTCACCTGAGTAGTATGTATAAATGGAAAATAAGTAAACAAACTTGTCAGAATTAGAAGATCTAATTAGTCTTTAACTACACTAACAAATTTCTGTACAAGTGATGAAAATTGTTGATTACTCTCATGTTTTGAATGCAAATGGAATCATTGCTCACTTTTACATAGGCATTTGTGTTAGGTGTGAGATTCTGTCAGTGCACGGTTTGAAGTTTGTGACTACTTCTATGAAGTTCAGTAAGAGTTCAGTCTTGACCCTCAGTTCAATTTATTTAAATATGTAGACTTATTAGCTGGCTAACAGTGGCACATATTATCAAGCAGATGAAGGAATATGCAAAGCGCTGAAAATAGCATTGATAATCATATCTACTACCAAAGTTTTCAAAATTACTAAGACTTTCACAGCCACTGCAGTTGTTTATTTTGATCTCAATGCAGAATGTATGTACTTCGATTTAGAATGTAGCTGCTTTAAGGACTTGTCACTTCCAAGACTTGTCAAACAACAGACACCATTACTTGTCAAAAAACTATAGCACTTGATGATTTCAAATTTCTATTCTGTTTTTAAAGATGTTATTATTATATGTCTAATTTCAAGGATACTCACATCTGTCCTGTTTCTAAGACTGATCTTAATCATAGATTACAGAAAAATTCATTATTGAACCAGAGGAAACAGATTACAAAATTTGATTTTCAAGCGATACTATTACTTACTGTCCAACAACTATAGTACTTAATAATTTCAAGCTTCTGGTCTAATTTTTAGAGATGTTATTATTATATGTCATGTTTCTAATTGATTGATCATAATCATACAACATTAAAAAAAATAGAGGAAATTTTATTTTAAGGCGATAGCACATTTTTCTCCAGATCATAAAGCGAGCATTGTTCATCTGCTTCTGTTGAATTTTTCCCAAACGAAGAACTTTACCACCAACAAACTCATAAATATTGTAAAAACCCTTGTAGTAGTAGTATCTCACCTGAGTAGTATGTATAAATGGAAAATAAGTAAACAAACTTGTCGTCTATCCCTTCGATTGGCAAATATTATCAAGCAGATGAAGGAATATGCAAAGCGCTGAAAAATAGCATTGATAATCATATCTACTACCAAAGTTTTCAAAATTACTAAGACTTTCACAGCCACTGCAGTTGTTTATTTTGATCTAAATCAATTTAGAATGTAGCTGCTTTAAGAACTTGTGACTTCCAAGACTTGTCAAAACAACAGACACCATTACTTGTCAAAATTTGTAAGATAAGTACTCTTGCACAGTATAATCGTAACTTGGTATAGACATATTGTGATATCGCTTAGATTAAGCCTGCCAGGGGAGTGAAAGTTACCTATACGAGTACTGAACTCTACATTAAAATAATTTATGATGCCATGTGTTGTATCTAAACTATTTTTATTTCTGCAGATCACATAATTATTACATACATCCCTTAAAAGGGCCCAATTTGAAGTAACATATTATAGAGTTCAATTTTCACATTCTTGTTATTTTTATGGGTTCTTCTTTCTGGCGATGGAAAGTTCAATTGCTTCTCCCTATTATACCTAAACAATGTAGGTCTATTTTCTTTTTTCCCATCCACAAAGTGACAACTACATAAGTATGCACCAGGACCTGGTTCAACAACTGTTCTCCTGCAATAAATAGTAAAAATAAGACAAAAGTTCAATTTGAAAATATCCTATCAAAGAACGGTAGCTCATATGAATAGCAATATCTAAATACAGCATTTTTTATAAGCAAGATACACACACATTAGCGGATCGCTCAGTTACATACCTGCTTGTAAACTAACGGCCTTATTTTCAACAAAAATTGTTTTAAAACTCCACTTTAACCACTTGATACGGAAGAAGTTTTCTCAAGGTGTTTATGTTTACTTTTTTTTTAGTTTTACGGATTTCCTTACTATGATATTTAGGAATTAACTGTCAGAATCTTAATTTTTCCTTTCATTATGTTGTAGATGCACACATCTCACAATAGGAGTTATTGAATTTTAATTTTAAACAAAATACATTTCATTTTCCAGGTTAGAAAAAATTACCTATGACAATGACATTGACATTACAAAACAGAAAACATATACACTGAAGAAAGCATAGTCCACTGCTATCCATAGACGAACACGGTTGACATATGTCAGTGTCAAGCGCCATTTTTTGCAAGTCGTGTGATAGCTAGATTTATGCGACGATCCTCATATAAATCTAAGTCTGCTATACAATTTGCTACATGGAAGATTTTATAACGCCATGTATGGTATTAACAACAACACATGCGACGTTGCCGGCATCTCACATAAATCTGAGTCTGTTATACAATTGTATACAGGATATTTTCAATGCTATATGAAAGATAACAGACAACAGATAACAGGTAAAAGGTGGTAACAGGTAACAGGTGGTAACATATAACAGATAACTTATAACAGATAAAAGATAAAAGATGACAGATAACAGATAAAAAGTAACAGATAAAAGAAAACAGGTAACAGATAACAAATAACTGATAACTGAAAACTAAAAAATGAAAACTGAAATCTGAAGAATGAAAAATGAAAAATGAAAAATGAAAAATTGAAAATTAAAAATCAAAAATCAAAAATCAAAAATCAAAAATCAAAAATCAAAAATCAAAAATCAAAAATCAAAAATCAAAAATCAAAAATCAAAAACCGAAAATCGAAAATCGAAAATCGAAAATCGAAACTCGAAACTCGAAACTCGAAACTCGAAAATCGAAAATCGAAAATCGAAAATCGAAAATCGAAAATCAAAAATCAAAAATCAAAAATCAAAAATCAAAAATCAAAAATCAAAAATCAAAAATCAATAATCAATAATCAATAATCAATAATCAATAATCAATAATCAATAATCAAAAATCAAAATCAAAAATCAAATATCAAAAATCGAAAAATCGAAAAATCGAAAAATCGAAAAATCGAAAAATCGAAAAATCGAAAAATCGAAAAATCGAAAAATCGAAAAATCGAAAAATCGAAAATTAAAAATTAAAAATTAAAATAGAAAAATTAAAAATGAAAAATTAAAAATGAAAATTAAAAATGAAAAATTAAAAATTAAAATAGAAAAATGAAAAATGAAAACTGATAACTTATAAAAGATAACAGATACCAGATACCAGATAGCAG
The DNA here is from genome assembly GCA_963669975.1 of Acanthoscelides obtectus. Lineage (NCBI taxonomy): Eukaryota > Metazoa > Arthropoda > Insecta > Coleoptera > Chrysomelidae > Acanthoscelides > Acanthoscelides obtectus. Next base: position 79,281,618 of record CAVLJG010000007.1, on the reverse strand, counting down.
ATACCAGAAACCAGATACTAGACACCAGATACCAGACACCAGATACCAGATACCAGACACCAGATACCAGATACCAGACACCAAACACCAGATACCAGACATCAGATACCAGACATCAGATACCAGACACCAGACACCAGATACCAGACACCAGATACCAGATACAAGATACCAGATACCAGGCACCAGACACCAGATACCAGACACCAGATACCAGACACCAGATACCAGATACCAGATACCAGACACCAGATACCAGATACCAGACATCAGATACCAGACACCAGAAACCAGATACCAGATACCAGATACCAGATACCAGATACCAGACACCAGACACCAGATACCAGATACCAGATACCTGATACCAGATACCAGACACCGGATACCAGATACCAGATACCAGACACCAGATACCAAATACCAGATACCAGATACCTGAAACCAGATACCAGATACCAGACACCATACACCAGATACCAGTTAACAGATCAAAGATGCCAAAGGATAGAAAATGATTAGTGATAGTTATCGCTAGCATTGCATTAGCATGCCAGAAACTGCGCTACGTGAGGTTTTAAATAAAGACATCAACGTACAATATTTGGCATAGCGTTAGCATGCCAGAAACTGCGCTAGTCGACTATATTAAGCGGTGATCGATTGTTTTTCGTAGAAGACCACGTGACCTAGAGATTCAAGTCGTGCGACGTCGACGCGGTTTTCGCGGTTTTTTAGGAGGTTCGCGAAACGTCCGGAAGGAAAGAGGTACCGTTTCGGAAAGTAGAAACTCGGCGCTTTATCGGGAAGCGAGAGCCGCCGCGGTGAGAGGAACGGATCGGATCGAAAACGGCCGGTAAAGTCGAAAAATCGGCCGTTTTTTGGACCTTACGCGGCGTTATTTCACACTGGTTTCGCCGTTTATCGAAATATCGACTCGAGATCGGTCTCGTTCGATAGCTAGACGAAAAATACGTGCCTATTAGCTAAATCTGTTCGGTTCCGTGTCTCAGTTTTTTTTCTAGAAATGTTCGAAAAAAAAGCGACAAAAATGACGAATCGCCTTGAAAACTACGATATCTCCCTTATGCCGAAGAGAAAAGGAATTTCACGTGCCGCGTTTCGTACATCTCGGCGAGCGCTACAAATTACGCGGAAAGACGTTTTTTCGTTTACGGTACCCGTTTCGAGTAAACGAATCTCGAACGTCGTCAAGAATGACTTTTTTGCGTATAAAGCGCGCTGCTTCGCCGTATATCAGCTATCTCCTCCGAAGATAAAGGAGCTACGAACCTGACGATTTTTGCGTGAGAAAGCCCATGCTTCGGACACTCTTTTAATACTATTTTCATCATCATTATTCGTTTACGTTGAAAAGTTTCGATTTTTTAAAAATTCCTCGACAACACGCTACTTTTCGACGCGTGAAAAAGTCACCTTGTCATCCGGCTCTGTCCTCGCTTATTACTCCGTACGTGAGCGAGTAAAAATTATACAGCTATCGAAAAATAACGATAATGAGCTGACGAAACGATTCTGACCGTCAGAATTACCGTCAAATTTCGAAAAAGTAAACTTTGAGCGCCTCAAAAGTACCGATGACAACCGTTTTTCGGCGTACTTTGTCTTCGTCGATACGCACCTGCGTTACGGAGCGACGTAGCTACGATTTTTTTTCGCAAAACGAAAGACCAAAGTCTCCTGATTAAACCGACATACGACACGTTACCCGATCGCATTTTTTAAACTCGGCAGATTACAAAATTCAAAGATATGCACACATTTTTAGTTTGAAGTTTCAATTTTGAATTTCCCCTCCAGATCCCCGGATTCCTGTTAGGCGGGGTAATGTAGGTATAATCGTATTACGAAAGCGAGCGAGTGCGAGCGGAACGTCCGAAACGTGCCATTTTCGGCTTTATGTTGGTCGCTTCATCGAATATAGGATCACGCCGAATACCATTGTCCTTTTTTACGCGTGAAAATCAACATTTTCGAAAAGATTCAAAATTTCTATATTCCATTGTCTAAACGGACCGGACTAGAGCAATTAAAATCGTAGGAATCTAGTAGTTTTTTATGTTTACAGATTGCGATGTCTACCGCCAAAGGCTGCAATTATTCTTTGACGTTCATCAGTTTATTGAAATCATCATCGGTTTAAAAATACGATAAAAATATGATTGTAAGCCCCTATTCATGTTATAATTTTACAATATGGCATAAAGCTCCGCTTTTCCAACCGATTGATATAAAGCGTATGTCTGATTGCATCACCTCCGATTTCTAACCTACAATGTATGAATGTAAACATTATCGAAATCTTAATAATGAGGCTCCCGTTAATAAGGATTAATTAGAAGCTTAGAACAAGCAATCGCAGCTACAAATAGTGAAAGTGTTGTGTGAAGTGTTTACAGTTTATGTGTTTCTATTGCAAACGTAAGTAGTCAGTCACTTCTATGAAGTTCAGTAAGAGTTCAGTCTTGACCCTCAGTTCAATTTGTCTAAATATGTAGACCTATTAGCTGGCTAACAGTGGCACATATTATCAAGCAGATGAAGGAATATGCAAAGCGCTGAAAAATAGCATTGATAATCATATCTACTACCAAAGTTTTCAAAATTACTAAGACTTTCACAGCCACTGCAGTTGTTTATTTTGATCTCAATGCAGAATGTATGTACTTCGATTTAGAATGTAGCTGCTTTAAGGACTTGTCACTTCCAAGACTTGTCAAAACAACAGACACCATTACTTGTCAAAAAACTATAGCACTTGATGATTTCAAATTTCTATTCTGTTTTTAAAGATGTTATTATTATATGTCTAATTTCAAGGATACTCACATCTGTCCTGTTTCTAAGACTGATCTTAATCATAGATTACAGAAAAATTCATTATTGAATCAGAGGAAACAGATTACAAAATTTGATTTTCAAGCGATACTATTACTTACTGTCCAACAACTATAGTACTTAATAATTTCAAGCTTCTGGTCTAATTTTTGAGATGTTATTATTATATGTCATGTTTCTAATTGATTGATCATAATCATACAACATTAAAAAAAATAGAGGAAATTTTATTTTAAAGCGATAGCACATTTTTCTCCAGATCATAAAGCGAGCATTGTTCATCTGCTTCTGTTGAATTTTTCCCAAACGAAGAACTTTACCACCAACAAACTCATAAATATTGTAAAAACCTTGTAGTAGTAGTATCTCACCTGAGTAGTATGTATAAATGGAAAATAAGTAAACAAACTTGTCAGAATTAGAAGATCTAATTAGTCTTTAACTACACTAACAAATTTCTGTACAAGTGATGAAAATTGTTGATTACTCTCATGTTTTGAATGCAAATGGAATCATTGCTCACTTTTACATAGGCATTTGTGTTAGGTGTGAGATTCTGTCAGTGCACGGTTTGAAGTTTGTGACTACTTCTATGAAGTTCAGTAAGAGTTCAGTCTTGACCCTCAGTTCAATTTATTTAAATATGTAGACTTATTAGCTGGCTAACAGTGGCACATATTATCAAGCAGATGAAGGAATATGCAAAGCGCTGAAAAATAGCATTGATAATCATATCTACTACCAAAGTTTTCAAAATTACTAAGACTTTCACAGCCACTGCAGTTGTTTATTTTGATCTCAATGCAGAATGTATGTACTTCGATTTAGAATGTAGCTGCTTTAAGGACTTGTCACTTCCAAGACTTGTCAAAACAACAGACACCATTACTTGTCAAAAAACTATAGCACTTGATGATTTCAAATTTCTATTCTGTTTTTAAAGATGTTATTATTATATGTCTAATTTCAAGGATACTCACATCTGTCCTGTTTCTAAGACTGATCTTAATCATAGATTACAGAAAAATTCATTATTGAATCAGAGGAAACAGATTACAAAATTTGATTTTCAAGCGATACTATTACTTACTGTCCAACAACTATAGTACTTAATAATTTCAAGCTTCTGGTCTAATTTTTAGAGATGTTATTATTATATGTCATGTTTCTAATTGATTGATCATAATCATACAACATTAAAAAAATAGAGGAAATTTTATTTTAAGGCGATAGCACATTTTTCTCCAGATCATAAAGCGAGCATTGTTCATCTGCTTCTGTTGAATTTTTCCCAAACGAAGAACTTTACCACCAACAAACTCATAAATATTGTAAAAACCTTGTAGTAGTAGTATCTCACCTGAGTAGTATGTATAAATGGAAAATAAGTAAACAAACTTGTCATCTATCCCTTCGATTGGCAAATATTATCAAGCAGATGAAGGAATATGCAAAGCGCTGAAAAATAGCATTGATAATCATGTCTACTACCAAAGTTTTCAAAATTACTAAGACTTTCACAGCCACTGCAGTTGTTTATTTTGATCTCAATGCAGAATGTATGTACTTCAATTTAGAATGTAGCTGCTTTAAGGACTTGTCACTTCCAAGACTTGTCAAAACAACAGACACCATTACTTGTCAAAAAACTATAGCACTTGATGATTTCAAATTTCTATTCTGTTTTTAAAGATGTTATTATTATATGTCTAATTTCAAGGATACTCACATCTGTCCTGTTTCTAAGACTGATCTTAATCATAGATTACAAAAAAAATCATTATTGAATCAGAGGAAACAGATTACAAAATTTGATTTTCAAGCGATACTATTACTTACTGTCCAACAACTATAGTACTTAATAATTTCAAGCTTCTGGTCTAATTTTTAGAGATGTTATTATTATATGTCATGTTTCTAATTGATTGATCATAATCATACAACATTAAAAAAAATAGAGGAAATTTTATTTTAAAGCGATAGCACATTTTTCTCCAGATCATAAAGCGAGCATTGTTCATCTGCTTCTGTTGAATTTTTCCCAAACGAAGAACTTTACCACCAACAAACTCATAAATATTGTAAAAACCTTGTAGTAGTAGTATCTCACCTGAGTAGTATGTATAAATGGAAAATAAGTAAACAAACTTGTCATCTATCCCTTCGATTGGCAAATATTATCAAGCAGATGAAGGAATATGCAAAGCGCTGAAAAATAGCATTGATAATCATATCTACTACCAAAGTTTTCAAAATTACTAATACTTTCACAGCCACTGCAGTTGTTTATTTTGATCTAAATCGATTTAGAATGTAGCTGCTTTAAGAACTTGTGACTTCCAAGACTTGTCAAAACAACAGACACCATTACTTGTCAAAATTTGTAAGATAAGTACTCTTGCACAGTATAATCGTAACTTGGTATAGACATATTTGTGATATCGCTTAGATTAAGCCTGCCAGGGGAGTGAAAGTTACCTATACGAGTACTGAACTCTACATTAAAATAATTTATGATGCCATGTGTTGTATCTAAACTATTTTTATTTTTGCAGATCACATAATTATTACATACATCCCTTAAAAGGGCCCAATTTGAAGTAACATATTATAGAGTTCAATTTTCACATTGTTGTTATTTTTACGGGTTCTTCTTTCTGGCGATGGAAAGTTCAATTGCTTCTCCCTATTATACCTAAACAATGTAGGTCTATTTTCTTTTTTCCCATCCACAAAGTGACAACTACATAAGTATGCACCAGGACCTGGTTCAACAACTGTTCTCCTGCAATAAATAGTAAAAATAAGACAAAAGTTCAATTTGAAAATATCCTATCAAAGAACGGTAGCTCATGTGAATAGCAATATCTAAATACAGCATTTTTTATAAGCAAGATACACACACATTAGCGGATCGCTCAGTTACATACCTGCTTGTAAACTAACGGCCTTATTTTCAACAAAAATTGTTTTAAAACTCCACTTTAACCACTTGATACGGAAGAAGTTTTCTCAAGGTGTTTATGTTTACTTTTTTTTTAGTTTTACGGATTTCCTTACTATGATATTTAGGAATTAACTTTCAGAATCTTAATTTTTCCTTTCATTATGTTGTAGATGCACACATCTCACAATAGGAGTTATTGAATTTTAATTTTAAACAAAATACATTTCATTTTCCAGGTTAGAAAAAATTACCTATGACAATGACATTGACATTACAAAACAGAAAACATATACACTGAAGAAAGCATAGTCCACTGCTATCCATAGACGAACACGGTTGACATATGTCAGTGTCAAGCGCCATTTTTTTGCAAGTCGTGTTATAGCTAGATTTATGCGACGATCCTCATATAAATCTAAGTCTGCTATACAATTTGCTACATGGAAGATTTTATAACGCCATGTATGGTATTAACAACAACACATGCGACGTTGCCGGCATCTCACATAAATCTGAGTCTGTTATACAATTGTATACAGGATATTTTCAATGCTATATGGAAAATAACAGATAACAGGTAAAAGGTGGTAACAGGTAACAGGTGGTAACATATAACAGATAACTTATAACAGATAAAAGATGACAGATAACAGATAAAAGAAAACAGATAACAGATAACAAATAACTGATAACTGAAAACTAAAAAATGAAAACTGAAATCTGAAGAATGAAAAATGAAAAATTGAAAATTAAAAATCAAAAATCAAAAATCAAAAAATCAAATCGAAAAATCGAAAAATCAAAAAATCGAAAAATCGAAAAATCGAAAAATCGAAAAATCGAAAAATCGAAAAATCGAAAAATCGAAAAATCGAAAAATCGAAAAATCGAAAAATCGAAAAATCGAAAAATCGAAAAATCGAAAAATCGTAAAATCGAAAAATCGAAAAATCGAAAAATCGAATAATCGAAAAATCGAAAAATCGAAAAATCGAAAGATCGAAAAATCGAAAAATCGAAAAATCGAAAAATCGAAAAATCGAAAAATAGAAAAATAGAAAAATAGAAAAATAGAAAAATCGAAAATTTAAAATTAAAAAATAAAAATTAAAATAGAAAAATTAAAAATGAAAAATTAAAATAGAAAAATGAAAAATGAAAACTGATAACTTATAAAAGATAACAGATACCAGACATCAGATACCAGACACCAGACACCAGATACCAGACACCAGACACCAGATACCAGACATCAGATACCAGACACCAGAAACCAGATACCAGATACGAGATACCAGATACCAGACACCAGATACCAGATACCAGATACCAAACACCAGATACGAGATACCAGATACCAGCCACCAGATACCAGACACCAGATACCAGATACCAAACATCAGATACCTGATACCAGATACGAGATACCAGATACCAGACACCAGAAACCAGATACCAGATAAAGAGATAACAGATACCAAATACCAGATACCAGACACCAGATACCAGACACCAGATACCAGACACCAGATACCAGATACCAGACACCAGATACCAGACATCAGATACCAGATACCAGATACCAAACATCAGATACCTGATACCAGATACCAGATACGAGATACCAGATACCAGACACCAGATACCAGATACCAGACACCAGAAACCAGATACCAGATAAAGAGATAACAGATACCAAATACCAGATACCAGATACCAGATACCAGATACCAGATACCAGATACCAGATACCAGACACCAGATACCAGATACCAGATACCAGATACCAGACACCAGATACCAGATTCCACACACCATATACCAGACATCAGATACCGGATACCAGATACCAGACACCGGATACCAGATACCAGATTCCAGACACCAGATACCAGATACCAGACATCAGATACCAGATACCAGACACCAGACACCACATATCAGATACCAGACACCAGATACCAGACACCAGACATCGGATACCAGATACCAGATAAAGAGATAACAGATACCAAATACCAGATACCATATACCAGATACCAGATTCCAGACACCAGATACCAGATACCAGATACCAGACACCAGATACCAGACACCAGATACCTGATACCAGACACCAGATACCAGACACCAGACATCAGATACCAGACACCAGACACCAGGCACCAGATACCAGACACCAGAAACCAGATACCAGATACGAGATACCAGATACCAGATTTCAGATACCAGATACCAGACACCAGATACCAGACACCAGATACCAGATGCCAGACACCAGATACCAGATACCAGACATCAGATACCAGACACCAGATACCAGATGCCAGACACCAGATACCAGATACCAGACACCAGACACCACATACCAGATACCAGACACCAGACACAGATACCGGACACCAGATACTAGACACCAGACACTAGATACCAGATACTAGATACCAAATACCAAATACCAGATACCAGATACCAGATACCAGACACCAGACACCAGATACCAGACACAAGACACCAGATACCAGATACCAGACATAAGATACCAGATACCAAATACTAGATACTAGACACCAGATACCAGATACCAGATACCAGACACCAGATATCAGATACCAAATACCAAGTACCAAATACCAGTTACCAGATACCAGATGCCAGATACCAGATACCTGATACCAGATACCGGATACCAGATACCAGACACTAGACACCAGATACCAGATACCAAATACCAGATATCAGATACCAGATACCAGACACCAGACACGAGACATCAGGCACCAGACACCAGATACCAGATATCAGATACCAGACACCAGACATCAGATTCCAGACACCAGATACCAAATGCCAGATACCAGATACCAAATACCAGATACCAGACACTAGATACCAGATACCAGATACCAAATACCAGATACCAGATACCTGATACCAGACACCAGATACCAGACACCAGATACCAAATACCAGATACCAGACACCAGATATCAGATCCAGACATCAGACACCAAACACCAGATATTAGATACCAGATACCAAATACCAGATACCAGATACCAGACACCAGACACCAGATATCAGATCCAGACATCAGACACCAAACACCAGATATTAGATATCAGATACCAGATACCAAATACCAGATACCAAATACCAGATACCAGATACCTGACACCAGATACCAGATACAAAATACCAGATACCAGATACCAGATACCAGACACCAGATATCAGATCCAGACATCAGACACCAAACACCAGATATTAGATATCAGATACCAGATACCAAATACCAGATACCAAATACCAGATACCAGATACCTGGTACCAGACACCAGATACCAGATACCAGACACCAAACACCAGACACCAGATACCAAATACCAGATACCAGATACCAGATTCCAGACACCAGATATCAGATCCAGACATCAGACACCAAACACCAGAGATTAGATATCAGATACCAGATACCAAATACCAGATACCAGATACCAGATACCAGACACCAGATACCAGATACCAGATATTAGATACCAGACACCAGACACCAGATACTAGACACCAGACACCAGATACCAGACACCAGATACCAGATACCAGACATCAGATACCGGATACCAGATACCAGATACCAGATTCCAGATACCAGACACCAGATACCAGACATCAGATACCAGACACCAGACACCAGATACCAGATGCCAGACACCAGATACCGGATACCAGATACCAGACATCAGATACCAAACACCAGATACCAGATACCAGACACCGGATACCGGATACCAGATACCAGACACCAGACACCAGATACCTGATACCAGATACCAGATACCAGACACCGGATACCGGATACCAGATACCAGATACCAGATACCTGATACCAGATACCAGATCAAAGATGCCAAAGGATAAAAAATGATTAGAGATAGTTATCGCTAGCATTGCATTAGCATACCAGCAACTGCGCTACGTGAGGTTTTAAATAAAGACATCAACGTACAATATTTGGCATAGCGTTAGCATGCCAGAAACTGCGCTAGTAGAGTAATATTACGTTACAACTTCATTTTATAATTTTTAATTCGCGCAACTCCTCAATTATAGACATGATTTCATTATTATGCCCGTTATTACCAGCATACGCAGATGCGATGAGCAAGCGCAATCGATTGACCAACTCATTGGGATCATCAAAATACACATACTCAATTGGTTTAGGGGAATACTCTAATATACCACCCCTTACATGTTTGAATGATTGTGATCTGGGTCGAGCTTTAGGAGGTGCCGGTTTCTGAAAAGACCCCGTTTTGCTTGCACCCTCAGCGGATACTTTTATTAGATTGTGTTTTACTAAATATGGTCGAATTATTGTTTTATACTTGAAAGTGTTTACTCCTTGAATTTGTAAATTAGAATCAAAATTACGTCGATATGCATTGGTCCGTTTTAGCATATCCATGTAGTGCTCCAGATCGGTCTGTTTATATCCACGAGGGTCTTTCTTGAACAACAACTCGTACAGACCTGGCGTTCCTGGATATCTGATATTGTCTAAGATTAGATCCGACTCCTCGAGGGTTATTGGGGTATTCCCCAATTTTAATTTTTCGCCGATCCAATCGTGTGTTATACCGTGATATCGATCAAAATTCTCTTCATCCCCCATTTGGACTCATCGATATATTGACGAGGTAATGGATGGAACTGTTCTAAATAACTTTGATAACCAGGTGTTTTGCTTAGGCGCCGAAACTCTTCCCGTGTGTGAGCAATCATTTGCTCGTCAACATCACGTTCTCGTTCTAGTACTGTAGCATCGGGACGTGATTCTTCTATCCCGGAAACGTCTTGTAAAATAGAGTGCTCGGGAAGGTTAGAGAATGTGTCTTCAAGGAAACTTGTAGTAGTGGGGAGGTATCTATTGTATTGTAAGCAACGAGAATTTTCGGGAGCCGCTGCCGGTCACGGGGAGTACTGCTGCGTTATCTGCTGTTATCACTTCGACCAGCCGTCGACAGGCAGTCTGAGCAGAAACGTTGGGCGGTGCGCGTCGTGCCCGGATTCCCTGCCGCTCAGTTATATCGATAAACAATATTTGTTCGTAATAAAGGTGTATTTAACCAAAACTAGTGTTCTTCCCCATTGTTTCTAACATCAGAAGTGAGATTCGCCCGCGACAACCACAGTGGATTGTGATTTGTTCGTAAACATTGGCGTTTTTGTTGTTGTTGTTTTGCGAGAACAAAGGAAATCGGGCCAGCGTTGGGACTACTTCGCAATAGTTTGAAAGTTGAGCCGTGGTGCGTGTCTGGATCACGTATTGGAGGTGCTAGTAAGGAAACAACAATGGCTTCAACGGACGAAGACCCCGCCCAGTCGCTGGTAACAGAATTGGTGAAGGCCCTGCAGTCCCAAAGGTCGGCAGAACAGGTAGACTTGCCCTATTTTAGACCCGAAATAAATGAATCCAGTAAATGGGTAAGTCAAATTGAAACTATTAAGCAGGAAGTTGGATGGTCTGACGTGCAAACTCTGGCAAGGATTGGTCGATTTTTGCTAAGCGGTGCCAAAAGATGGTTTGAACGTTGGAACCCAGATAACAGGGATTGGGTCACCTTTCGAAATGATTTCATTGAGCCAAAAAGAAATTTGGGGCGTTTGTTGGAGGAGGCAACAAAATTCAATAGTTCTTATGTCAACACTTATGAAAGTTATGTGCATGAAAAATCAGCCATGCTCGAGAACTTACGTGCAAATTGGTGTGAAAGCGATCTGGTTGAACTCATAGTTTACGGAATTTCTCAACTAGAAGTGCGCAATGCCGCGATGAATGCTAACTGCAGAAATATTTCTCAATTATTGGTTTTCTTGTCACCTTTCGTTAAGCATCCATGTAATGACAAGCAAAACAGTGCCGAAACAGACTCTTCTTCATTCAAAAGGAAATATTTTTGTGTTGATAAGCAAAAAAAATGTCTTTTCTAAGAATTCTAAGAAGTGTTTTCAGTGTGGGAAATTGGGACACGTTAAAGCAAATTGCGTCAAGAAAACCAAGTTAGTGTCAGACGACAGATACAACGTTGTAAGTCAACGCGACTTACCGAGTACATCACAGAGTTCTGAAATTTGCAGTTTTTGTGCTAAGAAAGGTCACAGCGTATCGAATTGCTTTACAAAAGCTGCTATTGATAAACATCGCAACATAAACTTTTGTTCTAGTGGAAAACCAGTTGGGTCCACCGAAATATTAATTGATGGTTATCATATTTTCTGTTTAGTTGATACTGGAGCTGATTTATCATTGATATCTGATAAGTTCCTCTACTTATTTGATAATAAGGTTGTTAGCTGCAATGTTATTTTGAAAAGACTAGCTAACGTTACAATTAAGGCTACAAAGAAGTTTACGGGTTGTTATGCGAAAATTTCTGGTGTTGATATTCCGATGTATTTTATTTTTGTTTCTGGCGAGATGTTTTGATGGGGCGTAATATTTTTGAGGATGAAAGTCTCGCCACCATAACAGATCGTCAAGGATCACGCGTTGTGCGACGTCAGCTGCCTGGCATAAATCGCGTTTCAGAAGATTTTGGTGCTTTAGTCACAGAAGTTGAAGTACCTGAAGAACATCGCGTGGGTCTTGAAGTTATATTGCAAGATTTTAGTGGCATGATTACAACAGGCGATAAAGTTGGTGCAATGAATAATGTCTGCCTGAAAATTCGTCTTGAAAAGGAAGTAGTCTTCCGCATGTCGATTATTTCAGCAGAAATCCTGTACAAACAATTCTCCGAGTGTCGCATAACAGTTGGGCATACATAGAGCAAAAAGGAAACGAAGAAGTTCAGAACATGCTACGACAACTCAGAGAAGGCAACCTTGATGCAAACCAGTATGCTGAAGAGGATGAAATGCTTTATTCCAAACAAGTAAATGCAGATGGTACGACAAATTTGCAGTGGCTGAGGTCTTCAGGGATACTGTTATTTTGGTCTCTGTCTCGTCAGCAGCAGAGCCAGCTGAAGACTGAGGTCTTCAGGGATACTGTTATTATGGTCTCTGTCTGGTCAGTTGCAGAGCCAGCTGAAAGCTGAGGTCTTCAGGGATACTGTTATTTTGGTCTCTGTCTCGTCAGTAGCAGAGCCAGCTGAAGGCTGAGGTCTTCAGGGATACTGTTATTTTGGTCTCTGTCTCGTCAGCAGCAGAGCCAGCTGAAGGCTGAGGTCTTCAGGGATACTGTTATTTTGGTCTCTGTCTCGTCAGCAGCAGAGCCAGCTGAAGGCTGAGGTCTTCAGGGATACTGTTATTTTGGTCTCTGTCTCGTCAGTAGCAGAGCCAGCTGAAGGCTGAGGTCTTCAGTGATACTGTTATTTTGGTCTCTGTCTCGTCAGTAGTAGAGCCAGCTGAAGGCTGAGGTCTTCAGGGATATTGTAAGATTGGTCTCTGCCTCATCAGTAGCAGAGCCAGCTGAAAGCTGAGGTCTTCAGGGATATTGTAAGATTGGTTTCTGTCTTGTTAGTAGTAGAGCTACTAGTACTGAAGTTTTAGAGTTTTATTTTAATGAGACGGTCATCGCCGTCACTGTTAAAGGTTTATTTGATTGAATTTACGTGCAATTCTGTAATCGAATTGTGAATTTTGGTCTTAGTACCGGTAGTGGTTGATTCAGATTTGAATCATATTTGTGAGATCATAGTTGTGGCAAGTACTCAAAGTGCTTGTATTTGATTTGATTCACAGATTCGGCTAGTGGTGCAGAGGGCGTCGAGAACGCCGCGGCCATCAGGAAGGCCGTGTAAGCAACGAGAATTTTCGGGAGCCGCTGCCGGTCACGGGGAGTACTGCTGCGTTATCTGCTGTTATCACTTCGACCAGCCGTCGACAGGCAGTCTGAGCAGAAACGTTGGGCGGTGCGCGTCGTGCCCGGATTCCCTGCCGCTCAGTTATATCGATAAACAATATTTGTTCGTAATAAAGGTGTATTTAACCAAAACTAGTGTTCTTCCCCATTGTTTCTAACAGTATATATTTGTCGGTGTTAATTTCTGTGAAAGTGGTGATTTCTGAGGTGTTTATGTTTTAGATTCTAATTTCCAGTTCTCTGGTTTTACTTTGACTGGCTCTACTTTTTCAAGTAACTGCTGGAGCGGTTCCGATATAGGTTTCCACTGCTTTTGCAATTGGGTTTCCGATTGGGCAATATCCGACTTTAATGCTCGATACTTTTCTTTGACTGCTTGTCTGGCTTTCACCAATTCCTTTGCAATTTTTGGATCCATATCACGTATTATGGAGAGGCTGGCGTAACACTGGTACTGCTAATCTTACACGCTCTTTATATACCACACTATAGGTATATATACTTGTCGAAACCTTTCCGATACCTCCCATTATTTTTGGGTGAATCTTTATCAACCACAACAAAACCGTATGGTTCCTGCCAGCACAGTGAGCAAATATCTTTAAACTGTTGAAACGACATATCCAAGCTAATGTGATCATCGTAAATATGCTTCAAATTTAATGCATCCTGTGCTAAAAGTATTAGAAGATTTGCATTATCTCTTAATAACTGCTTGGGAATTGCTGTGTATGTTTGACACAGGTAGAAGCAATCTGTATTTTTGTGTCGCCCAAAACTAAAGTACTGACGCATTATATCCTGATTACATGATGCAACATCATCAAAAATCATAATCGCATTTGATTCGATTTCCGCTGGAGGCTTAATATCATCACCGTTCGTGTACTCGTAATATCCTATCTCTTTTAGAGGTTCTAAAACTGAGCGAAGAAATTGATACTTTGTTTGGTAGGGTGATTTACAAAACAAATAGACATTTTCATATCGTAATCCGTGAGGGTGTATTAATAGGGTGATCATGATATTAGTCTGTCCAGCACCACTATTACCAACAATTAGAGCCCGTTTAGAAGCACCATTGAACACACTTCCATGTTTTCGGAACGTTTTTTCTTGCACTATTCCATCGTAATTACCTACCTGAAGCTTTGGTATCGTCTGCTCAATTCTCATGATGTTGTGTGATTACTAGTAGCCATCCAAATGGACTCCTATATATAGAACCTCCCGCTCTATTCGTAATAAGAGTATATAATGATTGTGCACTCACCATGACACGTACTTTCCAGCAGACACCGATCGTGCGAGGTCGCGGCCTCATTTCCAACGTAATAGAAAATCTCCCTTTCGAAGCCCACATCCCAGGTTACAATTTCTGTGGCCCGTCAACCAAACTGCAAAAACGTCTTCAACGAGGAGATGTTGGTATAAATCCACTTGACGAATTTTGCAAACAACACGACATTTTCTATTCTCAGCAGAAAGATCTCACTGCGCGTCAACAAGCGGACAAACTTTTGGCTGATCAAGCTATACAGCGAGCCTTCGCATCCGACAGCTCTTTTGGAGAACGAATGGCAGCTTTGGGAGTTGCTGGAGCAATGAAAGCTAAAAAAAAAGATGGGTTTTGGCCTGCGAAAACATCGTACACAACAAAGAAAGAAACGTTTGAACAAGATGGGAAAGGATTTGCGAAAAAAATCACCAAAATCGCAAAGTTCCAAGCGACGTTTGCGGATTCTGCCTCTACCGAAAACAGGTGGCTTTCTACCTTTACTTCTACCTATACTCGGGGCTCTTGGAGCTCTTGGAGGTGGTGCTGCCTCCATTGCAAAAGCTGTCAATGATGCTAAAGCCAATCAGTCACAACTTGCGGAACAGAAGCGTCATAACTTGGCTTTAGAAGCCTCTCGCAAGGTTTCTCCCACGGGAAAGGGGTTTTTTTTAGCACCGTACAAAAAAAACTGCTAAGGCACCTACCATCCCATGCGCTTTCCGATATTGAACTACTTTACTTTGCAAAACAACTTAACATTCCTTTTTTTCGAGGAGTATTCATGAAAGATCAATTACCAAAGGGTATACAGACTTGTGAAAGTGGAATTGTTAATTTGGATGACTCGTCTGGCAACGGGACTCATTGGGTTGCCTACGTGAAAAATGGCAATCTTGTCTCATACTTGGGAATCTGCGCCCTGCACTGCAGCTGATAAGATATTTTGGTAGCAGTGATAAAAATGTTCGCATTGTATACAATTATACTCCAATACAAAAGTTTAATGCTCACAATTGTGGACAGCTATGCTTACAATTTCTATATATTTCTTACTGTTACTCCTAATACAGAAGTTGCAATTCAAACGTTCTACAGTAATGACGTCCCTCACATTTACGCTGTCGGGAACTTCTTCCACTCTCGAATCACATTTTAATCCCCCGCTATATCTTGATGATAATGTGGACTATGAAATCGGGTTGTGCAACTTTGAATCCTTCAATGTTATTCCCAATATAGACAAAACTAATAATAAGTTTCCATGTGACAATGAACTAACTACTTACATTTCCTACAGGCGCATATGAAATTCGAGATATTATTGATTATTTAGATCAAAATCTCCCAGAAGGGAAAATTATTAGCATTACACCTCATATGAATTCCACAACAGTTTCTCTCAAAGCCAATTTTACGATTGATTTTTCACAGAATGGTGCCATTGCATCCCTTCTCGGATTTAAACCTCGACGTCTTGACCCAATCATTAGACATACGTCTGATTTTCCTGTGCAAATTTTGAAAGTGAATTCAATATGTGTTGCTTGCAATGTAGCCACAGGCTCATATTCCAACGGTGTGCCAAGCCACATCATCCATCAATTTTTTCCCTCTGTTTCGCCCGGGTATAAAATCGTTGAATCACCTCAAAATATTTTATATTTCCCAGTGAGTGTTAAAGCAATCACAACCATTACCGTCAACATTGTTGATCAAGACGGTCACATAATTAATTTTCGTAACGAGACCATTACACTTCGACATCATTTACGATCCGGTAACAATGGGCATTAGATATTACGCGCCTCCGATCTCTTTTCCCTATAAAAAGCGAGGTCAGTCGAAACCATCTATTAGTGGTAAGCCGTCCCGCATACGCAGAAGATCATTTCGACAACAATCAACATTGCAACTTACTAACGATAATAGAAAATTTTTGGAAAATCTAGGTTTTCACGTGTTGTAGGATGAGTATTCTCAACGTTACACAAAAACCTCTTGTTGATAATTCTATTACAGAACTAGAGTATCACACTTATCAACCTTTTATCAATTCCAACTTTGACTACAACGATGAAATTCGCATTGCTGTTCAAGAACTAGATGCCTATACCCTCCCGTCACAAAGTCTTTTGTATCTCGAAGGAGAATTAACCAAAGCCGATGGAACTGCTGTTACGACTAAAAACGCTGATGGAACTACTGTTAAAACTCTGCAATTAATCAATAACGCTTTTGCTTTTCTGTTCCGTGAGCTCCGTTATGAACTGAACGGAGTTGTAGTCGATTCCGTTCGAAATGTTGGTCTTACCTCCACCCTTAAAGGGTATCTGTCTTTTAATGAAAATGAGAGTTCACGCTTGCAAAATGCTGGCTGGTTCCCAAAAGACACTTTTATTTCTGAGTCTGGCAAGTTCAATGTTTGTATTCCTTTAAGCATGTGGATGGGATTCTTTGAAGACTATCGAAAAATTCTCCTCAATATGAAACAGGAGTTAGTATTAATCCGTAGTAGTCATGACCTTGATGCTGTTGTAGCAACTACTACATCCGAAAAACCAAAAATTCGGATTGATAAGATTCAGTGGAGAGTACCCCACGTATCTGTTGACATTCCTCAGCAACTAGCTCTTACAAAAATTCTCAACAAAAACATGGAAATTCCACTATATTTTCGCAGTTGGGAACTAGTAGAGTATCCATCACTCCCTGAAACAACGCGTCACACCTGGCCAGTCAAAACTACAACGAAGCTCGAGACCCCTAGACATGTTATCCTAGCCTTTCAAACTAATAAAAAACAAGTATCTACCTCCAATATGTCACAATTTGATCATTGCAAGTTGACCAATATTCGGGTTTTCCTCAACTCCGACCGCTTCCCATATAATGATCTCTTTTTGGATTTTAAAAACCAAAAATTTGCTCTCTTGTATGAAATGTACTCAAAATTCCGCTCCTCCTATTATGAGAGTGAAAATGAACCTCTGTTTTCCCCAAAAGATTTCCTTTCTATTGCCCCTATCACACATATTGATTGCTCTAAACAGAAGGAAAGTATCCAATCTGGATCGGTGGTTATGCGAATTGAATTTGAGACAAGTGAAAATGTTCCTCCGGAAACATCTGCTTACTGTCTCATCCTACACGATCGCGTTTTCACCTACAACCCTTTAACCAAAATTGTTGAACAGCGATAGAGCTTAATCAATCACGATCAATCACAATATAAATATCTTTGTTCAGACTAAATCTCCTTCATTCTCATTATGACATCATCCTACAGACAAGCTCTCAGAGAGTATTATCAGAAATTGCAAAGTTTGAAAGAAGCACTCAATTCCTATATTGTCAAAGACGCATTCTATATACAAAATTCTCCAACTTACAAATATGAGTGTCGTTTTGGATGTTCAAGGATTTAAAATTGAAAATAATAAATTTCTCGCAAAAGAATTTTGCGCCTATGATGGTGTTAGGTTATGTCATTATATTTTCAAAGCTCCTTTTCCTTGGGATCTGCTGCCACCACCGTTGAAGATTCAGGCGAAGTGGTTGACTGATAATTACCATGGTATCTCCTGGAATTCAGGGTTTACACCCCTACATAAGTTTGGAAACATTATTAAACATATTGCGGATGGGGCAGACAGAATTTATGTGAAAGGACGTGAAAAAGCAGCCTACCTGAGAAACTTCACCAGCAAACCAATAATCGAGCTTGAAGAGCAGCCTCACCCCTTCACCGGCGAAGTGTTTTTACCATACAACAGATATTTGCATGTGTGCGATGTCTAACGTTTTTTATTTGTATGAAAATTTCATCATGTCATAATTTTTGTCAATAAACATATGTTTCTTCATTTAATGTATTTTTTACCCCTTCCTCCCACATAACACTACACAATATTCCTATCTTACAATCTTTATTATTTTATAAATACATCAAAGCGTTGCTTCTTCCCCTCTATTTTTACATTACATTACATACTCGCAATTTTACTAAACCTACTTCTTACTACTTTTATACATATCACAGACATACCTCCACTTTAATAATTTACACTTTAAACCTTTCTGTAAACACTGTTTGCCTATAATCTACTGTCAAGTATTTTTTTAACACTTCTTCGACTAGTTGCACTCGCCTTTGAAACCTACATCTATCTGCCATCTCCCCGTTACTTCTTCGAGCTTCTCTATATGCATATTGCCATGCATACATGATATGTACTTTGTTTTTTGTTTCGTTGAAGGATACGGTCTTTGGAATAATACTTATATGTTCACCTTCATTGCACATGTTACTTTTGCTGGTGCACTTTTTAGTCACCCCACTACTTTTTCCTTCTACCAACATTGTCTCCACTCTCTTAAACCTTGCTTCCGTTTGCCAACAATACCTCCACCCTCTGAAACCCTGCTTCCTTCACTGCTGCACCTGTCGCAATCTCCTTCTCTCCTGTATAATCCATCTTAGTCTCGCACCACGACCCATGCCTGGAGGTATACTTCTCTGCATGGGCACCTGAATCAACTGATCCGAATTAGAACCTGCTTCATCATCCCAATTCTCTTCCACTGCCACTTCCGGCGACGGATTCCTGACTCCATATCGGCTAACCGGTGTGGTGTCCATGGGTGTTCGGGACCCAGATGGAGGATGCTGCGGTGTGGTGTTCATAGGTGTTCTGGACTCAGATGGTTGATGCGGCGGTGTGGTGCCCATATGCGTTCTGGGCCATGGGTCGTCCCAATTTTCTTCTTCAGGATGTATTCTGTTGAATGGGCGTATAACCGCCACCGGCTTCCCCTCCCACACCGTCGGCAACTTAAATGTTTGTCTTGCACTCATTGTTTGATTCGTGCTGTCTGCTAACAACTGCCTCCTCTCCGAGCGCTGCACTAATTTAAACACATATTTCCAAGGTCATACCGTCTACCACTCACGACTTCAAGGTCACATTTCAAGGTTATATTTCAAGGCCATATTTCGATTCAAGGTCACATTTCAAGGCTATATTTCAAGGTTGCATTTCAAGGTCATATTTCAAGGCCATGTTTCAAGGTTACATTTCGAGGTTAAATATGCGTTCAAGGTTGGCTCCCAAGGTCGACTCTCAAGGGCGTTCTAGAACATACAACCCCTACCTACTCATTTACATTTTACATTTTTGCGGATTCTAGAATACGTATTTGTTAAACAATTTTTATCACCCATCTTAATCACTGACATTATACTATCTCTACAATCACCGCAAAATGATATTCATTATTACAAACTGCAAAGGAAAAATATACTTATATCTATCAAATATATGACATAAATTTATAAAAAAAAATATACGTAAAGGCTTTTTCCAGAAGCTTCCATATAATAATTGCAATTTCAAATAAATTGATCTCCTTATGAGGATCATTATCTATCATTTTGCTAATTTCAGGAAAAAATAAGTGTTATTAGTAGCATATTAGCAGCAAATTATTCGTTTACCATATCATTTACTCATCGACAATTTTTCTACCTGTATCATTTAATACCTACGCCAAATTAGTCATGCACAAAAATTATACTTTGTCGACAAAAATTTACAGTCACTCGTATTTATTGTCTTTCACTTATATACACTAAATAGTTCATGTTCGCTGACGTTTAAGCAACAGCTACAAAACGAGTTCACAAGTGTACTCCAGCTTGTGCTAAGTTAACATACGAGGGATGTCTTTTAAGTTTTGCATATGGAAATAAAACAACACGGTAGGTAGTTTTAGATGTCTTTATTGTCTTTCGAAGTATTCTCTACGAAGATTAATACACATCTGCATGCGCTCGAACCAATTTTCGTAGCACTTATTCCACTCGTTTACTGGCAGATCCAAAACGGCATTTTTAAATACAGCCTTGTTTTTTTGGCTGTGTGCGAGCTTGCATTGTCTTGGTGGAGGATGATTCTTATTTCGGGGTTGATTTTTCGAATCTCTGTGATGACTTTTGGCAAACAAATGGTGGTATACCAATCCGCAGTAACAGTTCTTTGCTCATTAAGAGGAATTGTTGCAATATGTCCCGCATTTGACACAAATGTCGCGACCATCTTTTTCGAAACACTTCGAGAACGGATGACTTTTGTTGGTTTTTCTTCATCACCACTAAAAATGCTGTACCAATTTTTTGATTTTCCGGAATTGAAACGGTCAAGCGTTTTTTGACACCAATTAACCCTGGCTGCTTTCTGCTCTTCAGTCAACAGGTGGGGTATCCAACGAGAAACTAATTTTCTTACTCCTAATTCTTCATGTAAAATTGTTTGAATTGAGGTCTTTGAGATCTTCAAGGACGCCTCAATCTCGCGATATGTCACATGTCTATCTTCAATGATGAGTTTGCGCACAGCATCGACGTCTTCCTGGGATGACTGCCGTTTTTTGTGCACCCACCCTGGGATCGTCGCTAAGGCCCGTATCGTCAGTCGACCCTACCATTGTAGGGCGCGTTTATGGCCTCCTTGATTGTCATACTCCTTTCTCTCCTTCAAAAATTTCTAGATTACTCTTGTTCCGTGTCAGCGTCAACGCTCTCCTATTGTGAAGATATGTTTTCTTTTTAAATTGTAGGAAATTTCAGGCTGATAAAACATGATATAACTCAAAAGCAAGCACAATTTGATGCAAATAGATGTTTGTGACATAACCTCAAAATAGAGTTCTACCACGGAGAAGTAGAAAACTATGACAATCAAGGGGGCCATAAAGGCGCCCTACAATTGTAGGGACGACTTACGATACGGGCCTAAGACTCACCCGTGCACGTTTGAATTGTCCATACCAATGGAAAATTGTCGACTGATGTGGCGCTTCGTTGCCGAAAACAGACAGTAACTCAGCAAGTCATTCTTGTTGCGATAATTACACACTTAAAAATTCACTGTAGTGAGAACACTGCACGTATCGTTGTGAAACTTTGAATTTAAGTTTACTAAAGAGTGAGTGTAAGATTCAGTACTGACGTTCGGTCCGCGCGGCCTACTAAGTTTCTATATGCGTAACGTAGAAAAACCTACGAAATGTGAAAAAAACTACTAAATGTCACTTTTAGATACGTAAAGATACGTAATACCCGTGCGGGTTCGGATATACAGCTCAAATACATATGATAGCGGCCATTTGTAATGCCTTTAGAGCATTTTAAATTTTAGAATCCTTTTTAAGTGTATTATCTACGTGCATTCAGTTCGAGAATGCCCGCACGGGTATTACGTAAAAAACGTATAAAACGTCAAAAAAACTATAAAATGTCATCTTGCAGACTAGATAGTTTTTAGGGTGCAAACAGTCATTCCACGTTTGGACTAGGATGATTGTAAGCGTCCATCTATGAAGGAAGGCGAGTAATCTGTAGTTTTCATCTCTGAGAAGAAAGTTGGTTGAATAGCAAGATCGCATCTGGATGATTATGTGTATTGGTCTGCATATGTATAAAATCAGTGATATTTTCTGTGTAAGAAAATCATTACTGAATATGCTGCCAATGAAGTATATCTGTTGGCTGTGCCCAACGGGTTATTTTTATGTTGTGCTTTCTGAAGAGAGGTTATGTTCAAAGTTATAAATTACGAAAAACTGAGGATAATGACGGGAAATCATCACCGCGCCCGAGTTGTGTGTAATTACTGTTAGTATGTACATGGCTTGTAATTCGACAGTATAATTATTTCTTATCTCACTCGTTTTTTAAATTCAGCAAATTTGTATGTGTAATTTCCAGAATGGATAAGAAAAAGTGGATGCGCAACTAATTTTTAGCCTTGAATCACAATTAGGTGTATTTGAGACAAGAACCCAACGTAATTATCATCAACACATACAACTTACAGCTTAGACCTCCAGTAATGCCATCTCAGAAGCAGATCTTACATCACATCAGAGCCAAAGATTGATAACAAGTCTCATGACTTTTAGGCAACACGTACAACTAAGTGCTAAGTTAATATCTTGTAGAAAAAAAAAGGTTAGTAGAACTGGGAAAAGCCTCCTCTTATAGATTGTTTCACAATCTCGACACGCTAGGGACAACGGAGCCGTCATATCATCCAGTTCTGGATGTACGAAGTTCACCACGGTTAGGTTGGCAGGCATGTCAGGCAGGTCTGTCTGTCAGGCTCATCGCGTGGCGGAATCATGGAGGAGAGCTCTGAGGAGCAAAGCCCACTAGTGTAGCGGTAGAAGAGCGCTAGATCCCCGACGGCCCGCCGGTGCGGAAGGATCTCGAGACTGACTGTTAGGGAAGAGTAATCGATTACTCGGACAGCTCTCATCTGGACAACATCGAGCATGGGCGGCAGGACCCCAAACGTGTGAGCATACTCGATGCTAGACGTTATCTGGGCCGTGTATAGAGTGAGAAGGTCATGCGGAGAAAAGTACTTTTTAGCCCCAAACAAATGCATGAATAATCTAGTCGGGGCGGCAGCACCGCTCTCGCTCTCTCTCTCTCTCTATATATATATATATCTCTCTCTCTCTCTCTGAGCTAAAGATATGATCCCTGTGGAACACCCGAGCTGACTATCATCATTGATTAACGTATTCTACCTGAAGATATCCAACCTAAGGCTATATTCGCGCGTACCAAAACAATTAACCGAGATAAAATAAGAGACTAGCGTCCTCTATGAAAATTTGTCACGTCTGTTTTTCTATTTACTATAAACACTTTTGTACGGTTGATGTCTCATAGATGGCGCTGTCTGTATAAGCATATACAAGCTTATAAGTGTCTACAACACCATATACGCGACACTAATGTTTTCAAAGTATATATAATAAATAGATAATCATGTATCTCGGATAATTCTTTGGACTTTGGATGCGAACATGGAGTAAGGTTAGCTTCAGGTACAATACGTTAATTAATGCTATTACTGAATCATCGAACAAATGTCAGAGAGAGATGGACAGAATTACCTACTTGTTTATTCTAATGGGTGGAAAATTGTTTCAAAGCCACCCCTGTTTGAAAACTCATAAATACATGTCTGTGACGGGGCTGTAAATGACAAAAACGAGCGTCGTTTTAACGATTCCATCGTAGATCATCAACGGTACTGTGTTGAGCTATAAAACCATAACCCGTGAGAAATTATCGAACTCAAACAGGTGCTGTGGCGACACGTAAGGCTCACTTTGTTATTATAAAATCGTCGGTCACCCCTTAACTGTATTTAACCCCTTGCTCTCTGCCCTACAGGGTAACTATCGCGATCAAGCGGTGACGCCCATTGCACTGGCGATATTAGCATGAGCAGATAACACTGCATTTATCGGTTTGCCACCCTTATCGCTTCTTCAGGATAAGGAAATACAATTTTTTGCATGAGCCATCTGTCTGAAATAGGGAATGAAGAACCGGTACCCTTAATACGTAACGGCAACCTCAACAAAACTTGTCAAACGCAAACGTACGGATAGAACGATTGGCTTGATTTGCATAGGCTTCCGAGCGCTTGTTGCCGATCCGCAGGGCTATCACGTGAAAAACCTAAAAAACAAACAAAGTGTCAACTTGCTGCCTAGACAGTTCCCATTGGGCAAATAGTACATTCCGCGTTTGCTCGCTATGAGCGCTGTGGGCGTCCATCTATGGAGGAATGACTCAACGATACAACACGCTCAATAACCATGGTGGAAGCTTTGTTGGTTGCATAATGCCGAAATAGTTTGTAGAGTATAGACTGAGAAGATGTGTAGTTGAGTAGGAGAGTAGCAAGGTCACAACTGGATGATTGGATGGTCTGGTCTATAAAAAAAGTGATATTAGCTATGCGAGAAAATTATTACTAAATATGCTGCCCATTAAATATATCTATTAGCTGTACCAGACGAGTTATTTGTGTTGACCGTTCTGAAGAAAGATTATGTTCAAGTTACATATTACGATTTTCCCCTTTTTGCATTTTCAAAAACTTTGGGAATCATTCCCCGAAATTAGCAGCACACACGCACTGTGTGTAATTAAGCCACCAAACTGATTTGTATTATTTACTTGACATAAATAAAAATAAAATACTAAATTTCTTCAAAATTTAAGAGACTGGAAATAAAAATCAATGTGAAATGTAAGACATTTCTTAGGTTTCGTAAATATTGCTGTATGTGCCATACTTTCTCACCTGTTAGTTTTAATATATTTCACCAAACAAGGATTTTGTTGTTCTTATCGCTCTCTTTTTTAAATTCAGGAAATTTGCATATGTAATTTCCCGATTCAATAAGAAAAAGCGAATGCGCAACTAATTTTTAGCTATGCATATATCTCAAGCCAACAGCAAGCGCAGCTACGTTATAGTCAAGCGGAATCGCATAACAACCCTTTGTTGCGCGAGCCAGTATACTACACAGTCGAGCAAGTTCGCAAGCACACAAGACCGCGACTCGCACTGTGAACAAAATTAAATCGTGCGACTTTAGGTCCAACCAAAAATATAATTTTTCTTCAACAACCAATCCCAAAATTAATTTTAGGATCAATTAAAAATTGCCGAATACTAAGTTGACATTTGGAAAAACACTGAATTTGAAAATGTAGAAAATAATGGAAAAATTCGGAAATATATACTAAGTGACATATAAATCCGAACACCCAGTTTGAATGGTTTTATTTTAATAAAAGTTGGTGAATGTATTTATCTTACTGTAAATAACAAGTGAAAAAATTTTCAGCCTTATCAGTTGGACATTCCGGTTTTTATACTGCTTTTTTTTAATTCACTAACGCTCTAAAAATGAATATTTCAGCCGCAGTAAAGAATCAACGTTGGCGGATTTTGGTTCTTGACATCCTTTACGATCGGTTACGATGCCTAGAGTACGGAGACCTGTACGATTTCGTCAACTTAGTGAGTTTGATAGGGGCCATATAGTGGGACTTCGGGAAGCTGGATTTTCTTTTCGGGCAATTGCAGTTAGAGTGCAAAGAAGTGTAGACACTGTGGTTAGGTGTTGTCAGGCATGGCTTTGAGAAGGCCGTACGCAAAGAGCAAGGGGCACTGGACGCCGCCGTAGAACAACAGACCGTGAAGATCGCCGCCTAAGATTATTGGCCTTAAGGGACCGTTTCTCCACTACCAGGTCCATTGCAAATGAATGGTTTGCAGAACACGGAAGACCTATTGGCATGCGAAGTGTTTACCGACGAATGAGAAGTTTTGGTTTGTTTTTATACCGGCCACACTGGGTGCTCCCTTTAACTCGAGAACACCGACGTAATCGCCTTGAGTGGTGCAGACAACGGTCACTCTGGGATCAGGAATGGAACAGTATTGTCTTTAGTGACGAGTCTCGATTTTGTTTAGCCATGCACGATGGTCATGCCAGGGTTAGAAGGCGACGTGGTGAAAGGAGGAATCTACAGTTTTTTGTTGAAAGACATGTCATCACACTGTTGGAGTTATGGTTTGGGGTGCTATAGCTTATGGTTCCAGGTCACCTTTAAACTTCATCAGAGGTAACATGAACGCGCAACGTTATATCCACGAAGTTCTAGAACCCCATCTTTTACCCTATCTTGACACCCTGGCAGATCCAACTTTCCAACAAGATAATGCCCGACCACATGTCGCAAGAGTCACAATAGACTTCTTTCAACATAATGATGTCACATTGTTACCATGGCCACCAAGATCTCCCGACTTATCCCCAATTGAGCACGTGCGGGATATGATGGGTAGGAGATTGCTCAATTTGCAACGTCGTCCTCAGACTCTAGAAGCACTTCGAGAGGAGTTGGTGGTTGCCTGGAATGAGATACCACAGGAGGACATTGACCACCTGATCAGAAGCATGCCTAGGCGCGTTGGAGAATGCCGAGCACATCAGGGTGCATCCACACATTATTAAAGGTCAAAGGGCTTTAAAGCAGTGCAATCATTTTGAAATTTTTATCATTTACTTATTATGCTTCATTAAGTACTTATACAAAATTTTATTAAAATAAAACCATTTAAACTGGGTGTTCGGATTTATATGTCACTTAGTATATAAAAAAGAACTTATGATTTGGAGATTTATGAAAAAACTTGGAAATTTCGAAATTTGAAAGAATATACCAAGAAATAAGTACCTGGCGTTTTTAAACTGAGAATTCAGAAAATAAATTATAGTTTGAAAATTCTAAGAAACGCTCAAATAATTCTCAAGTAAAATTCAGAAAATAAATTATAGTTTAAAAATCTAAAAAACGCTCAAATAATTCTCAAGTAAAGAAGAGTTTGTGTTACTGCAATGAAAGTTCAAAAATAAGTTTGACTAACTAACTTAATTAATTTGGAATAAAAAATTCAATTGTGGGAAAAAAGCGTGGCGTATATTTTCATAATAACTTCAATTTTGTAAATAGCAGCTGATAAAATAATTTTAACATTTTATCAATCACCACACGCTTTTTACTATAATTGAAGTATTTGTTAATATCTTAACTATTATGTTGATCTTATCCTTCTATTATTCTTGCTCTACTATATTTGAAGAATATTTTCTACTTTTTACTTCGATTCGATTTGCTATTAAAGCGTGTTTTTGAGTTTTTTTAGCTACAATTTATTCAAGTTTTTTGTCATTTCATTCCATATTTTTAATGATAATATTCCAACTTCCCAATAGCTCTATGACGCTTGAGTTATTTCAGAAATTTCATGTTGCATTTTTTTATTACTTTGCTGATTAGCGATCAAAGATGTCGCCTATACGAAAATCTTTAAAAAGTTATCAAAACCAACAGTGGAGAAGCAAAAATGAAAAACGTTGCCCGACCCTGTGTTTTCCGTAACTTTCGCCAGGTCACATCTAATGACCCTAATAGCATCAATGATTATTTTAGTGGTAATTCTGTTTCCATAACAAAGTTATAGGGCCTCAACACCTGATGCAATTCTCACCATTCGGAAGGTACCCCGCTTTAGGGGAAGGGGGTGAGGGGCTGTAATATCAGCCGAGCAAAAATAATGAGCGAACACCCGCGATCTTTACACAATTTTACCCAATCTGACTACAAACATT
This sequence comes from Acanthoscelides obtectus, assembly GCA_963669975.1. NCBI lineage: Eukaryota > Metazoa > Arthropoda > Insecta > Coleoptera > Chrysomelidae > Acanthoscelides > Acanthoscelides obtectus. The sequence continues at coordinate 79,253,607 of CAVLJG010000007.1, read as the reverse complement.
TCATCCACCAGCCTCGAATTACTAATTCGGAACACTCCGGTTTCGCTTGGTTATTTATGGCGTTTTGCTTAATTCTTCATTGGCACGATATGCTATGAATATACAGCATGTTGCCAGTAATATTACATATGTAAGGTAAGACGTTGCTATGCTTTCGTTCGTTGCCCACCTGAGGCCAAGCCCATACCTTGCTGATGAATAGCCGATACAACACAAAACAGCTATCCATGGTGGGTTGTCTGGTTCAGATGGACGAAACCAGTATATTTTAGTTGAAACGCAAAAGTACTCCTGGAGGATCGCCAAGAAATCTCCGTTACGTAGATCGACTTCCTGAACATCAATCACCCCGCTTCAGAAGTAGTTCTTGGTGATTTCAATGCCCATAATGAGCTTTGGTTGGGCACAAGCAAGACCGATGCAACAGGTCGTGCAGGTGAAGCATTCGCTCTTACTCAAAGGATGATCCAGCTGGTGACGACCCCTACTTTTTCCCCACGTTTCGTCACCTGCCAGTAGCCTGTTGGATCTCTTTCTGACCAAGCATCCTGTCCCTTACAGCACTGCTGTCCTGCTCCCCTGGGTAACTCAGACCACGGTGTTGTGGAGGTTAGGTTTCGGACCAAGCCCGCTGTGGCAGCAGAAACTCGTACAGGCCGCGGAATTTGGCATTACAGACATGCTGACTGGGAAGGGCTCATAGACTTCTACTCTACCTTTCCTTGGAGAGATGTCATGCGTCGGCTGTCTGTTCTTCGATAACTGAAATTATCCACGTCGGAATGGAGGAATACATCCGTCACACAGTGAAAGTGTCTAAACCAGGGTCCAACGGCTGGTTTAACAAATGGTGTGACGCTGCTCGTCAGCAGTAGATCGAGGCACGCAGCACCTTCTTACAAAACCCCACTGTAGAGAACAGACAAGCCGACGTCGAGCCCAGAAACAAATATAACGAAGCGGTGTTTCTGGACGTTGGCCATGCAGATTGAAAAGAACTTCTCACAGAGTAGCCTTCCACCACTTACGTGTCAGAATGGAACGATTGTATCCGACTTAAGGGCCAAGGCGGAAGTGCTTGCCGAGATCTTTGCTGCCAACTCCACCATCCCCCCAACGCCCAAGTGCCGTCAATTCAAAGGTTTCCCTGCACTATGCATTCAGGCATAAGACCGTAAGACGAATGCTGTTGTCGCTCGACATCAACAAAGCTTCTGGTCCGGACTTGATTCCTGCCATTGTACTGAAGAGGTGTGCAGCGGAGCTAGCTCCAGTTCTTTTGCGTCTCTTCCAGATATCTTATGAATCCGGCACCTTGCCAGAAAACTAGAAATTTGCCCATGTACAACCCATCTCAAAAAAAGGATCTAAGACTGACCCTTACAACTACAGGCGTATAGCTGTGCTTTCTGTTATAAGGTGACGAAGACGTGCATAAATCGCGAACTTCTGGACTACCTCGAACGTCACAGCCTGATTAGAGACAGACAGTATGGTTTCCAGCACCAACTAACCTCAGGGGACCTCCTAGCTTACGTCACGCAATTGTGGAGTACACTCATCCAGTCTTATGGTGAAGCTCATGTCGTTGCTCTTGACATCACGAAAGCGTTCGATCAGCTGTGGCATGCTGCGCTCTTAAGCAAACTTCCATCCTATGGCCTCTCAGAAAAGCTTTGCAGATGGATGGCTGACTTTATCTCTGGCCGCAAGATATCCGTCGTATTTGACGACCTGATCTGGCACGAACACATCTCGTCTATAGCGGCAGCTGCTGTTAAAAAGCTAGGCTATTTGTTTAGGGCTAAGAAGTACTTTTCACCGCATGATCTTCTCACTCTTTACAAGGCCCAGATAAGGGTCAGCCTCGAGTATTGATCACACGTTTGGGGTGCTGCCGCCGCGACTACATTTTTTATGCTCGATGCTGTCTAGAGGAGAGCAGTCCGACTGATCCATGACTCTTCTCTAACAGAGAGTCTCTGTTTTACCGCTACACCAATGGGCTTTGCTCCTCAGAGCTCTCTTCCATGATGCCACCGCGCGATGTACCTGCCAGACAGACCCGCCTGACTTTGGCCTCCCATCCGAACCGTATCGAACTTCGTTCATCCAGAACTTGCCGATACGACCGCTCCTTTGTCTCGAGGGTGTCGAGATTATGGAACAATCTACCAGAGGAAGCTTTTCCCAGTTCTACTAACCTTAGGCAGTGCAAAATCGTATTACCAAATTTGTTTGGGATCATCATAGCAGCCGTCTTGGCATTTAGGCTTCTGCCTGCGCGGCTGCTTTGGTATAAAAAAGTCGCCAAATCAAAAACACCGTCGCCAAGAAGTATCAAAAGTTGCCCATTTGGCGACAAATCGCTGAGCCTGGCAACCATTGTTGCCATTTCCACTAATCTATAGCAACTGTGATGTAAGAGATCGGCTATCGGAAATCAGAATATACTTTGGTAGAATTTTCGAAAAATGTAAATGGTCGAAAATGGAAATTTTGTAAAGCAACCACTTTAGTTACTTTAAGAGAATTATAAGAAAATGTTCATAAACCCTTACGTGTCTTACGCCTTGTATATGCTGGAACCCAGGGGCGTACCCAGGGAGGGTGGCATCCTTGCTTTTCCTCTAGCTCCGCATAAATTAACTAGAGAGAGCATTTTTTACAAAAATAAATTATTCATGTACAGGGTTCTCCACAAGCTGAATCAATATCTATTAGATGAGCAATAGCTGGTTGTTGTAGTAGTGGTAGTTGAAATCTATGTTAGATATAAACTTAAAATGGACCAATTAGAAGGCGTTTTTGTAGTAATGGATCAAATAAATATAGTCGATTTCTTCTAAAATACCTGTCAAACTCGAGAAAAAATATACGATTTGTGTAAGAAAGGCATCTAATCCCCATATTAAATCAAGAAATTCTTTATAAATCACCTGGTTAAGTCACAAAAACGTATTTTTTCACTTGATATGGAGATCAAAACCTATGATCTTTCAACAATGACCTATTAGTAAAACTTGGCCAGTCGGAGAGGACCCTTTATTCCCTGTCCGAGTCGTGAATCAAATCTGGTATAATGTCTAGATTGATACGACATTAATTACTGGGCACTTTATTGAAAAGAACATTGTATTATTATTGCTTGCCTGTGAGACGTAATTTTAGAAAAAAATGATATATTTTTAGAAATGCATCAAAGTGTCGATTCAGACGGTAGAGCGAATGTGACACGATCAGTATTTACTGTGGTCAGTACCATCACTGGATTTCTGCGTAACATTATGCATCGATACTCAGGCTACACTGTCAATAAATATCACATCTCATGATAAATATAAGTACTTAATGTTGGACAAGTTTCGTAGGTAAATAAAAAAATGGCACCTGGAACTGGCTTTAGCCCGAATCAAAACGTTTCAAACATCCACATTGTCTAAAAATTTCAAAGAAATTAGATAACATTACCACTTTTTCTCTCAGTGTTTAAATGTCGATGTCTGAATGATTACCCTTAAGTAGAATATATATGTATTTATGTTATGTTATGTTATGATGTGCACTTGAAGTTTTATATCAATGCGAAGCATGTTACGGGATTTCATATTCTATGAAATATATACACTATAAGCTAATTTCAAGACTTACTCAAGGAAAAAAAGTGTTTCATAATAATGGCATACATAAGAAAATTCAAAGTTGATGTCCATCTCAAATAAATTCAGATAAAGATAGAAACGATTTTGGGAAAATTCATTAAGTTTTCCGAGTATCTCTCTGGAGATTCTGGAAGCGACAAAACTGTTCAAATACATTTTCTAAAATATGTAAATACGCAACTTGGCCTCCATTCAACCGTTTCGGAAATCACAATGGTGAAAATGTGACAAATTTGTTTTTCAAATTAGTCTATAATCAACTACGTAAAACTATTTTTGGATATATAACGAAATTTGAAGTAACTTTAAAAAAACATCAAATAAATATCGACAAAGAGAAATTATTTCCGGAATTCTGCCTTTGAAGTCGCTTATTAGACTAATACTAGAAGACGTACGGTGTTACGTTAAAAAAAATCGTGTTTGCTGTCATGTCGGCATGAATCATCCTGTAGGGAGCGGTATATTCGAAGTAGGCAGCGTATAGTCCACAATTTTTGTAAATCACATGTTTGCTTATGATTTATAGTAATGGAGATATTGTCCAATTAGACACTAAGAGCTCACCCTGTATGTCTAATTTGTTGCAGCGGTTACGTCACTGCATAGCTTTACCATCTTTGAAGAATTTTTCGATGTCAATTACTAAAAAGGCCTCAGCTTTTGGCTACTATTTCAGATTTAATCTTATGCACTTTTCAACAAAAAATTAACGACTTTTTTGCAATAACCAATTAACCAAATTCTTTTATAGACTTATAACTTTTAAGTATAATAAAATGCTAATGCTAGTATATTTCCATATCCATAAGAATTGCCAAATAGTCGTGGAAGACTTTCTATTTATGAAATGCAAATAAAAAGATAAATATCAAATATTATGTAGATATGATTTGTGAAACTTCCGCCAATTTTTTTTTCTGTTTTGAGCTAGGTACGCCCTTGCTATAACCACCTATAACAAATACATGAGAATTAAACTTGTCATATGGACGGCAAACTAGCCATCTTCGAATAAATCGATAATAACAGCAATTAAGAATTCCGCTAATAATGAAAAACCTGCTTATTTATAATTACTAAACGGATTAAAAGTAGCCTGTAATCACGTGATTCTTGGACGTAGAAAAGGGCCACTACAAAAGGAATGCATAATAAAGTTATGGTTAGGGAGAGAATTGAATGGGTTAAAAATCGGGAGATATCCTGTAATAAGGAAGGGTGGGAATGCATTTTTAAAATAAATGTCAATAGGGCAATAGATAACATATTAATAATAGAAATAAAGGGATGCCTTTAATGTAAGGTAAAACAGCTGTCTTAAAAAGGTACCTTCAGGCAAGATTTTCTAGTGTAAAGGCATAGAGCTAGGTTGTTCTGCTTTAGAGGCAACGTTTGTCCCAGAGTTAGGAAAAAGAAGTATGGTAAACAGTAAGATTGGATCGCTTACTATTTTGTATTATTTTAGTATTTTTAATTCTGACGAATTCTATACATACAGAGTGGCACACGTGGAATTGCAACGATTGATTACTCATAAAGTTGGCGTAAGACAGATATGGAAATTTGGGCTTATAGCATAATTATTGACAGAAGCAATTCGGCTAAAATATTTCCATAATGGTTGGTAGACACCTCGTGCTCATTTTAAATAGAACACCATGAACAGTATTCATTTTTGGGATTCTACGAGATATTCTAAATATATTTCATGTATAAAGTTCACTCAAAAATTCTGAGTGCATTCGATGAATTCTTTGCTTGGTGTCAAAGAAATCGGTTAACACGTTCACGACGACAATGCATGGAGTAAAACACGACTGTAGCCGATAATGTTTTTTTTTTTTTGTTTCTTCAGTACAAATGTACATTTTCTGTAATATAATTTCTAGAAAATGTACCGGTGGTACATGGCGGCTTTGATGATTCTTTTTTTCATAATAGCCGTAGTGTACCACTGAGCGAAATGAAAAATTCAGAACACAAGCGGTGTAAAAGAGGCTAGAAATAAAGCCAACCATGTATCTACATTATGTAAAGCTTGACCAGAGCAACCAACACTATACCTTGAATGTTCTAATGAAATTCGTAAGTAAAGTTATGTTACCTACCTAAATATACAGGGTGGCCCATCCATGTGTGGACGGAATATTACTCATAAACAAATATATTTTCGGAAAATCTATTCATGGGATGTTATACATGACATTTGATGGCACATTTCGTAAATATTGGCCATTATACAGGGTAGCCCAATTTCGACCTATATATCAAAGTTGTAATTTTTTAAATATACTGCCTCAAATTTTATTGCATATTTGGATAAACCAATTCATAAGAAGAAAATTGATATAACATACTATGGGGTTTTGGTAATTAGCAAACCCTCAGTCCGCCATTTTGAAATTTGGAGTGCTGAATTTTGTATCAAAAAGAACTTACACACCTCAACTTTTATCATATTTGTTACTTTTTCGAGTTTTAATTTTTGCTCATACAGGGTGGTCAAAAACGCAAATTGTAGTTTTTCTCAAATATTTCAAATGCATCACCCTGTATATTTGTGCAAATTTGTATTCAATTATGTATAAGCTTTTTTTGACAGAAATATAGGGGTTTTTACGGCTTTTTTTGATATTAGCACGTCTTTTATGGAACGGCTTAATTCCCGAAGAAACAAATAAATTGCTGATTAGTTACAAACTGTCAAAATTAGCTTTGTGAGCATTATAATAAACATGTGTTTGAAAATGAATTTTTCTAAAGAAGAAATGGTGAATACGGTGTTCGTTTTGGGCGAAGCCCAAAGAAATAGTTTCCTAGCGTCTCGCATTTACATATAAGCAACGGTACCCTAATATGCGACATCCAAGGCCTGAAACAATTTTCACACTACGAGAACGTTTTGAGTCAAGTGGAGCAGTGGAATATAGTAAAAAATTTATATAATCCCAATGAGGCGAATCAGTTGGAGGTTCTATTAAAGTTGCAGGAAAATCCCCATTTAAGTGCACGGCAAATTGGAGCAGAAACTGATGCATATATGCAGAACTTCTGTCCAAAGGATTATTCACAAACATAGGTACCATCCATATGACCTATGCTTTCATCAAGGTCTTCGTCCTGGAGTTTAGTAGAATAATGCTAAATAAAGTGAGTGAAGATATTACTTTCCTGGATAAGGTTCTTTTTAGCGATGAGGCAACTTTTAACGGCATAGGTGTTGTCAACAGGCATAACATGCACTATTATGCGACGGAAAACCCTTACTGGGTTAGGCAAATAGACTTCCAAAATAAATGGAGCTTGAATGTTTGGGGAAGAGTTATTGACAGACAAGTTATCGGGCCTTTATTTTTCGACAACAGATTAACAGGTACAGAATTCTTGAATTTTTTGATCGAGCATTTGCCTTTGCTTTTGGAGGATGTCAACCTGCAAACTCGGATAGATATGTACTTCCAACATGACGGCGCATCTGCGCATTATCATAATCGTGTGCGTAACTATTTGTACACCTGGAGTAACAATCGTTGGATCGGTCGTGATCGGCCCTTGGCCTCCTAGATCAACCGATATGACACCGATGGACTTCGGCTATGTATTCAACATGGTGGACATATTTTGCGAGCAGTTTTTGTAGATTAAGTCTTGAGTAGTGATAGTTGTTTGCTTATGTTGTTGATAGTATATTATAATTTTCTGACGGAAGAAATGAAGCACAAAATTCAAGTATTACAAAACTGCTGCATGAGATTCTGTTTCAAAGATATACATATACAAGAACATATTACTGGATATTCTGCGATAGAAAATCTTTTAAAATTCAAGTATCGTGTATTACTTCAGTATGGAACTCTACTATATAAAGTTTTAAAATATAAATTACCCAGATATCAGTTTATTGCTTTAGAGAAGAGATGTTCACTCCGTAAAGTTTCCTTACGCAACAATGAATACTTCAATATTCCAGTTCATACAACATCTAAATTCAAAAAATGTTTTACTTACACGGCACCATATCTACTAAACGATCATTTAGAACTTTTTGAAGCACCTTCCATCCAAAACTTCAGAAATGAGATGGAAAAAGTGCTACTACAGCTGCAAAGATTTGAATCTACAAATTAAATTTATGGCGCTTGCTACACTACCCTCCATTAACACTCAGACTATATCGTATTATATACTGTGTTGTGCATAATATATGTTGTGAATTCTGTTGATGTTAAAAAACGCTCATGAAGTTAACTTTTTAGGGGGAGGTGAAAAATGGCCCTGCCAATCCTCTTTCCTTTTGGAATGTTGTCGTTTTTATATTTTTATGTATAAACATTCCAATAAAAATTATTTTTATTATTATTATTATTATTATTATATAGTCGTTTTCCTCTATTACACTTGAAGCTGATTCATACTGTTCTGATTGTTATTAGTTTTTACGTCAAATCTGTAATCTTAGTGGCAATATGGAACTAGCCTACTGTTTGTCTTTTGTTTCTATGAATGATGTGATTTTTTTCTGTAATTTTGGTGTGTTGTTCTATTAAAAGCTTGATAATTCAAAATCTAGTGATTCTATCTAAATCAAACCTTATACCAAAAAAAAGCTTATACAAATTGAATCCAAGCTTGCACAAATATACAGGGTGATGCATTTGAAATTTTTGAGAAAAAGTAACAATTCGCGCTTTTGACCACCCGTATGAACAAAAATAAATAATTCGAAAAAGTAACAAAGAAGATAAAAGCTGAGGTGTGTAAGTTTTTTCTGATACAAAATTCAGCTCTCTAAATTTCAAAATGGCGGATTGAGGGGTTGCCAAAGTGGACTATTGTTTTGGACAAAACACCTTACATCTCAGTAGCTAATTACCAAAACCCCATAGTATGTTATATCAGTCTTCTTCTTTTGAATTGGTTTATTCAGATATGCAATAAAATTTGAGGCATTCAATATAAAAAATCACAACTTTGATATGTTGGTCAAAATTGGAACACCCTGTATAATTGCCAATATTTTAGAAATGTGCCCTCAAATGTCATGTATAACATGCCATAAATAGATTTTCCCAAAATGTATTTGTTTATGAGTAATATTCCGCCCACACATGGATGGGCCACCCTGTATAAGTGCTTACTTCCATTGTTAGAAAAAATATTTTTTCGTTATTTTTCACTAATTATTTCAACCCCCTACATAGTTTAGTAACTTCATATCGTTGTTACAGTGTGTTTTAGAAATAAAATCTTATGAGAATCATGGATTTTTATACCTCTAATTAAATGCAACACTAATGTATACTTACTATATCTATAGCCGTAAGCCGAATATGCAATAATTCCTTACGATAAGCCGCAAGGATTGGTAGCTCGTAAATTAATCATTTGAAGTGTACCACCGGTGACCAATGACGATTTTTGACAAGATAGGCGATGTACCACCGGTGTACCACGTCGTCGTGAATGTGTTTCTTATATTGTAATACAACTGTTGTTATTAATTTTAACATCCAACGTACAGTTGACTTAGACTATAATATGTATGGTCTTATTTTATCGGATTCTTGTAAATTACTTGGTATATATTTTGATTGTAAACAAAATTTTCATGAATCACCCATGTAAAAATTTAGGTAAAACATATCTTGCCATTTTACAACTTAAAGATGTCCATAACCAAAAAGCTGTTATCAATGTATATTATGGACTGGCTTATAGCCATATGTCTTATAACATTATGATATGGGGGAAATCTTTCGAAATTAACAGAGTATTTGTTGTCCCTAAAAGAATCATCAGATTAATTTTCGGAATAAAGCCACTTGACTCTTGCAGAAAAAATTTTAAATCACGAAAAATTCGTACATTGGACTGTAGTTACATTTTGAAATGTGTCACTTACGTTAAGAAGTTTAATAACCTGTCCGCAAATATTAATGCTCATTATAATTATAATACTAAAAATCTAAATTTAAATATCATCCATACACATAATAATAATAATAATAATAATAATAATAATAATAATAATGATAATAATAATAATAATAATAATAATAATAATAATAATAATAATAATAATATTTATTCACTCAATGTACAAGGAGAACAAACAACATGAGTAAGAACAAATTTACCCTATTATAACTGCATAAATTATACAATAAATTAACAACTGAAATACAACAATTTAGCAATTATTTTCGATTAAAAAACCAAGTTGAAAAAATATTAGTGAATATATGGAATGTACAACCGTGAGTACTTGAAGATGGCATTGAATATTCATATGAATTGTTATATATACATTGATTTTACTTATATGTTTATACATTTTATTTATGTTATTTAGCTTATTTATTTTATTTTTCACCACATGTACTATTCTGTCTGTAAGTGGTTAATAAAGATTAGTCTAATCATATTAGCAAATTATTGGCAGGAACGAAAAAACTCTTTAGAAAAGATTTTTAAGTATTTATGAAACCTACAGAATGAGACCAAATGTAAAAAGATTCCAATAATAGTAAAAAAGTGTTGGCCGAAAACCGAGGCAAAATGCAGGCTTTGGCACGATAATTTCAGGCAGCTACTTAAAATTCTTCAAATCCGAAAGCTTCTTACTTCTAAATAACCACATAAAATTGCAGTCGATTGGTCAAGTAGTTTTTGAGAATTTCTAAATATTTATCCCAAACCACCTGTCTTCTGACCATGATTACTAGTTCATTGAGCAATATACAGGGTTCGTTCAAAGGGCAGTTTATAGCAAAATACACGAGTTCACCTTGCCCACATCAATCACAAGCTTTTCGGGAAGATAATTGTTATTTTTATACAAAAAACGAAGGGCTACGTTTTGTTTCTTCTAAACAAATTCAAACATTTCGTATTTGTAAGTAATTGAACAGATTTGCTACGAAAAACATACGTTATTCTATACATTTTAAAATAAGGCGGATTTGTTTATTCCCTTATGTTGCGAAGAAAAAAAAGGTTTTTTAATGATTTCTTCATACTTTTGTGTATGCATACTTAGAGCTGAAATTCTTAGACGGTCACAAACATATGAGCCTTAGAGTTCATAAAAAAATATTTCATACGCTGAGCTGTTTATAAAGTCAGCACGCAAACTGAACAGTTATGTTTTAAACTGTCTTAGACTAGTTAGTATGTAGCATGTGCTAAATGGCTGCATTATTGATCACTGCATGACTTTGTTAAATAAGTTTTTATTATTAAAAGTCTAATTTATTACTCTGACACTAATTCATAACAACACTTGCATCTAATTTATTACAAATTTATAACAATGTCGCTTGGACTATCACGTTTTGCGGACTTCATGACGCATCGATGACTCAGCCGTTAAGCCGGAGTAGCGCATATTTATTTCAAGCCAACCAATCCAGATTCTTCCAAACAGAACACATGTCTTTATCGAAGCTTGCTAGATGACATTCGATGGTTCTTGATGGCGGCCGATGCTTGCCGATGGGTGTCGAACGTAAACACACTCGATGCACGTTCGCGTACCTAATTCTGGTTGCATAATCGTCGATGTTGCGAGGACGTCTCATAGTTACTTAAAGTCTCAGCTACAATGGCGTGGCAGTACTTTAGACATATTTCACCGTCAGCCTACCCTATAGAAGTCGGCTGCCAAATGTTTAACTTACCAGGCTTTAAAATTCAATCAGTACCGTTATTTAGATTGTCTACAAGAATCATTACGAATATCGTGCGACTAAAACAAACGCCATCAACTACTCGTTATTCCTTTCTTCGCGTAATATTTGTACGTACTATCACATTATCTAATGTGTTTTGTCATTATTATGCTACTGCTAATATTTACAAACCAAACACTGGGTTGATGGGCAAGTGTTGATTACATTATTTAAACACAATGTTGGCCGAACAAATAGCATACTGTAAATAAAAAGGGTTGATTCCAAGTAAACGGTAAACTTTTTCTTCTAGAATAATAAAAATATGTTGATATAAAGCTTGAGCTGACTAAGATAATAAAAAAGCCTTATTTCAGCACTGATCTTATTGATTCCCTCTGCAACTGATCCCAGAATATTCGACAAATATCTAAAACTCGATTAAGTGATCTGAGCTTTGTCGTTACGAGGGATGTCTGTTATGTTTTGCATATAGAAACATAGTAGGCCGCGCGGATCGAACGTCAGTACTGAATCTTAACCTCACTCTTTAGTAAACTTAAATTAAAAGTCTCACTACAGTGAATTTTTAAGTGTCACCAAGTCATTAGAAAAATGGAACTCAACCGAGAAAATGTTCGCGCCATAATTTATAACAACTTTCAGAGACAATTATCGCAACAAGAATGCCTTGCTGAGTTACTGTCTGTTTTCGGCAACGAAGCGCCACATCAGTCGACAATTTCCCGTTGGTATGGAGAATTCAAACGTGGACGGGTGAGTCTTAGGGACGATCCCAGGGTGGGTGCACCAAAAACCGCAGTCACCCAGGAAAACGTCGATGCTGTGCGCAAACTCATCATTGAAGATAGACATGACATATCGCGAGATTGAGGCGTCCTTGAAGATCTCAAAGACCTCAATTCAAAAAAATTTACGTGAAGAATTAGGGGTAAGAAAATTAGTTTCTCGTTGGATACCCCACCTGTTGACTGAAGAGCAGAAAGCAGCCAGGGTTAATTGGCGTCAAAAAACGCTTGACCGTTTCAATTCCGGAAATTCAAAAAATGTGTACAGCATTATTAGTGGTGATGAATCGTGGATTTACTGTTATGAACCAGAAAATAAACGACGGTCGGCTGTTTGGGTATTCCAAGGTGAAGAAAAGCCAGCAAAAGTCATCCGTTCTCGAAGTGTTTCGAAAAAGATTGTCGCGACATTTGTGTCAAAAGCAGATCATATTGCAACAATTCCTCTTAATGAGCAAAGAACTGTTACTGCAGATTGGTATACCACCATTTGTTTGCCTAAAGTCATCACAGAGCTTTGAAAAATCAACCCCGAAAGGAGAATCATCCTCTATCAAGACAATGCAAACTCACAAAGGCAGTATTTAACGGAAGTAAACGTCTAATTATTGGACCATCCATATAGTCCCGATCTAAGTCCTAACGATTTCTTTAATTTCCCGAAAACTAAAAACAGACTACGTGGTCAAAGGTTCCAGTCACCAGAAGAAGCAGTTGACGCATTCAAAAATGCCGCTTTGGATCTGCCAGCAAACGAGTGGAATAAGTTCTTCGAAAATTGGTTCGAGCGCATGCAGATATGTATTAATCTTCGTAGAGAATACTTCGAAAAACAATAAAGTCATTTAAAACTACCTACCGTGTTGTTTTATTTCCATATGCAAAACTTAAAAGAGATCCCCGTATTCAGGTAGACATAATGCAACAAGTGGCCAAGTTTATAGCGATAACTGCAACTATTCCCAACAGAAATATTCTGAACCTGCGTTTTTTGTCCAATAGCTATAGTTATTTCCTGTTCCACTGAAAACGACTTTTTCTCGGTGTTTACTAGAGGTTCCTTACTATGGGAAAAGCAAAATCTGGAATCCATCAGTCTTCTGGAACGGTAATGACCTCATCTGATTAGGTAGTTTTTTAGACACTTTAAAAACTAAATAGGGGACTTACCTTCCAATTTTACGGCAACGCTTTACTGCTGATCAAATCCCATACAATCGGTTTTTTCAAACATTCCTACAATCATTTTCCTTTTTGAAATGAAAATAAGAATGTATTGGGAAACATCAGTACGTCAAAATCAATTTTCTACCCAAATATTTCAAAAATGAGATTTTCTTCAAATTCTGAGGTAACGTTTTAAAGATATGGATGTTGTATATGATCACTTTTTAATGTTCCTGTAAAATTAAGCCGAGAATTGAAGTAATAAAAGATGATAGCAAGTTTTTGTTTGATGGACCCATGTAAATATTCTCAAGAAAAAACGGTGGATTTCACAAAGACGTTGCAAAAACGTGTATTATTGCAATATTGTAGCGTTTTTCTGGGTTCTTTTGGGTGTGGATTAAAACACTGGATTCCACAAAAATAAATGCACTAATTTATTTGACTTGATAGAACATTTATATACACCACTGTTTAGGTATGATTAATTCTTATGTCACCATGGACTGCACTATACTCCACTCCGCTCTGCTCTGGTGTAATCTGTACTCTCTGCCTCCATCTCCCGGCCGCCGAGTTATATATAGTCCCAATTGCTGCTTCGAGAAAGGCCGGGTGAACCACAAAGCGACATCTAGAATATTGGAGGTGACTTCGCGTCGATCTAGAAGGCGATCCACTGTCACGAACCTCACAGACGCCGCCAAGCGTTTTGTGCGGTCGTGGTTCGCATAAAAGCAGATCGCGCCAACAGAACTATTTGTCATAATATGTTGAATATAAAGTTCTCTTGAAAAATTTCCCCACCTTACCTATTTTTTGAACGGGTCAAGTTTATAAGCTGAAATTTTTCAAAACCGAAGCAGCCGGTTAGTTGGTGGCGGTTGATAATTTCGAGTTGGAACATTTTGAAGCTCTTTTAAGGTACTAAATGCACAATATAAATACACTATTTTGGAAATGGCGATCGGCTGTCAAAGTTGTGCATTTTCGTACACTGAATCTCCTATAACTTAACAACCAGTCATCAAAACACCATTCTATGTTATATCAATATTGTTTTATTGGAAGGGTGTATTCGAATATGTAATAAAATATGGAACATTCAATCAAAAAAAATGTCGTAATCTGTCATGTTATTGCACATTCAGATAAATACCTTCAAAAGTAGGAGATTGATATATCTACCATATTATAACATTATAATTGTTGAGTCATATGATACCCCATTTCGTTTGAAAAATATTGCAAGATGACTCCCAGCCGTCATCTTGATATTTTCAAATGTGATTTTAACCTTAAAATATAGTATTTATGCGCCAATTTCTTATCCCGTCGCAATTCAGCTTGCTATCTTGACCCTTTAAAAAGATAAGGTTGAGTAGGTAACTCTCTGAAATCACTTTGTATAAAAATTCCATGCGTTTCTATTTAATGTAAGCTCATCCCTTCTGTAATTCTAAAATATCCATAAATGTATGCATATTGTATAATGAAGAGAGACACACACGTGTGGAATCTCACGTGTGTGCGATGATGTAAATTGGGGTGCAGATAGTGGCACGGGGGCATCATTTATATTTGCTGGTTAACACGCTAACTCATCATTGAAGATAGACATGACATATCGCGAGATTGAGGCGTCCTTGAAGATCTCAAAGACCTCAATTCAAAAAAATTTATGTGAAGAATTAGGGGTAAGAAAATTAGTTTCTCGTTGGATACCCCACCTGTTGACTGAAGAGCAGAAAGCAGCCAGGGTTAATTGGCGTCAAAAAACGCTTGACCGTTTCAATTCCGGAAATTCAAAAAATGTGTACAGCATTATTAGTGGTGATGAATCGTGGATTTACTGTTATGAACCAGAAAATAAACGACGGTCGGCTGTTTGGGTATTCCAAGGTGAAGAAAAGCCAGCAAAAGTCATCCGTTCTCGAAGTGTTTCGAAAAAGATTGTCGCGACATTTGTGTCAAAAGCAGATCATATTGCAACAATTCCTCTTAATGAGTAAAGAACTGTTACTGCAGATTGGTATACCACCATTTGTTTGCCTAAAGTCATCACAGAGCTTTGAAAAATCAACCCCGAAAGAAGAATCATCCTCCATCAAGACAATGCAAACTCACAAAGGCAGTATTTAACGGAAGTAAACGTCTAATTATTGGACCATCCATATAGTCCCGATCTAAGTCCTAACGATTTCTTTAATTTCCCGAAAACTAAAAACAGACTACGTGGTCAAAGGTTCCAGTCACCAGAAGAAGCAGTTGACGCATTCAAAAATGCCGCTTTGGATCTGCCAGCAAACGAGTGGAATAAGTTCTTCGAAAATTGGTTCGAGCGCATGCAGATATGTATTAATCTTCGTAGAGAATACTTCGAAAAACAATAAAGTCATTTAAAACTACCTACCGTGTTGTTTTATTTCCATATGCAAAACTTAAAAGAGATCCCCGTATTCAGGTAGACATAATGCAACAAGTGGCCAAGTTTATAGCGATAACTGCAACTATTCCCAACAGAAATATTCTGAACCTGCGTTTTTTGTCCAATAGCTATAGTTATTTCCTGTTCCACTGAAAACGACTTTTTCTCGGTGTTTACTAGAGGTTCCTTACTATGGGAAAAGCAAAATCTGGAATCCATCAGTCTTCTGGAACGGTAATGACCTCATCTGATTAGGTAGTTTTTTAGACACTTTAAAAACTAAATAGGGGACTTACCTTCCAATTTTACGGCAACGCTTTACTGCTGATCAAATCCCATACAATCGGTTTTTTCAAACATTCCTACAATCATTTTCCTTTTTGAAATGAAAATAAGAATGTATTGGGAAACATCAGTACGTCAAAATCAATTTTCTACCCAAATATTTCAAAAATGAGATTTTCTTCAAATTCTGAGGTAACGTTTTAAAGATATGGATGTTGTATATGATCACTTTTTAATGTTCCTGTAAAATTAAGCCGAGAATTGAAGTAATAAAAGATGATAGCAAGTTTTTGTTTGATGGACCCATGTAAATATTCTCAAGAAAAAACGGTGGATTTCACAAAGACGTTGCAAAAACGTGTATTATTGCAATATTGTAGCGTTTTTCTGGGTTCTTTTGGGTGTGGATTAAAACACTGGATTCCACAAAAATAAATGCACTAATTTATTTGACTTGATAGAACATTTATATACACCACTGTTTAGGTATGATTAATTCTTATGTCACCATGGACTGCACTATACTCCACTCCGCTCTGCTCTGGTGTAATCTGTACTCTCTGCCTCCATCTCCCGGCCGCCGAGTTATATATAGTCCCAATTGCTGCTTCGAGAAAGGCCGGGTGAACCACAAAGCGACATCTAGAATATTGGAGGTGACTTCGCGTCGATCTAGAAGGCGATCCACTGTCACGAACCTCACAGACGCCGCCAAGCGTTTTGTGCGGTCGTGGTTCGCATAAAAGCAGATCGCGCCAACAGAACTATTTGTCATAATATGTTGAATATAAAGTTCTCTTGAAAAATTTCCCCACCTTACCTATTTTTTGAACGGGCCAAGTTTATAAGCTGAAATTTTTCAAAACCGAAGCAGCCGGTTAGTTGGTGGCGGTTGATAATTTCGAGTTGGAACATTTTGAAGCTCTTTTAAGGTACTAAATGCACAATATAAATGCACTATTTTGGAAATGGCGATCGGCTGTCAAAGTTGTGCATTTTCGTACACTGAATCTCCTATAACTTAACAACCAGTTATCAAAACACCATTCTATGTTATATCAATATTGTTTTATTGGAAGGGTGTATTCGAATATGTAATAAAATATGGAACATTCAATCAAAAAAAATGTCGTAATCTGTCATGTTATTGCACATTCAGATAAATACCTTCAAAAGTAGGAGATTGATATATCTACCATATTATAACATTATAATTGTTGAGTCATATGATACCCCATTTCGTTTGAAAAATATTGCAAGATGACTCCCAGCCGTCATCTTGATATTTTCAAATGTGATTTTAACCTTAAAATATAGTATTTATGCGCCAATTTCTTATCCCGTCGCAATTCAGCTTGCTATCTTGACCCTTTAAAAAGATAAGGTTGAGTAGGTAACTCTCTGAAATCACTTTGTATAAAAATTCCATGCGTTTCTATTTAATGTAAGCTCATCCCTTCTGTAATTCTAAAATATCCATAAATGTATGCATATTGTATAATGAAGAGAGACACACACGTGTGGAATCTCACGTGTGTGCGATGATGTAAATTGGGGTGCAGATAGTGGCACGGGGGCATCATTTATATTTGCTGGTTAACACGCTAACAGTGAATTACGCATCAAAACTGCCGCTTGATCCATGCACCTGTGTGAGAAGCCAGGGTGAAAGCTAGTACCATCCCATAAAATTGTTGTTGTATTTGTAAACGATTGAAATTCAATCGAAACATCGTACAACTCACAAGATTGTATTGATAGTGGAATTTTCTTCAATTCAATCCAAAAGGCTTTATTCTGACAACTATTGCAACGGTGCAGAACAAATCGAACACACAAACGATATGGACAAATAACATCTTGAAATAAACACTTACACAAAAAAGTAAATTATGTATTAGGGCGTTATAAAGGCGGTTATGGAATCGCAGCATAATGCACGAAGCCTCGCGAGTGCCTAGCATGCCAAAGGTCATAAATGTTTTAAGTAGAATTGAAAATAAGAATAAATTGATGGCACTACTGTATCGCTGATAATTGCGTCGTTGTCTAGCAACAGATTCCGAATGATGTTTATCGTGGTGGCTGTATTATGTTCAACATGGGGTAATTTACACAGGGTTATAGAGCTATCGATGGATCGATGAAAGCCAGGTGCAAGATGGCCCCAAAATACCTATGAAAATAACCCCTCCATGTTATCCGATATTCAATAGTTTGTGAAATTCCCTAAAAATTCAGAATCTGAACTTAACTTTGTAACTGTAGGCAAACTATCAGGCTTACGGCAGTGATTATTTTCTGGAAGTAGTGCCAATACTGGGTCTTTTTAGAACGAACTTCATAAGCAAAAAGTATTATTTCAATTTCAAGCATATGGACAAAAAATTCACTCTACCGTTTTTTTCTAGATTTTACTGAAGAGACGACTAGATTCCATGAAAAATCAACTCTGCAAATTCTTTTTACCTGCATTTCAGTTGTAGAACTACAAAAATATGTTGCTCCGGACAAGGTCTTTTTATTATTATTGGGTCATTCTGAACAATAGATAATAGTTTAAGAAAACTAAAAAAAACACGCTTTTATAGCTAACCGAACTTTTTACTCTGAATTGAATTATCCTGTTAATAACTTACATTTTATTATAATTTTATTTTGATGTCATTAATTATGATTGATTATTCGACCATCTACTACTGTAATATAAACTCTTTGTAATTACAAATTATGTTCTACTATTTAGTTAGGTTAGCTATAAATGCGTGTTTTTTAGATTGTTTAAACTATTATTTATTTTATTTTTCATTTTTTAGTTCGATTTTTCAATTAGTTTTTTGTGTACCTAAATGTGTGCGATGGACGTGGTTAATAAAACTCACTAAATAATCCACTACATTATATTCGCCGACAACAAAAAAGAGTTTTAGGCCGCTTTCAGACGGGCTACTTTTTGCAGTCCAACTTGACCGCAAAAATATCGGCGTCTTGTCGCCAATTTCGACTTTAAATGTGGTTGTCCTAGCGACTTTCTGTAGTTACATCGACGACAAAATGTGGTCAGTGGCAGCAGAACAACTATGAATTTGACAGAAGATGCATTACTAGTAGATGTCTTATGGGGATTCGGTCTCAAAACTTCCAAAATCCGCCACCAGAGGCGCTGGCGTCGCGCGCCATTGACAGGTTGTTGGACGGAATCTGGATTCCGCCGCTAGATGGCGCTGTCAAACCAAACGGAATCTGTGTGTCATTGGACACCTGTCATGCGTCATTGGGCATCTCACGCATAGATGGCGTTACACGTCATCTGTCATACGTCATTGGACACCTGTCATTGATGGGTTGGGCATCTCGCGCATAGATGGCGCCGATTTGTTTGGCGGTGTACAAACCTAACGGAATCTATGTGTCATTGGACAGCTGCCATTGATGGGTTGGGCATCTCGCGCATAGATGGCGCCGATTTGTTTGGCGCTGTACAAACCAAACGGAATCTATGTGTCATTGGACAGCTGCCATTGATGGGTTGGGCATCTCGCGCATAGATGGCGCCGATGCCGCACCTGTCTGGTGTTGGCGTGGATTACGGGGGGCATTCAGAACGTGTATACAGGGGTGCATCGAAAAATAGCGGATCGATGGACCGACGGTATATCGTTAAATCGTATATAGCAAGGCGTGACCTAAATAGCGTGGTGGGCTCCTCTGGTCGGTCGGTCGGTCGGTCGGTCAGAATGTCTCATAACCTGTATACGATGTACTGTTATTATTATACAGGATGATACCGTTCAAAATGAAACTTTATGTAGTAGAATGATGGTGGGGGGGTGGGGAGTCGAAGGAACCGACTGTTTTTTTTTTGTTTGACAACAGGCTGAATACGAAATAAACATAGCTTTCTGAAAAATGTATTTTTTAATGATATACAGATACAAGTTTAGATAACAGAGTTTTTAGTTGATGTAACAAATCCTCGCTGGGGCATGGTACTCCAAATAGAGTCCAATGAAATGGTCCGGTCGCAACAACTTTTCTTGTAAATTCATTAAATTTATAGTAAGTTGCGTGACGGAAAAAGTAAATATGGCCATCAATCCATCGAAATGCGAGAGAAATATCTTCAGGTAATTCAGGAAATATGTCTCTTATCCGTCCTCTGTTCAACACATCAGTAAAATCGTTAGAAAATTCTATATATGACATATTATTATAAAAGGTATAGGACCGTCCTGCGTTTGATTGAAAAATAGCATTGATTCGAGCCCTATCGGGTATATCAATTGAAAAATTATCAAGAAATTTAATGGTAGGGAATGATGCTGAGAAATAGTTGTTTGGAGACACAATGGTAATCAAGTCACCGTTTGTTGATTGGAAAATATGTTGTAAAGTGTATTGACGTAATTCTGTAGGAACATAATCGACAAGAAGTTCAGGCTGAGATGGGATAATCATTTCGTTTAAGTCTAGTTTCCATATAAACATATCATGTGCAATATATAATCGGTAATTTGAAAACTCTGGAGCAATGGCTAAAAACATAAAATCTGGAATAATATCACACAAATTTTTGAGCATCGGCTGCTTACGAGTTGTAGATCTTATAGTTGTTGTTGTTTTTGGTATTGCTGATGCGGTGGTAGACTTTGGGATTGAATCATATTTGTTTTTTCTTCCATATAGATATTGTACTGCATTTATATCATCAACATCTAGACCACGAATCTCATGCTGATAGAAGGCAAACATAATAGCATTCGGAGAAGCACTATGTGCTATGCCGAGGGCATGTCCAATTTCATGAACCAACACCATAAGAAAACTAGTTTGATTTTTGGGTATATTAGGATTATTTCCAAAATACCAGCGTTCATTTATATCTAAATGGATTTCTCTACAGGTGCCGCTAGAGTCAGGAAAGTATGCATGTCCTAAAACGCCGCCAGCATCATCTAATGTCAATGGACATTCATCATTACCCATACAGTTTGCGCTAAAATAATGAGTCTTGCTAACCATGGTTATAGTAATATCAGGAGGATATAGAGTGGGATTGGTAACCATTGTAAATGTTAAGTTTGAAACATTTTGCCACATCTGAAAAGCCATTTCTGCATCTTTTTGGGCCGCAGGTGTGTTTCGAGGGAAATACCATTTCAGGTCATGTTTCCGAAATGGAAAACTTGCTCTAAATTCAGCATCACTGTATTGACAACGCGGACGATTCATAAATTCAATTGTTGCATTATTCAACAATCCATCCACTGGTAAATTATACTTTTCTTGCAAGTTAGTTAGCAAAGTAGAGAGATCTGTTGTATTATCGATGATATGTTCATATTGAGTTAGGTATACTATAGCGTCTTTTTCGGAGAAATCGTTGCAAAGCACGTATGTGAAAGTTGAAATAAAAAATAATACGTCTACCCACATCAACATCTTGATAGAGAATGATGTCAAAAATCTCAGATAGCAAATATAAATTCGTTTACCCCCCCAATCAAAATCTTGACTGAAAAAAAATTAGGCAGCAAATATACAATAATCATACACGAATTTCTATATTTCTAAAATTCTACTCTCATGTGCAACTTGTAATTGGAATTTCCGCCGGACAAACGATACATTCATGTATTACTAAGAAATTATATAAAAAATACTGCAACCGCAATGAATGTTGTTTTCTCGATAAAAATGGTACTGAGAATATTATGAATATAATATGCATATTTACGATACAATTATCTCATGCACGCGTGTGTCATCTCAACTACGTACTTATATTGAGCGAGCGCATGCAGTTTTCTCGATAAAAATGGTACTGAGAATATGATGCATATAATATGCATATTTACGATACAATTATCTCATGCACGCGTGTGTCATCTCTACTACGTACTTATATTGAGCGAGCGCATGCAATAGTCATCATTGTTTCACACTTAACGCACAACGCTGCAAGCTGCAACAACGACCGCAGTACAATTAGTGCTTCGAGAGAGACGAGAGAGCGAAAATTTTAAAAAAAGTAAGTGCTATTTTATTTAATATTTTTCTTTTTTATGTCTCTAAATGCAACTGTTTTTTTTTCGTGTTATGCTTCAAAATAGTTAGACGACTCAATTTTTTTTATAGATGGATTTATCAAAAATTAATGCTGCGTCTTCGATTGTAGACCGCAAACCTATCAGAAAATTAAAGGACCTACCAGTTGGGACACCATTTGCAATCCAAGCAGCTAAAGTGGTCAAGTCGAAATTTGGGGAAGCCGTGCTACTAGATTTAGGACCGGAAGTGCTATTTCTACCACAGCGGGTGACGGAAACGTACCAGCCGGTCATCGACGAACTTTTTCACGGAAAATACTCGATCATCTTCCAAGGGGAAGTGGACGTAGGGAAAAGCCGACCGCTAGCATCATTCAAAATAGTGGAAAATTAACAAAGCAGAGAACAGGAGGAGGACAGGGTGAGCATTTTTATATATTTTTGAGTAATGTGTTTGCTTGAAAAAAAAAATGTCGTCTTTTCAAATGTCTTCAAATAAGGTTAAAAAGATCATCAAACAAACAGACGGTGTTCTACTATCAATTGTTAGTCTACGGAAAATTTTATTTGATAATTTTACAATCAGAGACGCGGAAGTGTGGCTGAAACGAATAGAAAAACAAATTAGATTATGTAAACGGGTAATTCGTAGTAGAAGGCAAAATAAATTATCTGTAGGGACCTGTAGAAAAGTAGAAACAAATTTGGGGCATTTTAAACATTTTAGAAAGTTGATTTTAACTAGACATATTGGGGCAGGACTTCACTTAACATTGGGTCAGAGGGTTAGATGGGAAAATGTAGAATCGAGCTTTCAAAGTAGAATAAAAACCGGTTCCATAGCTAATTTGCGTCATAAGGACTTGAATCAATTTTTAGCAGATTGTGTAGTTGTTTTTAAAAGGAAAATTAGGAATATTTTGAACACCCATTGTGCGCTCAAAGTAAATACAACATTTTGCGGGGAGTTTATTAGGAAATCGGGGGATAATGAAATTTTGGGAATTAAATATATTAATACTAAAAATCATATTATTGATACATCAACTCAAATAGACGAGTGGTTTAAGATATATGTTAAAGATAAACTTTTAAACGAATTATCGGAATTTGCTGAAAAATATTCGGGATTTGCGTTAAATAAAATTATTTCCTTAGTTGTTAATATCAGTAAATATCAATTGGGAAACGGTTCATCTTATATTAGACTACCAGAACCGATTATAAAGAAAAATGCTTGTATAAACATTAAAAATATAGATCAAAATTGCTTTTACTGGGCCATTGTAAGCGCTCTTCGGACTCCTAGCAAAAAAAGACATGCAGAACTAACCTCCTCATATCCACACTTTACTGACGTTTTACAAACAGAAAATTTAGATAGTCCTATGCTGCTAACAAAAATTTCAAAATTTGAAAAGATGAATAACATTTCAGTCAATGTTTACGCTTTAGAATTGATCGAAACAGAAAAAAAATCATTTTACATAGTAGTACCAGCAAGATTAACGGAAAATAAACGGGATACGCATGTTAATTTACTTTTAGCTCAAAATAAATATTATCCGCGTTTAAATGATTATGATGCCCCTCCACCACTAGCGAATGAAGATAATGATTCAATCGATGAAATTAAATATCACTATTGTTGGATTAAAAATCTTTCGCGTCTTATTAGTAGCCAGTTAAATAAACATCGTGAGAAAAAATTTATTTGCGATAGATGTCTGAACTATTTCCATCAGCAAAATAAATTAGTTGAACATGAAAAACTGTGTTCTAAATTTAATAAATATAAAATTAACCTTCCTAAAGAGAGCTGCGTTGAATTTAAAAACTTTACATACCAACAAAATACTCCTTTTGTTGTTTATGCAGATTTTGAATGTCAATTAGAAAATCATAAAGAAAGTAGCGTCGTAAATTTAACTAAAACCATAAAATATCAAAAACACGTTCCGTATAGTGCTGGTTTCTATGTAAAATGCAGCTATGATGATAGCCTTTCTTATTTCGAGAGCTATCGAGGTGCAGATTGTATGGATTGGTTTGCAAATCGTATGGCTGGTGTTGCGCAATTTGTAAACTCAAAAATAAAAACAAGCGTACCTATGATTGAAAAATTAGACACATGTAAGGCAACATCATGTCATATTTGCGGTAAGAGATTTTCAAAAACAAAAAAAGACATAATCGTTAGAGATCACAACCATTTCAGTGGAGAGTTCAGAGGTTACGCACACCAAGCATGCAATCTGAACTTTAGAAAATTGTTTGTTGTGCCGGTTATATTCCATAATTTAAGTGGGTACGATAGTCACTTTATGATTTCGAATTTATGTAAAAAAGGTCGCTTAAGTCTACTTCCCATCAACAAAGATAAATACATCTCCTTTACGCTGCACTCAGATGAAAATAACATTAAATTGCGGTTTATAGACTCTTTTCGATTTATGGGGGCGTCTCTTGATGAATTAGCTGCAATTTTAGCAGAATCAGAAAAGAAAATTTTACAAAGGGAATTTCAAAATTTAGATGAAGATAAATTCAAATTATTAACACAGAAAGGAGTTTTCTGTTACGATTACATTGATTCGTTGAAAAAATTAAATGAAACGACTTTGCCCCCAATTGAAAAATTTTACAATAAATTAAACGATGAAAGTGTAAGTGACGAGAAGTATGCTCATGCGCAATCTGTTTGGCAACAGTTTAACATTAAAACATTAGGAGAGTATTCTGATATATATTTAAAAACAGATATTCTGCTTCTTGCCGACGTTTTTGAGCAATTGCGTAAAAAATGTTTCTCCACCTATGGTCTGGATCCTGCGTGGTACTATACAATGCCCGGATATACGTGGGACTGTATGCTCAAATACACTGGGTGTAAGTTAGAACTACTAAAGGATCTAGATATGGTGATGTTTTACTAAAATGCTATAAGAGGTGGAATTTCGGTGTGTAGCAACCGATTTTCGGAGGCCAACAATAAATATATGCCCGAATATGATCCTGAAAAGCCGTCCAAGTACCTTATGTACCTGGATGTGAATAACTTATATGGGAATGCTATGCAGCAACCCTTACCCTACGGAGGGTTCAAATGGGTAGATGATGTAACATCGTTTGATGTGATGTCAATACCCGACGACTCTGACGTAGGGTACGTGCTACAAGTCGATCTATCGTACCCACAAGAACTGCACGATAAACACAAAGATTTTCCGTTTGCGGCAGAACGTAGCGTACCACCCAGCGACGGCGGGGTAAAATTGCCGAAATTAATGGCAACACTTACGGATAAAAAAGAGTACACGGTTCACTATAAAAATTTAAAACAAATGCTAGCTAATGGGTTAAAGTTAACGAAAATCCATAAAATTTTACAATTTAAACAAGCAGCCTGGCTGAAACCCTACATCGAGTTGAATACTCGATGTAGAGCTGCAGCCCGGAATGATTTCGAAAAAAATCTTTTTAAATTAATGAATAATGCAGTATTCGGTAAGACCATGGAAAATATACGTAAGCACCGCGTATGTAAAATCGTTAAATCTTGGGGTGGTCGCTATGGGGCAGCAAACTTGATTTCGAGTTTTCGGTTCCACAGTCGCACAATTTTAGAGGAAAATCTGGTGGTTATCGAATTGAACAAGGCTGAAATAACGTTTAACAAACCTCTGTATGTAGGGCAGGCAATTCTAGACCTATCGAAACTAGTCATGTATGATTTTCATTACACCTATATGCTACCAAAAATGGGTGCAGAAAGGTGTAAGCTCATGTACATGGACACAGACAGTTTTATCTACGAATTGCAATGTGAGGATGCATATGAGGAGATCATTAAAGCTGATTCCAGTAAATTTGATACTTCGGATTATCCTGAAAATAACATATATAAAATACTGCGTAAGAACAAAAAGGTGCCGGGTCTAATGAAAGATGAAAATAACGGTAAAATTATGACACATTTTGTTGGACTACGAAGCAAAATGTATAGTTACAAGGTGCAGGGTGGGAAGGTGGTTAAAAAATCTAAAGGGGTTAAGTACAATGTTGTTAAAAATAAAATTGCATTTGAGGATTATGTTGAATGTTTGAAAGAATTTAAGGAAAAAACTGCTACACAACGCTGTATCAGGTCGTATGCACACAACGTATATTCTGTTGAACAGTCAAAAATTAGTTTAAGTCCGTATGACGACAAACGTTATTTAATTCCGAACAGTTTTGACACACTTCCGTGGGGGCATTACAGTATCTTATAATAGCGTTTTTTTTTGTTATAGATGAATGCCCCAACATTATCAGAGTTAGCTGTTAGAAAAATTTGCGAATCAATAACATCATCAGCAGTAGAATTCATGGAGCAGTCTCCACTACCATGGAAATTAACTACGGAAATTGTGAAACAATTTCCTTTATATAAATGGCACGCTATGATTAAAGAAGCCAAAAATGATCTTGATTCTTCATATACAGGAATTAACTTTATTAGATGTCACAAAGAAATAGATCCAAATTTAATTCACACTATATTAGGAAAATCAGATTGGGGTTATGTTTTTGAAGATTATTCTAGTTACTGTCTATGGACAAGTGGATATTGGCTGGACCAATATTACCTACACGTATGTAAAAATTGTTTATCTAAATTTAAAGAAATACATAAAACTTTAAATAAACGTTTATTTGCCTGCTATGACCATTCTCACGAAGTTCACGATGCACATGACATTATTTTGAACGTATACCAAAAAAAGTATAATTGGTGTCACAGCTGCTTTAAAAGCGTAGTGTTTGAACTAAAAGACCAGGAATCTTGCAGAGATGCCTTACATGATAGGTCTAGAAATAACATCCGAATCCGATTTGATGAATCTGATGTAGACAGCGATATTGAGTTTTAAAAAAACATCACAGCAAACAAATTACAAAAAAATATATAAAAAGCGTTCATCCGTCCTCCAGTTTCTCTCTATCTATTGTACTAACATTTATATATATATATATATATATATATATTTTTTTCAAACATGTATGTAGTACTAACATTTATATATATATTTTTTTTCAAACATGTATGTAATTAGATTTAATAAATGAATATTTATAAAAAAATGTTTTATTGATTTCGTTAGATTTTTCTAGTAAGAAGAGTTCACAACAACAACAAGATGTCCTGATAGCTTGAGTCGTCAGAGGTGTGCAACATCAGAAGCAATGTTAGTGCGTGGTTGGAGTTCAAAACTTAGCGTGTTCAAAAACAAAAAAAAAACACACACACACATAATACTAACATTACTTCTGATGTTGTGGCGCGGTTCTTCGGGCTATCAAGACATCTTTTTGGTATTTTTGAACAAAGTGTGCACGTCACGTGCGTCACGTGTCACGTCACGTGCGTCACGTGTCACGTCACGTGCGTCACGTGTCACGTCACGTCACGTGTCACGTTACGTGACGTATATCATAATGAAACGACAGATATGCATTTTTACAAAAACTTTATTAAAACCGTTCAAGATCATTAGCGATCCTATGTCTATAGAAAAATATATGTTGTCCTAACGCTATATGTTGTAAAGTACAGCCTACGAGCTTAAATGTATACAATTTTTGAATAGCATCTGAAAACGTATAATTTTGATCATTAAAACTAGCTCGAACAATCTTAAGCGCATTATAATAATAGCTTGGAAATTCAACAGTTTCTAGCATAGACATATACGGTACTAAAAGTTCATTATTTGCTTCTAAAAGAGCGTTCACGTCCATTTCTGAGAGGTAGAAACTAATGTTGTGCTTGGTTATTTCGAGAATTTTCGTACTATCATAGATTAGTCGTCGAATTCTGCAATAGTCACCGCACTCGATTTCGACAGGATCATACTTGTCAGGAAGGTTCTTCTCCTCCTCGTCCTCCTGCTCCTCCGTCTCCTTCACCGTTACCACATTGAGCTGGGTGATTAATTGTTCCCACTCATAGGAACTGAAAGATAGTTTCAACCGTGATGAGTTCCACACAATTACAGCAGGAGTAAATGATCTCGCTGGGCTTAGACCGCATCCAATTTGGTATGATCCATTTGGAAACTGCGTGTACAGCAGATAATGGTCCTCGTTCTTGGCCGCTTCTTCGTACCTTTCCAGAATAGCATCCAGCTCACGGTCGTAGTTTACAGATGATTCGTGTGAGCTGCTGGTGGTGAGGTCAAACTCGCTGCAACTTGAACCACTAGCACTGGTATCCATTTTTTTTTTACTAGCTGCCTGACTGACTGACTGACTGACTGCAACCGACTGAGAACTCACTTTTAGCAGAAACCCCCCCCCCACTCCATACACCTAGACGATTGCATCATTGTCAATCCAACTATTATGTTTTGCATCAAGGCCAAGCCATTTGACGTACATTTTTTTACCTTTACGACGTAAAACTTTTTCAACTAAATAAACATCTGGATTGGCTGTTTTCTGTAATTCTTCGTCATAAAAGGCTCCTTTGATCGGTGCACCTTGCATATCTTCGAGCATGTACGTTGCAGGGTTGGTAATATTAATTTTAGTAACTTTAAATAATTCCGTTGTCCAGCTTGGAACGTATCCCTTGTCGAATAGCATTTTGGTTTTGCTGATGCGTACAATGTCACCAACTTTAAACTTACGCGGGCCCGCGATTTTTAAATGAGTATATTTTCGATTTAAGATACATTTTTCGTTGGATTTATTAATTTGTGATGGTTTACATCCGATGGTTTGATGACGTGTTCCATTGTATTCATTGGTAATGCTTTGTAATATATCAATCCATTTATACGATCCCATTAAGCTAAAGTATTTGTAAAGTTTATTTTTCAACGTCCTTATGGCTCTTTCAGCAATGGCCGCTTTCTTGATGCTATATGTACTATAATGATTAATATCATGCTTCTTCATTAAAGTTTGAAATTTACTATTGTAAAATTCTTTACCTTGATCAGATTGTAGATTTTTCGGCGTACGTTCCGTATGTGCGAGGATATCCGAAAACGCACGAGTTATCTCCTCACCCGTCTTTGTCTTTAACGGTCTAGTCCACATAAACTTGGAAAAAGAATCGATTACGACGAGAATTAATTTGAAATTTTTATTTTGATGAGCATAAGGTCGCATTTCAGCCAAGTCCGTCTGCCATAAATCGTCTAAGCCTTTAATGATGGTACGTCGTCTTAGATAATTTTTTCGAGCAGTCTTGTGCAGCTCGTTAACTAGTTGTAGCTTCTCCTTGGCGTACGTCATCATGTTTTAACGCTTTAAATTGTTGTTCCATCGGCTTTATACGCTTAGCAAGATCGAATGTTTTCAATGATATATATGATGTGCGTCCTTGCAAAAGTTGTAATTCAGAGGATAAATCAATGATATTTTTCCGTATTGGAGTCAAATCGGTATGAGACTTAATTGTAGCCAACTCCTGTTCTATTCTTGTTGTTATATTTGCAATAGAGTCATCTACATATTTTTTTGTTGCCATATGTTTACCAGAAGTAGGCGGATTTCTCGAAATAAACTCTGTTATTTGATCTGTTTTTGCTGTTATTTTTTTTAAATCAATCACTGAAGTATCTACGTATTTTTTAGTTGCCGCATCTGAATTATCTGTGGGATCTTTTATATTACACAACTTTACGTTCTTGAAGTCAACATTTCCATCAGAAGTATGGGGTAGTGTTAACTTTGGCGGTGTACGCATATACGGAAGTGTCTTTTGTTTATCAAAGCGACGTCCGAATTTATCAAGACTCATCGTGTAAATGAAAGACCAAGGAACTAGATTACTGTATTATATTAGCTTCTTTTAGCTCGTTGAGGATGGCTACTATTTCATTATCATGCGACGTATTGCCAGCTTCCTGAGATGCCATAAGGAGTTTAAGTCGATCGATTAATTCATTGGGATCATCCCAGTACACGTATTCGATTGGTTCCTCGTTGTATGTCAAGTAATCACCGATACCTTTTCCTGTTGGCGGTTTTGATGTTGATGATGTTGTTGTTGTTGTTGTTGTTGAGGGAGTGGATCTTGTTAATGATCGACTAAGTGGACTACGTATTTTTGTAGATGTTGATCGTGTGACAATTGTACCTTTATTTTTCTGCACATCTTTAAAGAGATGCTTAATAATGTGATTATATTTAAATCCTGTCGAACCTTTTAGGCGTCCAAGCGAATCTAAATGAACACCGGTACTTTGCAATAGATTTTTATAGGGTTGTAAATCTGCATCTGCATAGTTTGGGTCATTATAGAATAAAAGTTGATACAGCCCAGGTGTGCCACGAAACCATGTACCTGCTAAGTTTGTCCCCTCAGGTAATATCTGTATTTGGCCAGTCGCTCTATCAAATTTAATTCGGCGTTTACCTAACATCCAACCAATGTTGTCGGTATATATAGGTCCATAATTTTTATCAATTTTATCGTTTTGTGTCCAAAAATCTTGTAAATAATTATGGCTTATTGGGGGATATTGATCTAAGTATTCTTCTATTGCTTCTTGTGAAAAATCAGCAGGACGCATTTCTTCAGGTAGTGGTGGTGTTTCAGGTCGCGGCGGTATATTACCTTGTTCATCAGTTGAAGCCACGTCTTCTAAATTGAGATAGTTTGGGTTCTATGTGAATACATCATCATCATCATTATCATCATCATCATCATCCTGTTTCAATTTTTCCTCTTTTTTAATAATAAATGAAGGATGCTGCTGAGTCTTAGCTATTTGCTTAAGAGGTTCAGATATTGGTTTGAAAAGTTTTCTAATAGATTCATCTTCTGCAGTTCGACCTAACTTTAAAGTAAGATACTTTTTACGTATAGCTCGAGCAAGTTCTGCGATCTTTCTTTTATGACTAGCAACGGCAACTTGGTCCTTTGACATCATGTTACTGAATGATGGCGTACATGATAAGCCTACAATTTTATGTACTTATCAAATCCTACTCTGTATCGACCATAATTAAGAGGAAAGTCTTTAACAATAACTAACGTACCGTACTTTTCTGCCCAACATTCCGAACACATCTTTTTGAATTCATCAAAAGTAACATCTGGAGATACATGCTCATCAAATATATGTTTTAGATTAATTTCATCCTGCTTAAATAGTACTATAATGTTACAGTTGTCTCGTATGAGCTGTTTTGGAATTTTAGAGTATGTTTGGCAGAGATATGCAGCATCGATATCTTTATGACGACACATGGAGTAATACTCTCGAATTTTCTGCTGACAGTCACACGACACGTCGTCAAATATAAATATAGAGCTATTTTTAGCCTTACTTGGACTTATAATTTCCTCGTTATCCTTAAATGGGAAATAGCCAACACCCTTAGCAGCGGAAATCACTTCTTGAAGCAGTTGATACTTTGGTTGATACAACGATTTTGAATAAACGTAAACATTTTTAAACTTAGCACCGTTTGGATGGAAAAGCAGCGCCAGCATTACGTTCGTTTTTCCACATCCGCTTGGTCCGCAGATGATAGCGCGAAACGAATTCGGTAACAATTTACCATGTTTACTATGTTGAGTTTTTGCTGTAAAATCCAAGTTATCAATGGGTAATGACTGCTCTTGTTGAACAACCTTCATCGTGTGGCGTTCGAATAAGGAATGTGTAAAAGTATATATGTAGATATTGCTAACGCATCATCAACAGTTCTCATGTTAACGTACAAGGGTGAAGGTGTTGTAAACTCTCTGATAAATAATCTTCCGATAGAACTCCACGTACCTTCGTATCAGTTCCTGGGACGTAAGTGTGCGACAGATTAGGATATATTTTTTTTTCATTCTCACACATGTATATGTATATTTTCAGCGGGGACTAAATTAAAGAAGAGGTTAGCACGAGGAGATCCTGGAAAGAACCCATTGGATCGTGCTGCAAGAGACCACGATATTGCATACGCCTTATACAAAAATTTGAAAGACAGACACAAAGCTGATTGGATTCTTGAGAACCGAGCCTGGGAACGTGTAAAAGCACCTGACGCTTCACTAGGAGAAAAGACTGCAGCTTGGCTAACAACCACCGCAATGAAAGTTAAGCGAAAATTGGGTATGGGGCAGAAGAAATCATCTTTTCGACGAGGTGTTCTCACGAAAATCACAAAGTCCTTGAAGAAAAATGCTCCCACCACCACGACATTAAAAAAGTCTGCATTGGTTGCTCTTAAAGCGGCAAGATTAGCGGTGAAGAGTGCAGGTGGAAAACATAAAGTTCGACTACCGAGAATAATTCCGATCGAAGGCAAATCTGGGGGATTCCTACCCTTGATCCCCCTTTTCGCCGGATTAAGTGCCTTGGGGGCGCTCGCAGGGGGAGCTGCAGGTGTGGCCAAAACGGTCGTTGATGCCAAGAATGCACAAAAGAAATTGGAGGAAGACCATCGAAATAACAAAGCTATGGAGTCTTTGGGCAAAGGATTGTATTTGAGAAAAAATGCTAAAGGTGGTTATGGGTTGTACCTCAAAAAAAAAACTCAAAAAAACTAAACATCAAGCTACCCAAGAAAGCGCTTTATGATTATGAAATAAAGCAATATGCGAAGCTCTTGAACATACCTCATTTCCGAGGTGTCTTCATGCGTGACACTTTACCACGAGACGGTCCACGTAAAAGAGAATGCGCCGTCGTGAACTTAGATATTTCACAAAACAACGGAACTCATTGGGTAGCTTATAAAAAGATAAACAACAACGTTGAGTATTTCGATTCATTTGGTAACCTGAAGCCTCCACAGGAACTTGTTCGATATCTGAAAAACGCTAAAATTTTCTACAACAACGATCCTTACCAAACTTATAATCAAGTTAATTGCGGACAATTGTGTTTGAAATTTCTATACAATAACAATAACAACAACAACAACGATGGATAATAAAACATTATCGGAATTTACATTAGAAGAGTTTGAGAAGAATATTCCGCCGCTGGAATATTTAATAAGCAATGTGAGACCTGCAGAATTATTGAGTATATGGTACAAACTGCCTGCAGAATACACATCCAATTTTGATCTTCAAATACGACTTCCATGCTATGTTCACTACAACAGACCTGATTGGACAACACATTGGGATGGACCGGCTACTGCTCAAGCAAATTGTTATTTCTGTAAATTATCCATTCGAAAATAAACAAAAAAAAAAAACTTGAATAAATTCTTAGTACACAGCTATATTTTTTCATTCATCATGTCGCAGTTGTTGAGAGTCAATAGCACTACTCATATATTTTCATTTCGTCCTTCAACACCGATAGTGTTGGATCCGAAAAAAGATTATGAATTGGCGCTTAGGTCTTTTACTTCATACAATTCCATACCGAATATTGAAAAAGGAGATAAATTTTATTATATCGACCGGATAGGTGGTGGTGGTCAATTAAAAGTCATCGAGTTTCCGACAGGTTGTTATGAAATTACCGACATAGAAACATTTATACGAACGCAAATGAATCTTGAAAATGAAGTTGCTCCTCCGGATGATTATTTTTCTCTAAAACCTAACAATAATACACTGCAATGTGAAATCTTTAGCAAGTATTATAAAATAGTTTTTACAGAACCGAATAATCTTGGACATCTATTGGGATTCTCGAAAAAAGTTCTTAATCCTGGTCAAAAGCATTCTTCTGATTTACCTGTAAACATAATAAAAGTATCAACCATACACTTTGATGCTAACATTACGTCGGGAGCCTTTGACGGAGACACGCCTGAACACACGATCTACGAATTTGCTGTGACAGCCGATCCTGGATACGCTATAGTCGAAATACCTGTAAATTTACTATATCTACCTGTTATACCGAAACAAGAAATAACCAACATCACAGTGTTGGCTTTAGATCAAGACGGTCGTCCTGTAAACTTTCAAGGTGAAACTAGTACTCTTGTGTTGGAGTTGAGAGCGAAGCGCAGATGGGATTAGTGATTATAAGACATAGTGGTGCTTCCAAGGCAACTTCAGTATTACCCCAAGCACCTAAGCGACGACATCTACTACTAACTACATCAAATATCCTGTTTCTACGCTCACTTGGATATCATGTCAACAACAACAAGAATCATGTACAAAAAGAGAAAAACTGAAGAGGCAGCATCACATACTTCTCCGATGTTTGATCTATATCGATCTCCAGCATTCGATGAATCTATTCGCAAGGCTGAGTATAGATCTTATACGCCGTTCATCAAGTCATTTAATTGTAATGATGTTGTGGAATTTAGCATCAATCAAGTAGATTCGTTCTTTGCAATGAACGCTTCCCTTCTATCTATCAAAGGGAAAGTTGAAATAACTGGAGGAGGAGCAGGAGATGTATCTTTAGCTCCAAACTTTGGTGCCTTCCTATTTGACTCTTGCACTTACAGTGAATCCGCTAGAGAAGTTGAAACAGTACGTGATCCTGGTATTGTAAGTACTGTCCGAGCTTACGTATGTTACAGTGAGGAAGACTCAAATCATATGGCTATAGCTGGATGGAACTATCCTTCAACACCTATAATGGCGTCAACACATAACAAGTCTTTTAGCTTGCTAATGCCGCTTAAACATATTTTCAACATTTTCAATGATTATCCTATGATTACGTGTGGCAGACAAACTCTCAGATTTGTGAGAGCTAGAAACGATAACGATTGTATCATTATCAAGGAAAAAACTGGAACGACGACGACGGCGACGACAGCGAAAATAACTATTGAAAGCATGGAACTGAAAATCAAACATATTTACCCGAGTGATGATGTGAAAGAACAACTTTTGAAAGCTATTCAAACTGATAAGCCGATACTTATACCGTTTAGAAAATGGGATCTGAATGAACTGCCTGCAATTACCGCAGATGCGAGAAGAGAAATATGGTCAGTTAAAACTAGCACCGCAATCGAAAGACCACGTTTCATTATAGTATGTTTCCAAACCGGTAAACGTGACGTCGCAACCTCAGACCCTACCCTGTTTGATCACGTGAATGCTGCTAGTATTCGAGTATCTTTAAATGGTGAATACTATCCCAACGAACGTATGCAATTGGACTTTGCAAACAATCACTTTACTGAAGCTCATTTCAACTATAGCGACTTTCAAACCAGCTATACAACTTCTTCTTCTCCTCTGAAGAGATGTCTTTTAGATTATACCGCTTTTAAAAATCGCGCTTTGTTTGTTATTGACTGTTCCAAACAAGAGGAAACCATGAAATCATCAACTGTTGATGTTAGATTGGATATCGAAGCCGATACTGGCTTTCCAACCAACACCAAGGCCTACTGCATCATTATACATGACTGCTTAATCGAGTACTTCCCCCTCACCGAAGTTATTAAAACCATCTCGTAAGCAACGAAGGACTCTCAGTTCCGCATCAGACATCATGAGGATCGCGTTTGTTGACATTCAAGGCTTTACAGTTGACGGATTATTCGTACCTAAAGAACTATGTATCGAAATTGGTTTCAAGAAAAGTCATTACATCTTTACACCTCCGCAACCTTTTTCTACATTAAATACTAAAGACAAGAAAACTGTCGCTTACTTGGAGAAGAATTTCCATGGGCTTAAATATTCTTCCGGCGACGTTAAATATTCCAAGTTAAATGAAATAATTAAAAATAAGGTGATATATGCGACTGACTATGTCTACGTTCGTGGAGAACAGAAAGCAAACTTTTTACTCAAGAAATGTCACATTTTTGGTGTTTTTCCCAACATTATTGATGTTTGCAAGTATGATGGTACACCGTGTGCTACTGGAAACTTTGTTGCTGATTCCAATCCATGCCACACCAACGGACAATTTTCCTGTACCCAGAGAAATGTTGAACGTCTACGCCACTGGTTTTCAAATATCATATTACCTATGTAGTTTTTTCTATTTTCAATAAAATATTAAACGTATTATTGTAGTTTTATTGAAAATACCTCTGGTTTGCGAAATAATTGTCAGAATGTCTATACTATTTTCATTTTGAACGGTATCATCCTGTATAATAATAACAGTACATCGTATACAGGTTATGAGACATTCTGACCGACCGACCGACCGACCGACCAGAGGAGCCCACCACGCTATTTAGGTCACGCCTTGCTATATACGATTTAACGATATACCGTCGGTCCATCGATCCGCTATTTTTCGATGCACCCCTGTATACACGTTCTGAATGCCCCCCGTAATCCACGCCAACACCAGACAGGTGCGACATCGGCGCCATCTATGCGCGAGATGCCCAACCCATCAATGGCAGCTGTCCAATGACACATAGATTCCGTTTGGTTTGTACAGCGCCAAACAAATCGGCGCCATCTATGCGCGAGATGCCCAACCCATCAATGACAGGTGTCCAATGACGTATGACAGATGACGTGTAACGCCATCTATGCGTGAGATGCCCAATGACGCATGACAGGTGTCCAATGACACACAGATTCCGTTTGGTTTGACAGCGCCATCTAGCGGCGGAATCCCCAACTCATGATTACAGATTCCGTCCAACAACCTGTCAATGGCGCGCGACGCCAGCGCCTCTGGTGGCGGATTTTGGAAGTTTTGAGACCGAATCCCCATAAGACATCTACTATTACTTTTGTTGCTCCTTCAAAAGCGAAGACGTAAAAGAAGAAAACCGCGTAAGTTTTGGGTACATCCTATTGTCAATGACCGTACAACTGTCCGTATCGAATGGCTCCATTTTGTCAACTACGCTCTCTTGTCGCCGCGCCATGTAGTTCGAAAGTGGTGCGTGCAAAAAGAAAAACGTTGTAGTTGGCGTGTGGTCAGTCGACGGGACCGGCGACAACCAGCGGCAGAAGTTGGGCTACAGCCGAAATAGGCCAGTTAAATAGCCGAAACTGAGACAAAAGTGATAACATAGCCACAAAGTTATTTCCGTTGGCGTAATGGTGTAATAAAGGATTGCGAATATTGTTGTATGAATTTGGTTTTCCGGAAACCAGCCGTTTTTTGTAAATCAGCGAAAAACCCGAAAAACCTCTTTTTCGCTGAAACGGCTGAGGATATCTGGGATTTTTTTACACGTAAATTTTTCTAATTTTTGGGCCATCAATAAAGGTCTCTACAAATTTTTCGCTAAATTGCTTAGTTTTCGCGCTACAGCTTGCTGATGGCTTGTGGGCGAGGGGGCTTGCGGGGACAGAGGCGGCGTACCTGCATACCACCAAGCTGCCGCCACACCGCCTACGCGTTGACGACGCAGACGATCACTTACTATATGGTAGTGGTTATTCAGTAATAGTACAGTTGAATTTCGAACCCTGAGCTCGCTTGTCAGTTTGGCGTTCACCGACTTTTACGAAAGAACTAATTTTCGAAGTTTATGCGTTTAAGTATGTGGAGTAATTTCTCTTCAATTGCTTGTCGATTGACTGGATAAGTGAGGTAAATATGTGTACATTTTAGAATTGAAATTAAATATTTTTTTCCGTAATTTCATTGGAGACAAGGAATTAAGGACAAAGCCAACCTAAAATTCGAAAAGTTATCCGCCATGGATTTTTTAACGAAATTTGTTTTCATTTTCCAATGTTAGTATAGTATTTTTTAATAATAAGTAGTGCAAATTCAGTATATGTTGTCCAAAATTCAGCATGTCTTGGAATTCCATTAGCACTATGTTCTGATATTAATAACAAAAATCAGACAAATTAGACTGACTGGATCGAAAATTGCATTACACTTACTGGATACCGATTCTCACTGAAATTGTTTCTGTTATTCAATAGGAATAAAATGCAGCAAAATAGTAACTGCGCCATTTGCAGTTATCCGTTGGCGCGCGGCAATTGCAGGATCGTGGGGAAGAAGGGAATTAGTACACTGATCACACAGAGCAAACGCGTGGAAGACAAAAAATGTTTGGATTGGGAAAAAAAGGAAAAACTGGACTGTCATGAGAAGTGTAGACTTTCATACTCGGTCAGTGGAACGTATACTCAGCATTTTGCGTTGAATGCACCAAATAACAATGTCGTAGCTGCAAGGGATGAGGTTCCTGATTTCCATTACGCGGATAATTGCTTCATTTGTGGTTTGAGTATAATAAAAGATGCGAAAACAAAAATCTGTACAGTCACACAAAAAGAGACGCGTGATAACTTGATTGCAATGGGAAAGGAAAGAAATGACTCTTTGGGAATTAGCGTTGTTGAAAGATTAGAGAACATTTCTTGCTTAATTCGCGTACAAGGCAGATACCACCGGACATGCATGTCTCAGTTCAATACGTATGGTTTAAAAAAAAATATCGATGATCTAAACTGGTCTAGAATCGATTCATTGTTAGAACCTGTGTGGCAAGTTCTTGAAGAAGACAAAAATGTTATTCATTATTTGTCGAAGTTAGTAGAACTTGTGGATGATGACTCTATAGATAGAAGGACTGTAGCAGATCACATTAAAAAACGTTACGGTGAGGAAGTTGAGTGCAGTAAAATGGGGGGAAAAGATATACGTGTATGCTTCAAAAGTCATCATGTTTTTAATGTGTCAGCAGACCCATCAACTTTCACAGAAGGGCAGATACAAGTTATTTTGCTTCAGGCCTCAAATATAATGCACAGAGAGATTCGTAGCAAGCAATTTGTAAGCGATAAGTACCCACCGTCCAATCAATTTGTAAGCGATCTTTCCTCCGATTATCCACCCCACTTTTCGTTCTTTATTGAGCACTTTCTCCTTATCGCTGACGAAGAGGAAGATAAAAGAGCAAAGTCTGTGAAGCGATATGATATCTCAATGCATACTTTCATTCATTCAGCCACGTACGTTTTTGTCCACCCTCCACTTCTC
Source organism: Acanthoscelides obtectus (assembly GCA_963669975.1). Lineage (NCBI taxonomy): Eukaryota > Metazoa > Arthropoda > Insecta > Coleoptera > Chrysomelidae > Acanthoscelides > Acanthoscelides obtectus. The sequence continues at coordinate 79,214,662 of CAVLJG010000007.1, read as the reverse complement.
GATTGGGACATTGATTCTGAGAAAAACAGGTTCCAAGTACATCATAAATCTTCTGCATGCATTAGGCGTTTGCACTTCTTACTACAATATTGAATTGTATGAGGCTTCAACAATAGTGAATCCACCCAGATTGATCATTGAAAAACCTTTCGTACAATTTGTATTTGATAATACTGACCACAACGTCAGGACCCTGGACGGACGGGAGACTTTCCATTGTTTAGGCGGAATACAGGTTTACACTCCGGAGCACGAAATCACACAATGTGGAAGTGTCGAAAAACTTACTGAGATGCCTTCCGCAAATATCCTTGCAAAGCAAGAACAAATTCCAATCTTCCCTTACGTCGAGCCGCCAAAAGAGGGCTTGAAACTTATAGAATTCATCGATACAAATTTACTGACCATGGTCGACATGCCTCTATTCCCCCCTACTTACTCAACTTATTTGTGGGCTAAATACGTTGATCCTGAGAATGTACCAGCATGGCGAGGTTTCATGGAGATATGTTCGGAAAATGAAAGTTTCCAAAGGTCGGGGGTGCAATGCCAACAATTTATTAACGAAGTTCCATCTAGTCTAACAACCATTTATACATCAATCATGCATGCAAAGAGCGAAACCCGTAAATGTGGTCAAAAAACCACTATCTTAACTTACGACTTGCCGTTGTACATGAAATGTCGCGATATTATAGCGAAGTTAATGTTGCCCGACGTTTTTGTTCGCTTAGGCGGATTCCACATGTTAATGTCTTTTTTGGGAGCAATAGGTATTATCATGGGAGGAAGCGGACTTGAATCTATGTGGGAGCTTGCTTACGCTAGTGAATCCATAAAGAAAATGATGGACGGGCACAATTATTCAAGAGCAGTCCGAGCACACATTTTGACGTTTACAGCTTTAGGCATCGTAATTTGTGATTCAATCGAAGAAAAAGGCGAGATCAAAGGGGTTATCGCATCATTGATGCGTGTCTGGCAGAAAAATCCTCTCAAGCTAGGGGACAGTGACTCTGATAAGGACCTGAAGAAAATGTCTGATTTGTTTTATACAAAGTTGAAGCAATTGAAAAATAACGGCCCAACAGCCAAGTTGTGGGTGCAGTACATTGAAGCCGTGCTTATTGTCTTGCGTTTTATTGAAGCAGAACGTCTTGGAAACTGGGACCTTCATCTTGATTGCGTTCGAAGAATGTTGCCATTGTTTCATGCCGCGGGACATTTTCAATATGCAAAAGCAGCTCAGATTTATTTGCAGGATATGGTACTTCTACAGGACATCATGGATCCTCAAGAGTTTCACCAGTTTGCCACGCAGGGTTATTTCACTATCCACAGGTCGGATAAGGCTTGGTCCGGAATCTGGAGTGACATGACAATCGAGCAGACATTGAATAGGTTTTTTGGGACCGACTTGACACACGGAAGAGGTGTTACGCGGAGTGTCGTGTCTCGATATTTGCTGGGGATGCCTTGCGCCGTGCATGTAATGCAAGCATTGGAAGAGTATTGTAATCTGGAGACGAGAAACAGTGAGCAGCATGTTGATTTGGGCAAAGGACGAAAAGCATGGGACGCAAAGGACATTGCCTCATTCGTTACTTGGTTGAAGGGGCATGAACCATTCAAAGTCCGCGAGGAATTAATTTCGCTGTCAACTGGAGTTGTTGGTGGTGTGGAAATAAATTGTCATATGGCTTTCGAGCGTGGCACACAAGCAATGTGTCATATAGTTGGACGCACTTATGAAAAGGTGTCGCTGTCAAAATTGTACAAGATCAAGAATTTGGACTTTGCACGGACACAATCTCAAAAAGCTATGTCTTCCACTGTCACTGTTGATACCTCTCTATTATTTCAACGTCTGTCTGTGGCTATGCGTGGAAGGAAAGAGTTGAGTAAATCTTGCTTCGACTACGAAATGTCTCCTGTTCCACTTAGTTTGTTCGACGAGAAAGGATCAATGCGAAAGACCGACAAGTCACAGTTATATAAAATGTTCACTACTACCCTATCCTCACGAGCATTTTTTGATGATTCTCAGTTTGTTGTAGACGGAGGATGGTTGCTTCACAGCCTCGTCTGGCCTCATAGTAAGACATACCGTGCAATCTTTGATATGTACAAGAACTTTCTTGTTCAGCGGTTTGGTCGGAGCGTCATTATTGTTTTCGACGGATATGAAGATGAACATATAGGTGTCAAATCATACGAGCGAGACCGTAGACAAGAAAGAAATTGTGGCGTGGACGTTGAAATTGAACCAGACAATCTCGTCCCATTGAACCAAAGGACATTTTTGTCCAACGTGAAAAACAAGGCTCAATTTGTTTATCACCTTGGTCAAACTCTTGCAACATATGAGGGATTCAGTTTTACCGTGATCCATGCGAAAGAGGATGCGGATGTTGAGATTGTGAGAACAGCTCTGAAGACTCATAACGAATTGTTTCGTCACGGGAAATCACAAGTTATAGTCGTCGGCTCGGATGTTGATCTCTTAATATTACTTATTGGACTCACTCCAACCTCAGAGAGCATGTACTATTACAAGATGGGCCAGGGGGGCAAGGCGAACCAATTGTACGATACTCGGGATCACAAACATTTGCAACCATTTCTACTTTTTGCTCATGCCTTTGCGGGCTGCGACACTACTAGCTGCTTTTTTGGGAAAGGGAAGATGAAGCTGGTGAAGTTGCTGCTGCAGAACGACAGCATTAGAGCGCTGGCGCTGAAGTTTTACGAGCCGGACTGCTTGGAAGACGAATTGCTGCAATGTGCAGAGACGATTACTCTCGCACTATACAAAGACAAAGAACAGTCTTCTTCTCTCGGGACTTTCAGATACAATTTGTTTTCTACAAACTTAGCAAAGGCAAAAAAGGAAACGCCCCTAGAATGTCTGCCACCAACATCTCCTGCCTTGCTTCAGCACTGTAAACGAGTGTACTATCAAATCCAGGTGTGGCTTCAGCATAGATTAGATCCCTGCTTGTGGGGATGGACAAGACAGGGTAATATTCTCATTCCGATCATGTCTGAAGCAGATCCCGCACCAAAAGAACTGTTACAAAAGGTATGTGTGAAATGTATTCAATTTGAAGCAATAAATACAACTTGCTACAACTAATTTTTACTACATTTTTGATCTCATGTACTGTCTGACCGGAATTAAAATAATTTTTGAACAATGTGAGATCTAGTTTACCAAGTCAAAATAACAAATTTTTAGACTGATCTATGGAGCACTATAAAAGGCCTGTCATTGATTTCCCTTACAAGACAACTGATATTTAGATTATAATAATTCTTATGATATCCTTTTTTCAGGTTTCCTGTGGATGCCAAGGGCCCTGCAAATCGAAGCGATGTAACTGCCGAAAAGCCGGTCTAAAGTGCAACCCTGCTTGCAAAGTATGCCGCGGAAAATCGTGCAACAACTCAAAGAGATGGACTGCTACAGAACACCATAATAGCGAAACTCCGACTACTACAGATTCATGTGAGGAGGACGGTGGACAAACTACCGTAGAACCCGATAATGATGACTTAACAGAAGATGATGAGACCTCATCAAGCAGCCACGATGCAACGACCGATGACGAGGAAATTAACGAAGGACTTTAATGACTTTGACCTTCAATGATTTATCCTACTTGTAACAGATTGGGGTGGATATAACATTGAACTGTATATACTTTCAATTCCTCTTACATGCTATTGTAGGTTTCATTGGCTCAAGTGAGGGTTTTTGTACAACTATATGTGAGAAATGTAAAGTAACAAATGTAAAACAAACATATTTGAACACAAAAATAATATACTCTATCAAAATAGAAAATATAAAAAATTGATACAACTTCCAATTAATGGTTTGTACATAATTTCTTATCTCGATTAAAATATAATGGAGTAATGTTTTTCCACAGCGCGTGTGCAGAGAAGATATCGTCAAATACTCATCACCATCGGCCATTGTCTATTCTTTACATATTTGCGTTGGCGTAGGTCAGACCAACGTATAGACGCGGCTCAAAAACTGCTAAATCTCTTATCATGATCGTAGATTAACAACTACCGGTGATCAAACTGATTTGCGAGGATAACTATGAAAATAACGTGGAGCCTCGAAAGCGAGTCTTTTGATGACTCATTGGGCTTCTACATCCTGTAATGTATTCTTATCATTGCCACTCATTTATATACACGTTCACACCTTTTTTGCAGCTGTAGGTTTTTTATTGTTGTTCCAATTCTAAATGAAAATATTATACCTCACTTATCCAGTCAATCGGTAAGCGGCTGAAGAAAAATTACTGCATCTTGTACTCTAAACGCAGAAATTTCAAAAATTCATTAATATGCATAAGTCGGTGAACGCCACAACTACAAACGAGATTATTATTCGAAATCGACTGGCCTATCACTGAGAGAGAGACACTGAGGACATCGAAATAAAAGAGGATCGTTCGGCTTCAATGGTGCGGCGTCTGGCGACAGGTGTACGCGCGTCCCTTTCCCCGCAAACCCCCTCGCCCACAAGCCATCAGCAAGCTGTAGCGCGAAAACTAAGCAATTTAGCGAAAAATTTGTAGAGACCTTTATTGATGGCCCAAAAATTAGAAAAATTTTCGTGTAAAAAAATCCCAGATATCCTCAGCCGTTTCAGCGAAAAAGAGGTTTTTCGGGTTTTTCGCTGTTTTACAAAAAACGGCTGGTTTCCGGAAAACCAAATTCACACAACAATATTCGCAATCCTTTATTACACCATTACGCCAGCGGAAATAACTTTGTGGCTATGTTATCACTTTTGTCTCAGTTTCGGCTATTTAACTGGACTAAAAAAACGCCCGTATGAAAAGGAATCGCTTTTTAAATGAGAACTGCAAGTAGAGACATACAAACGATCGACTTTTTGCGGTCAAGTTGGACTGCAAAAAGTAGCCCGTCTGAAAGCGGTTTTACAAGACGTTGAGAGTCCAGGGCGAACTGCCTACGCAGTTCCTCCAATGTTGCCGTTGTGCGCAAGCTATCCGAGAAACTGCTTACTACTCGCGTTGAAATTCACATAGTCGGAACACTCTGAACCATCACATGTGATATTGAAATGTCTTACGAATCATTTTGTAATCTAATCATTTCATTTAAAGCTCCACTGTGGCATGGGGTTGTTCCTGTTAACTTAGAGTAATCAAGTTCTTCAATCCGAATACCGTCTAAAGATCTTACACTACTAAGTGCTACATAAGCTTGTCCAGTCGCGAGCCTAGATATATGACTGTATGATCGACCTTGTGGACGGTCGAAGCGCAACTCAGGATTAATGGCAACATTTGGAATTTGGTGAAAATTATTCTCAAAGATTCCATTACATACCTACATACCTACATACAGGGCAAGCTAATAAAAGCGTGTTAAAAAAGATGCTTAGTAACATTTCTCGTCACAGTTTTCGAGTTATGAGCCATTTAAAGTTTAAAGGACCCTAAAAAAGGTCCATTTCCCATGCTTGAAAACCCTGTTGATAATTATTTTTGTAGTTGCCGTGTTTAACTGAAGGCCTTAGGTACAAGACCCGAGGACTATTTTGGGCTTCGTTTATTTTAAAGTAGTTTTATTTAATTGTTAATAAGTCCCTATGGGCCACGCGGTTGTCCCCTTGGCATAATTAGTTTCCAAATTCTATCTTACCTATAACTTCTCCAGCTAGAACGTGAAGATCGCAGAGAACGGTGGAAAATCATGTTAAGGTTTATATTGCAAAGATGGCCAGGCGATTCCCGATCTTGTCAACCGATTTTCACCACAGAATATCTGCGACAGACGAATACTTTCACGCACATGATGGTCTATAATCCCACACGCTTGTCTGGAGTCTGGCCAATAAAGTCACATATATTGACATATCTTCTTTACGGTAATATTTAATCACAAATGTGATCTTCTTCAATACAATGACATATATTTGATTTATCTGTGGTGCAAGTACTACAGTAAAGATCTGTCGTTACATATCATTTTATTGACCAGAGAAACATGGAGGATTATTGTCCTGTAAACCACAGGATAAGTTTCAGATGTCACATTATCACACAGTTGGCTTTGACTCATTGCTTAGGCGTATAACTTCTGAGATTGCTTAGGCGTATAATTTGTGATATAAATCTAAGCAATTCATCTATTTTTCAGCTCTAGTTTCCAGTGATTCAAAATCGGTTTTGTCTGCACCATCAGTGGCTATTGGGGCTTTTGACGAAAGATTGCAGCAGTGATCGTGTCCGTACACGATAGCCCCAATTCTTTGGTGCTCTAGCGTAAAATTGTTTGTCAATAATATGTGATAACGATATTTTTTTTTTTTTTTTTTTTTTTTTTTTTTTTTTTTTTTTTTTTTTTTAACGAGGGGGGAATGCATTTACGCACCATACCATAGCACGAGCTACGACGTGTGTGGGGCTCCAGGGTCTTGAAGAGATCACCTAATACCCACTAAACCCTAAACCTCCGCGTGGCCCGACTCATCAGCGTCTCGGTAGGCCATGTGTTGTGCGTGACCTGCGGTCTGCTACAACGTCTCCTCATGTGTTTCAGTCTCTGGGAACGCCGGGTTGGTTCCCTTTACCTCGCACATTCTATCGATGTCGTTAAGCGATCATCGATAGAGGGTCTGCTAGTTTCTCTTGAAACTCTTGTTTTCGAAAAATCAAGAGTTTCAAGTCATCTTACCAATATGTTGTTCCTGGTCCTGGTCCTGAAGGGTCCTGGTCCTGAAGGGTCCTGGTCCTGAAGGGTCCTGGTCCTGGTGGGTCCTGGTCGTGGCGGGTCCTGGTTGGTCCTGGTCCCGGTGGGTCCTGGTCCCGGTGGTTCCTGGTCCTCTGCATCCACGCCGTGGGGGGGGGGGGAGCAGCCGCAAATTCTCCTAGTCTCCTAGTCAAGGTTCCAGTTAGCGGGTGCCAACTGGGACCTTGGTCTGGGGTACCTGGTTCTGCGGTTGCGAGGCCTCTCGTCCGGATCGTAGTCCATGAGGAATCGTAGCTGCTCGTTCGGGTGGTCCTGAGCTTTCTCGAAGGTCTTCTCCGCTTTTTTCCTCATGTACTCGTGGATGGTATCCCAATGCAGGTCTCTACGCAAGGTTGAGTTCCTTACGTAGGAAGGTGCATTGGTGGCGATCCGGAGTAGCTTCATCTCTAGAGCAGCAAGTCGCTTGCGGTAGCTGGGGGCAGCGTACCCCCAGACCGCGGAGGCGTAAGCGAGCTGAGGTCTGGCGATGGCCTTGATCAGCCGTAGCTTGGTCGCTAGCGGCATCTGGCTGTGTCTACCCAGTAATGGATAGAGTTGAGCCATGGCTGCTCTGGTTTTTGCGATGACAGCTTCTATGTGCGCTTTCCAGGTGAGGGACTTGTCAAAAACGATCCCCAGATATTTGACATTGTCGCTCCACTGGATATCTTCATCGAAGATGGATGCTTCGAGAGGTCTTGCAATCCTTCTTCGTTGAATGAAGATTGCCTTCGTCTTCTGGACGTTGATGCGGATTTTCCATTTCACGCACCAGTCCTGAATTTGGTCCAGTTCACCCTGTAGTCTCCTACGGATGATCTCGGGTCGTCTATGCTTGGCGGCTATAGCAGTGTCGTCTGCATATAGGGCCAGCATTGTGTCAGCTGTCTTCGGCACATCGTAAGTATAGATGTTGTAGAGCAGGGGGGCTAAGGCTGACCCCTGGGGCACGCCTGCTTCCAGCTGACGTCTTGTTGAATGGCATGTACCAATCTTCACCGTGAACCATCTTTGTGTTAGATAGCTCTGGATCAGTTGGCACATGTTCGCATCGATTCCGGCGGCTTCCATTTTGGCGATGATAACGATAACTGACAATAATAGGTCTTTATACGTACTGATATACTATACAGGGAAGACCAAATTTGTACGACAGCTTGAGTTCAATGTGTACGAGAGAGAAGCGCGAGAAGTGTGTATCAATACATGTTAGAAAGAGATTTAAGCCGGTTGAAGAGCGAAGATCATCACCACATTGCCTAGCAATAGTGACGCAGAAGGTCGTGCAATCTGCCGCGTTACCAATATGTTGCTCCAGAAAGTGTTTGCACAGGCTGCTAAAATAGATTAAGTTGCTGTCGAACCCAAGAAGGGGTCTGTTCGAACATTGAATTAAATAGTTTGTTTTGATTTTGATTAGAATTATTTATTTCAATTTTGATGCTACTCAGTGTTTTAGTTTATTTTAGAATTATCTTTGATTCCCAAGGATGGTGATAAAATCAACTACATTATGACATATTGTTACATTTTGCGACAGCGCTGCGGGGTCGTGTTTTGGCACCTAACCTTCCGGTTAAGGAAATAATTTTTTAAGAATAATTTGCAAACATAATTTGTAAATATGTAAAGTACCTAAACTCATGCTCAACATAATAAAGTAAATATCATGCGCTTGTAAAAGATGGTCTTAGCTATTTTTCATATCGTCAAATCAATAATAAAATGGGGGTCCATTGGAATTTTCCATACTTCCATAGCATTAACGTGAAACCATAACGACCCATGTTTCATACATAATGACTTCGATTTCCCATAAATAATCCACCATGTTTCGACATAAAAGAATGTAAAACAAAAACAAAAAAAAAACAGATTCATAAATATTTCAACTGCGAGTAAATGCGTTCATATTGATAGAAAATAATGATTACTACAGACTAGTAATAGTATATAAGTGCTTGAACAATCAAATAAAAATTACCCGTAAGGGGTGGAGCTCTCTCCAGCGATTGACCAATAGGGTTGTTTGAGGGTTGATTATGCTTGGTACACCTGTGCGCAAGGCATTGCGGGTGGTAGCAGACGCCTTTGGTGTCATAAGAGATTCATAGCGCAGCCATGGGTTCACGTACCGGGGTTTCCTAGGCAAGGTTAAATATTATTGGTTGGAAGAAAGGTTTTGCGGATTTTGCATCAATAGCTTAACATCGCGCATAGTTGTTTGTTTCGTTAAAGCTTTTACTCATACATACAAATTAATCAAAATTGAAGGGCAAGAGTTGCACTCCCGTAACATCCTACTGTTTGTTTTCACTTGAAACAGAGAGAAAGTGTGCTACTTGTACAGTGGCTCGGTCTAAGTACAGACACGTATGAGAATTAATTGGTTCGCTTCCATTCTGGAGAATTAGATTTTTTAAGGTGCACATCGCACGGAGCGAGCTGGCGTTTTTAACGATAACCAGCTACTTGCTGTCCAACAACGGATCGAGATTTGATATTTGTAGAGATCAAGCTGCAATTAAACATACATCACCGACGCAAATTGTTCTAAAAAAACTTGAGATGTCATACAAGGTTTTTCGGATTGCTCCCCTTAGGCACATCTGTGACCCCATTATTACTGGAGATGGAGAACGATGAAGTTACACCATACCATGGACCCCAGGAGTCTCCGCGAACAATCTTGAAACCCCATTTAGGCTCGCGACCTGTGTGAATTACTTATAAAGACGTACTGTTCTATAAGCTATTCCAACAGGATGATACAATGAAGTCGTAACTTCAACTTGGAACTAGCTGTCGTTCACTTGATGTTATAGGTTTTTTACGTAACATAATAACCCTTCAGGGCAGTATGAGGCTTTGCTCGATAAATTGTCCATCTTGGTACTTAAAAAAGAATAGGAAGCCTATATCTATACTTCCATAGTCACAAAATAAAATGCAAAGTTTTGATTTGAAAGTTATGCAGCGGCCACCGTATTCTACAGACCTAGTGCTTTCTCACGAGGGTGGTAAAAAAACACCCCTCCAGCAAACGCCCATGCTCCCTATTGTTTCAGCGTAATATGAAATAATCCGAATGTTCGACACGGCAGTTTTCATTGTTTTCCCTGCGGTTATAGTTTATAGTGCGAGATGGGCACCCATCACGGTTACAATTTTGGTGATGGCGCTACAACTACAGGCAGTCAGATTCTTCCAGTTTCAGCGTTCTCGGCTTACAATCTCTTGAGGAACTGCAACTACTTCTTGAGTGCACCAGGTTCGTGAGTGCAAAGTTTATGTTATTGTTGGGAAAAAATATAAGCAGGAGCAAGAAGTACAGGGTGTTTCAGAAAATAACGACAATATTTCTAGGTGATCAAGTAGATCAAAAAATCATACGACAGCCCCAAAATGCACCCATAGTGCTAGTAGTAAATATTTATCTAAATTTCTAACATAAAGTTCACATGGCATGTGAAAAAAAAGTAGCATAACTAAAATATCACAATAAATGAGAATATAATGCAGTGAGTTATCAGTGTTTGTTGCACCACACTGCACAAAAACATGAAAAAAAAACAAGTTCATTATGACTAGATTATATAGATAATGAGCTAACTAGTGTTTTTGTTATAGTAGTGATTAGAGTCAAAACTATATATATTAATTTTTTTAAGGCTATACTACTCGAAGGTTTTTCCTAACTATGGACACACTTCACCTGACCAAGGTTTCTTTCTACAAGCATACTTGAATATGCTGTAACTAGGACAATAGATAAAATTACGGTTCAGCCTATAGTTATACCTATATTAAGTGATGATAGCTTTTGTTACAGCGAATCATCGTTTGAGAACATATCCTGTAAAGCTGACTGAGAAATAACAAAAGATAACATCAGAAAATAATAGTACAGTCTCAAAAGTAGCGTCTTCCTACAAATTCTTGAAAATGGCGATAACTCAAAAACTGTGCACAATCGGATAAGAACATATATGGTTTTTCTGATTGCAAATGACCCTCTCATCAACCCTTTTTATTTGATCCATGAATTTTGGGTTACCTATGTCAGTTTGTCTAGAGCTTACTAATTCGGTAAATTTAAAAACTCAATAATAGAGTACCTAAAAATATTTAATAACAATTAACTAATAATTAATAATAATAATAATTTTCTCTTTTAAACTTCTTCTTAAATTTAATATAGCTCTCTATATCTCGCAGATCTCGAGGTATGCCATAGTTCTTAAACGATTTACTTTCAAAATGGAATAGTTGTGATGTTCATTTTGTATGCTGAAATGGTTGACGTTTCGCTTTACATATTTATCATACTTGTATTTATACAAATACAAGGAACGGTCCAGAGAATTTAATATTGGATGTATGGCTTTTCTAATGTCGAAGTTGATTGCGGTAGTTTTATTTTTATTAGAGATCAATTCGTTTCTTTGGCATCAAACTTCCATTTCTTCAAACACAACTGTGTGAGATTTTCATGTAGTTCATCCACAGAAATTTCAGATACAGTGATGATATCGTGGTATCATCAGTAAACATTGTAAATTTTTGCTTTGAAATAAAATCTATAAAATCTGGCAAGTCATTTACAAAAAGCAGAAATATTAGAGGACCCCTGGGGGACGCCCAGATTTACAGGGAATTTATCTCATAACACATTATCATTCTTCACAGTTATATATCTATTAGACTAGTAAGAATCATTCTATTTCAATATTTTTATCCTGCATACCAATATAAAGGGTGCTGAAGTTACAATTTCGAAATCGATAAAATACAGGGTTTGTCCGGAAAGTAATAGGACTGAGTCGATTTAAAAAAATTTATTGAGCCAATCGTTAGAATTCTTTAAAAACCTTCAAAATAGGGTCCTGCGTCGATGCTGCGCTGCCAGCGCGATTTCCAAGCATTGAAGTCGTCACGGAAGGCATTCTCCGGAATAGCCTTGAGAGACGCGGTGCATGCTGCTTGAATCCCCTCTGTCGTCTCAAAATGCTTGCCTTTCATCGGCGAGGAAACAAAAAAAAGTCCGGGGGCACATCTGGGCTGTAGGGCGGCTCCGGAAGCGTTGGGATACCGGCCTTGGTGAGGTAGCTGTTCACAAGAAAGGCGGTGTGAGCCGGGGCGTTGTCGTGATGCAACTTCCTGACGGCTACGATGTCTTGTCGGACCCGACTGACCCTTCGTTTGAGTCTCCTGAGCACTTCCCCGTAAAACTTGGCGTTGGCGGTTTGTCCAGGAGGAACAAATTCATGGTGGATGATGCCTTTGATGCCAAAAAAGACAATGAGCATCGTTTTCACTTTGGATTTGCTCATTCTTCCCTTTTTTGGGCGAGGAGACGCCGTCGTGTGCCACTCGGAAGATTGCTTCTTTGTCTCGGGATCATACTCAAAAATCCACGACTCGTCACCTGTGATTACGTTATTCAAAAATTGGGGGTCACTTTCACACATGTTCAAATTTTCTTGGCACACTTCCACTCGCCGCAATTTCTGCGTCAGTGAGCACTTTTAGGACCATCTTCGCGCAAACCTTGCGCCTGTTCAAATGCTGTGTCACAATGTCATGAACCACAGATTTTGGTAAATTTAACATCTGGGCAATTAAATGAATACTTAGTTGACGGTCTGAGTTCAAAACTTTGCGCGCACCAGTCACATTATCGGTGTTTGTCGAAGTCGAAGGTCTTCCAGCACGGTTTTCATCAGCGACCTCTTCCCGGCCCCCCAAAAAGGCCTGGTGCCACCGAAATACACCACTTCTTGCTAAAGCAACACCTGGGCAAGCCTGCTTGATCATATCATTTACCGAGTTTCACACAGAATTTAATCGCGTACCTCTGCTCTAACGAACGCTGCATTTTCGGCTTGCACGACTCACAGAAACACGTCGCGTGAAAATGCCTGTCCTGACTCTCCAAGTGCTCGGAGACAACTGACCAGCCGCTCATTCGTTAGCTAGGAACGCCCTCTACCGAATCCAGTCGGTGCGCGCACGCTCCGAATTACAGTCATGGCGAAAGAAAATGAGTTCTATTACTTTCCGGACAAACCCTGTATATATCTTCTGAGTACTCGAGGCGTGGAGATCGAGATATTTTGACCCCTACAGAGAAGAAATGAAAATTATTTTCTATGCCACGGACGCTGAACTTAGTAAAGTTTGAGATTGAAAATTGAGGGCAACATACTCCATCAATATGGCCACATTTTTGTAATCACACAGTATAAATACAAAATAAATATTCTAAAGAGGTGCTCCACAGAAACCGTAGCAGGAAATCCGATATCCGGATTAGAACCTTTTCACACCGCCTGAAAATTCTACCCCATCAGTGCTATCTTACGTTACGAAGTCCCATAATATTTTGAGAGAATTTTTAAGAACGCCGAAGTATCTCTGATGTGCATGCTCGGGAAAATCAAGTGAGTAGACTCCGAATCCGAACTTCTCAAGTGATGTACATATGTCAGATAACATCGAAAAAAAACGCAATATCCCATTTTTGAGATATTTCGCTATTACAATACTTACAATAGTTCCTCGCCAAGTTGCATAGGAAGTAAAAATAGACTGTACTCAGTAAGGGATATTGGAAAAACGATTTGGCGTACCTTTCTCATCTTTTCTGAACGCGCAGTTGTTTCTCAACTAGAAAATTTTTATATTTTAATAAATGGTTGTTCAACGGTACAAGAAATTCCAAACTATACCTTCTCAGAAAATAAGGAAAATACCGGTATGCATATAAAAAGTACTTTGGTGTATTTCCCACTGCCTGACACCTTCCATGTCGGTCCAAATTTTTTATTCCTTGAAATAATACGAATACCTTATTTCAGAATAAATGAGTGCGGTCAGATAACATGACACCATTGCATGTTGCTTGGGGGATGAATGTATCTGTACATTGATTCACTATGTCAGTCCAGGTCGAAACTAGTTTTAATCATGAAAACAATTGCTTTCGAAAGACTTATCGATAGGGTCTGTGTATTGCTTATTTTTAGACTAAAATAATATTTTTCTTTTTCGTATGGATTGAGAACATATCAAGCATAAGACATTTCACACAAATTTGAAGAAAGTCCTCATGAAAGTTTCACAAATAGTGGTCCTTAGATGAACATATGATTTGAGGATTTTGGTGTCTGGTAAGATTTGTATAATCTAACCTGTTGATTTCATCTTTTCGTTAGCGGATGCATATAAATCTGAGCTAACTTGGTATTATTATGGTTAGTCTGAGCCAGATGTATCTGCATTACCAGTGGTTTATATTAGGGTTGCAACAGGAAGCAGGTTAGTATTAAAACAAAAACCTCAAAATATACGAGCTCCATTTTTATTGCTACGATCAGCCTTCAGTCTGTAAAATTAAGCAGCCGATGTTTTTTAGCTAACATTACATCAAATATAAAGTAGAATAACAAATAATTTGTGTTACCTTCCACGGCTGCGGGCGGCAAAGCATTGTAATCGCTAATGTTTTCGAAACTGAGATAATATGTTTGTCACTCATTTGCATCGGTCTGTTTGTCAGTCTGTCTGCTAGTCTTATATCCGCCTGTAACTTGAGAAGCACCGCTCGGATTTGGTTGAAATTTTCACACAATGTTACTACTATGCCAAGGACGCAAAAGCTCTGTAGTTTTTGATAATCGGTGGCGGAGAAAAACACCAAACACAAACAAAATAAAAATCGCTCAAACTTTTGTAGGTGTTAAACGTTGGGGGTTAGCAGTTGCAGGGGGTAACGCAATTTCTGGACGTCGGCACTCATCATAGATCTCCCCCTACATGTACCCTTAAATATCTCCTCCTCCTAGGGGATGAGGAATATCATTTGATTTTTAGTTGTACATGTTCGTAGCTAAGTTTTTTCTTAGAAGTTCTAACTTGTGAAAAACATAATCCTTTACGAACTGATGGCAGCGTTGTTTGCGAAGTACAGAGTCAACTTACTTGATGCCATTGTTTCTATATTAAAAAACAAACTCAACTTATACAGTTTTGAGAACAAAATAAGTCTCAGAGTCAAAATATGTCCTTTTTCAACTACAAGTAGTCCGTTTCAAGTAAAACAAACTTTGAAAAGAAAATCCGCCAGTATCACTAAATTAGTAAATAAACGGCACCATTACAGGTAGAAAAGAGACATTAACTGATCTTGCCAAAATTGTATAAAAGGCATGTTCTGTCCGAATTTCTTACGAATGTGGCCGGTTAGAAATAGTTAACCAATTCAGTTTGAAGCATGGATTTGAGTACCACTTTTTGGACAATTCGTTTGACGGTTGCACAACGTTTGAAAATCGTTGCTAGAACACGGCTATTGCTTACCAATGACTGTCTACCATGCATATGAATTATTGTCATTTTGCTTAATTCAAGTTGTTATAGATAAATGTCAAGTTCTCTAGCAATAGCATTTTCTGAGTGAAATTTTCATCTTCCATGGCGTTTATTTTCGCCATCTTGTTGGAATAGTTCAAAAAAGTTGTGCGGGTTTCTTGCTGGGGTGGGGCGTATCTTCACCACTGCTGAACAAATAGTATAAGGAAAATGCAGATTCGAAACTTTGGCCAATTCACTATCCGCTGCAACCCTTGTTAACTAATTATACCAGAAGATTCCTGATTCAAGCTAAATCCGTGGCAACTGCTTGCAACTGTATACTTCTTGTGGTATCAACATTGCCACCTCTCGAACTATTACCTCCAAAGCGGGGTAGATATCTTTATTCATCAATCCAGGAAATACTGAAAAAACACTGACAAATAGACAATATTTTTGATTCGTAATATATCTTTTCGATTGAAAGATTTGAGTCCAGAGGTCTTGAACGTGCTAATGGATAGAGAAATATTTGAATTTGAGGATCTTAACTACACTGGACAAGAGTATGAAACGAGTTTTATAATAGACTTCCTATGCATGCCTTCTTGGTCTCTCAGTATTATCACTACACGGCGAACTAACACTCTTCTACCGCTTTGTCAACGGGCTTTGCTCCCCAAAGCTCTCCTTCATAATGCCGCCGCGCGATGTGCCTGCTAGACAGACCCGTCTGACTTCGGCCTCCCAGCCTAACCATGTCGCGCTTCGTACATTTTTTTATATCGAAGCAGCCGCGCAGGCAGAAGCCTAAATGCCGGAACACCGCAACTGCTATGATGATCCCAAAGAAATTTTGTTAATACGATTTTTGAACTGCCTAAGGTTAGTAGAACTGGGAAAAGCTTCCTCTTGTAGATTGCTCCACAATCTTGACAGCCTCGGGACAAAGGAGCGGTCGTATCGGCCAGATCTGGATGTACGAAGTTTGACACGGTTCGGATGGGACGCCAAAGTCAGGCGGGTCTGTCTGGCGGGCACATCGCGCGGCGGCATCATGGAAGAGAGCTCTGAGGAGCAAAGCCCGTTGGTGTAGCGATAGAAAAGAGCTAGATCGCCGACGGCCCGCCGGTGCGAAAGAGTCCCGAGACTGTCTGTTAGGGAAGAGTCATCGATCAGTCGGACCGCCCTCCTCTGGACAGCATCGAGCATGGACAATGTAGTCGGGGCGGCAGCACCCCAAATGTGTGAGCAATACTCGAGGCTAGGCCTCATCTGGGCCTTGTATAGAGTGAGCAGGTCATGCGGAGAAGAGTACTTCTTAGCCCTAAACAAATCGCCTAGCTTTTTCCCAGCAGCTGCAGCTATTGGTGAAATGTGTTCGTGCTAGATAAGGTTCTTGGTGATATGGACTCCGATCAGTCGAAATGAATCACTTTTTGGCAGAATTCGGTAATCCAATCGAAACCGGAAGTGTACAAGATTGTTGCGTCCTCAAGCAGTGATAACTTCGTCCAGGTCTCTTGTCAGAGAGAAAGTCGTCGCTAATCTTCTTTTTTCCATCTCAATCTGTGGATTGGGTTCATCGTGCAGAAAAGGAGGTCGTTGATATGTGACAGAAACAGTGTCGGAGCCAAAACCGATCCCTGGGGAACAGCCGCGTTAACGTTGTGGGATGAAGAAGATAAAGATAAAGTCAGCCACCCATCTGCAAAGCTTTTCTGGGAAGCCATAGGATGCAGGTTTGCTTAAGAGGGCAGCGTGCCACAGCTGATCGAACGCTTTCGTGGTGTCAAGAGCAACGACATGAGCATCATCATAAAACTCGATGAGTTTACTCCACAATTGCGTGACGTAAGCTAGGAGGTCCCCGGTAGATCGTTAGTGTCGGAAACCATACTGTCTGTCGTGAGTCAAGCTGTAACGTTCGAGGTAGTCCAGAAGCTCGCGATTTATGCATCTCTCCATCTCCTTACTTATAACAGAAAGCAAGGCTCTAGGCCTGTAGTTGTAAGGGTCAGTCTTGGATGCTTTTTTGGGATGGGTTGGACATGAGCAAATTTCCAGTTTTCTGGAAAGGTGCCGGATTCATAAGATATCTGGAAGAGACGCGAAAGAACTGGAGCAAGCTCCGCTGCACATCTCTTCAGTACAATGGCCGGAATCAAGTCCGGACCAGAAGCTTTGTTGATGTCGAGCGACAAGAGCACTCATCTTACGGTCTTATGCCTGAATGTTACCTCCCGCATAGTGTAGCAAACCCTTTGAACTGAAGGCACTTGGGCATTGGGCGGACGTCCATGGTGGAGTTGGCAGCAAAGTTCTTGACTAGCACTTCCGCCTTGGGCTTTGAGTCGAATACAATCGTTTCGTCCTGACACGTCAGTGGTGGAAGTCTACTGTGTGAGAAATTCATTTCAATCTGCTTAGCCAGCGTTCAGAAAGACCGACTGCTATTGCGCTGCGACATTACCCTGTGCCTAACTTTTATATCGTGCTGGTTTTTGGCATTGCGAACCGCTGCTTTATATTTGTTTCTGGACTCTGTTCTCTGCAGTGGGATTTTGAAAGAAGGTTCTGTGTGCCTTCATCTTCTGCTGGCGTGCAGTGTCACACGATTTGTTAAACCAGCCATTTGACCCTGGTTTAAGCACTTTCACTGTATGACGGATGTATTCCTCCATTCCGACGTGGATAATTTCGGTTATCAAAGAACAGACAGCCGACGCATCCGTGCCAGTGCAACAGACATCTCTCCAAGGAAAGGTAGAAAAGATGCTTCTGAGCCCTTCCCAGTCAACATGTCCGTAATGCCAAATTTTGCGGCCTGTACGAGTTTCTGCTGCCACAGCGGGTTCTGACCGAAACCTAACCTCCACAACACCGTGGTCTGAGTTACCCAGGGAGGACAGGACAGCAGTGGTGTAAGTGATAGGATGATGGTCAGAAAGAGATCCAACAGACTACTGGCATGTGACGAGACGCGGGGGAAAAAAGTAGGGCTCGTCACCAGCTGGGTCAGCCCTTAAGTAAAAGCGAACGCTTCGACTGCACGACCTGCTGCATCGGTCTTGTTTGAGCTCAACCAAAGCTCATTATGTGCATTGAAATCGCAGAGAAGAACTACCTCTGAAGCAGGGTGATTGATGTTCAGGAAGTCTATCATGACGGCGAGGTATTCAAGTAGGTCATCCCAGCTATGGTCCGAGGGAGAGCGATAAATTTGCAAATTTGGGTGATGTTTTGGAGTTGAGGCGAAGCCACAGAATGTCCTTCCGTTCTGATTCCAAAGAAACATATCTGGAGCAGAAAAGACTGCTGCGGACAAAAGCCACAACTCCCCCGTTCTTTCTCAGATTGGAGTCCACCTTGTAGATGGTTAATCGGTGCAGACTCTGAGATTTTTGTTTCCGCCAAGAAAACCATGGCGGACGATTCGATTGCATGTAGTGATGAACAGCATCAATGTTGGTGTTAATCCCACAGATGTTTGTAAAACAAATTTTATCTTCGATGTTGTTCCCTCGAGCCCACCCTCCACCCGGACATTCCGAGAGTGGAGTGCGTTTACGTCCGGAGTTTTTAGTGCTCGAGAGATCTATCATCATTAATTTCTTTGTTTTGGACGATATCCGACTACATAGCTTAGGTGTGGAAACATGCGGACATTTATAAGATACCCTGTGAAAAGCTAGCGGGTGGTACCGCCTCGGTAAACTGGTCCTTGTCTACCACCTTCTTTCTACGTGTTGGTGATATTGAATAGACCTGAAGCGGCCCGTTGGCGGACTTGTACCGCCACCCGATGTACTGAGGTATTCCTTAACACGTGTATAATCACTTGAACGGGAAGAAGTTGTATACTGGATACAACAACTTCCAGAACAAGCATTTGCCATGGCCCCGCTCAGTAGGGGTATACATGCATGCAGAACTGGCCAATATGACTGCTAACTTGTCCATAGGATATCGAGATTGTGCGGAACAGCATACCTGAGGCTTCTCCTAGTCCTGCTAACGTTACGCAGCTGAAAAATTGGACGGGAGGCTGAAGAGGATGACCTTTCTTTGGGAAGTTGATGATATGTTTAAATTTAATCACTTTTCTATAAAAGTAAAATTTGAGCTTGTTTACTAATAGTATGAGCAATCACACACTAAACGGCTCGAATAAGAAGTTTTTTTAAGTTTACCTACCTTGATATCCGTTTATTCTTCTAGATCCTCACCTGAAGAACCTTAGACACCCAGACCTTCAGTTGAATTTACCACCAGAAGAAACAAGTAAAGGATTTTCACAATATCACAATAAACTGCTTTTTCCTGCATCAACAGTCTTAGGATATCCTCCAGCTAGAATAGGATCCGATGAACCTCTAGGTAAGATTGAACTTTGAACTTTCTTGGTTGGTGCTCATCACCATAATATGTTTAGCCAACTTGTTTTGAAAACCAGGATTAGAGAATAGATTATACTAGACTCTGAAGTCGATTAAAGAACGAGTGGAAAACATTGTACAAGTTGAAATAAGAGATATCCGTCTTCATCTCACAACGTCAACGCGGGTGTTCTCCAGGAATCGGTCTTGGCTCCGAGACTGTTCCTCTGACATATCAACGACCTCATTTCCTTTACGATCGACCCAATCCACTGCTTTGCTGATGACAACCCTCTATATTCAGGAATGCAGAGCGACATGCCGATCTCTGCCGGAGAGCTGGAAAAAAGAAGACTACCAGCGACTTCCTCTCTGACAACAGACCTGCTATGGGACGCAACAGTCTTGTAGATTTTCATGCTTCCAAAAGACAGTACTGTACCTTGACGAAAAAAAGACGTTCTGGCGCCCATCCGCCCGGATATTACGTATTGAAAAGTGACATTAGGTCGTGTTTTTACATAACACAGGTTTTTTTGACATAACGTAGGTTTTTTCACATAACGTAGGTTTTTCTACAAGATGTTAACTTAGAACTAGCTGATGGACACTTGTTGTGAACTCGTTTTGAAGTTGTACGTGGTGCCTAAACTTAATGATGCTTAGGTTATCAATGTTTGGCTCTGATGAGATGTAACATCTGCTTCAGAGATGGCATTATTGGAGGTCTAAGCTGTAAGTTGTACACCATAGCTGGAAGGAAACGGCGGTGCATTGGTGCATATTGAGGATTTGTGTGCTAATAATATCTGTTGATGATAATTCCGTTCTACTTTTTCTTATTCACTCTGGAAATTACATATGCAAATTTGCTGAAATTCAAAAATGAGAGAGATAAGAAAAGAAAATCCCTGGTTGGTAAAGTGTGAAGTAACAGGTGAGAAAACAGAAAATACAAATCAACGCCTACATGTGAGGCACTTCGAAAATGTTAGGAGTGTGATTCTTCATTTCTATTTTTTCTGAATAGCTAATGGATATACTTCATTGGAAGCATATTCAGTAATAATTTTATCACACACTGCTTTTATACACATGCAGACCAATACACATTATTTATCATCCAGATGCGATCTTGCTACTCAACCAACTTTTTTTCTTTCACATCTTCTCAGAGATAAGCACTCCAGACTACTTGGCTTCACAAAACATATTCTGGCTTTCTGCAACCAACAATCCGTGTAGTTAGTCATTCCTCCATAGATGGCCGCTCACAGCGATCATAGCGAGCAAACGTGGAATGAACTATTTGCACCCTAAAATTCTAGTCTGCAAGATGACATTTTGTTGTTTTTTTTTGACGTTTTATAGGTTTTTTACATAATAGCAGTGCGGCACGGGTATTGCGTATCTTGAAAAGTGACATTATGGCGATTTTTTTGACTTTATGTTGTTTTTTTTGTGGCATTATGCAGGTTTTTCTACAAGATGTTAACTTAGTGCTGTATCGTCAGTCGGACCTATAATTATTGTAGGACTCCTTTATGGCCTCCTTGATTTTCATAGTCTTTTCTCTCCTTCAGAAATTTCAAGATTTCACCTATTCCGCGCTCTCCTATTGTTAAGTTATGTTTCCTTTTTGAATTGTAAGAAATGTCAAGCTGATAAGACAGATGTTATATAAATCAAAAGCATGAACAATTTGATGCAAATAGATATTTGTGACATAACCTCAAAATAGAGCGCTGACACGGAAAAGCAGAAAACAATGAAAATCAAGGAGGCCATAGAGGCGTCCTACAATTGTAGGAACGATTGACGATACGGCCCTTAGCACTAGCTGATGGACCCGTTGTGAACTCGTTTTGTAGTTGTACGTGTTGCCTAAACGTCATGAGGCCTCAGTTATCAATGTTTGGTTCTGATGTGATGTGATGGCAGAGAAGGCATTACTGGAGGTAACTGGAATGTATAGGTGCATAGTGAGGATTTGTGTGCTAATAATATGTGTTGATGATAATTCCATTGGATTCATGTCTCAAATAAACTTACTTGAGATTCAATGCTAGGTAAACTTGCCCATCCACTTTTTCTTATCCATTCTGGAAATTACATATGCAAATTTATTGGATTTCAAAAATGAGAGAGATGAGAAATAATTATATCCACTGTACACTGTCGAATTACAAGTCATATACATGCTAACAAAATTACACACCACACGGGTGCGCACAAAATTTCTGAAAACGCAAAAAAAAAACGTAAAAAATCGTAATTTATAACTTTGAAGATAACCTCTGTCTTCAGAAACAACAACATATAAATAACCCGTCGGGCACAGCTAATAGATATACTTTACTGGCCGCATATTCAGGAATGATTTTCTTACACAGCACATATATATGTACTTCATACACATGCAGACCATTATACAAAATCATCCAGATGCGATCTTGCTATTCAACTTTGGGCAGTTCAAAAATCGGATTAACAAAATTTCTTTGGGATCCTCAGGTCTACCACGACAAGCGGAGAATGGATTAGAGAAGGTCGGTGGCTGATTACAATCAACTATCGGAAAACGCAATCTATTGTACGCAAAGACGCAACAGTGCGTTGTCTGAGGTTTCAATAAATGGAGTTGGGCTACCATGAAAAAGCCCCGCTAAGTGCCTCAGTGTCATTGTTGACACAGGTATGTGTTGACGAAATTTTATTGTGTAAGCATTCAAAATTGAGTTTGATCAACAAGATTCGGCTCTATAAGGTTGTTATATTGCAATGACTTACATTTGTGCAGCTTGGTGTTTTAATAAGAAAACAAAGATGCGAAATCTGCAGGTTCTGCAAATCAGGACGTTGAGCACTTCCACTGACCTTTCACAGAGGCCTTGATATCTCTTATCTAAAGGACTAATATGAAGCAGCTCGTGCAGCTGCTTTATAACCAAGCGGAATTCCACAGCAACAATCTGTTGCGCGAGTCAGTGGACTACACATTAATTCGTAAAGTTAGAACAATCCAAGTTCTACAACAAAACCCTTACAAAAATCAATTTTTGAACCATTGTACTAAAGGATTATCTTCTTTCTCTTTGGCCTATCTCTTCCTTATCTGGTTTTCTTCCCTATTTTTCTTCAACATTATCTGGCTTCTGGATTACCAGACCTGGCAGATTTACGAACTGACATAAGACCTAAGACCGAGGGATTTTCTTTTCTTATCGCTCTCTCTTTTTTTTAATTCAGCAAATTTGCAAATGAAATTTCCAGGTTGAATAAGAAAAAGGAGATGCGCAACTAATTATCAACTTTGCATACATCTCAAGTAAGTGTATTTGAAACAAGAAACCAATGGAATTAGCATCAACACAGGTTATTAGCACACAAATCCTCAATATGCCCCTATGCACTGCCGTTTCCTTCCAGCTATAGTACACAACTCACAGCCTGGACCTCCCATAACGCCATCTCTGTAGCATATGATATGTCACATCAGAGCCAAACATTGGTAGCTGAAGCATCATGACGATTAGGCAACACGTACAGCTACGGAACGAGTACACAACAAGTGTATAACAGCTAGTGCAAAGTTGACTTCTTGTAGAAAAATGTCACAAAAAAATCTATATAATGTCAAAAAAACGGACATAATGTCACTTAAGATACGTAATAGCCTTGTGGACCGCTCTGGCAACTAAAGATGACTTGACTTATGGGTCATCTATTACCAGAATTGATCACTGCAAGAGTGAAGCAGCAAGCTGTCAATTTTGATATAAATATTTATTTAATTTTGATTTACAAAATCACGAACACTTGAGTTAGGAACGTTGAAAAAATATGAAACTAAATACCATATTCAATTCTTAATTATGGTGAATGCGTTTATATAATTTAGGAGCTCTTTCGCCATAAATGACAATTTTTGGTAAATCGAAATGTTCCTTTCGTCATTTTTCGTCCTATCTAAGTTACATTCATTGAATTTTCAGGTAGTCCTACATCTGAATCATCACTAAGTCACCCCTTATACGGATCATCAAACTTGAGACGACAAAGAGGCGAAAAGAAACCAGTGCCTGAGGAACAAAAGGACGACAAATATTTCGAAAGACGGAGACGAAACAATCAGGCTGCTAAAAAGTCAAGGGATGCAAGGAAAATAAGAGAGGATCAGGTAAAGGCCTCGAGAAGTTGAGGAATAACATAGATTATATTATTATATATTTTGTTCTTATAACAAATATCTATTTTTCTGGTCTTTAGAGGGATGGATCTCCGAACCGTTCTAAACTACAAGTTAGTGCAGAATCAGAATGGTTCACGGGTTTTTCCTCGTAGAACCCAAATAATTTTGGCCAGACTTATTTGACGAGAAATAATGACGTTATCTATTTATTTCCAGATTGCCCTAAAAGCGACGATATTAGAGCACGAGAACGCCATCCTTAGAGCTCAAGTCCTCACATTAAGGGAAGAAGCATCGTCTCTAAGACAAATGCTTCTACAAAAGAAGGCACTAGAGTTAGTTTCAAGAGATACCCCACTTTGCATCACTTAGCTTTATTATAGAGATGTGTTGTATATTATTCTGGTCGTGTATAAACACAGAAGTTGTGATATTTGTGTTATGACAAGAAAACGTGTATTTTTGATTTTGTAAATACATATAATGTACTAATTTTTCACTGTTAATACTTATATTTGTTTGAACAAGTGTCGCAGATATGTGAAACATATGTGATACATTAGTAATAAAATGTCCTTAAATAATTTTTGAGAATCATTTACACAACACATTTCCGAATATTATCTTTTTATTTCCTTCTCTCATCTTCAAAATCAAGTCACAATGCACTAAGAATATGCATTCTTCCAAACGTAGGTCTATCCTGATTTTCTAGCGCCTCGCAATGATGAATCTGTTATTTTCCTAAACCTGTGTGCTGAAACTGTAACAATTTCCAAAAAAGCTGGGCGAAAACAGATACTAATGGAGAACATAAGAATAATAAATGTTTTCGGCGATAGGTCGCGTCAAACAATTCATCCAAGATGGCGAACACAATTACGTATTACGTGACTTACTGGTATTCAGCTAGGACAATGGGCGTGCAGTAGTGATGCGCGATATTGTGATTTTGAAATCATGTCGTGATTCGTGATTGTGATTGTTCAGTAGCAGTGATTCTAAACTGTGATTCAATCACGACTTTCGTAATGTTATAATAGCAATAGCACTAATAACAGTTTAAGTACTTTAAGTTCCTTGGGAGAACATAGCGTTTGTAACATTATTAAAATGTGTCTATACTTTACAATCAATTATTACTATATGAAAAAATGCTACCATTGCTAAACAATAAACATGACTGATAAATATATTAACATATTTTATTAACGTCATTGCAAAAAATATAAACTTAAAACTTGAATATAACAATAACTGCAGTGAAAAAATAAAAATAAAATAGATAAATCAAATAACGAAATAACGTATGGCAAATTTGAGTCTATGTTCATAAATGCTTATTTTTTATTAGCATTTAGAAATAGCAACATTTGCACCTTTTTATCGGACAGACGATTCCTCCTTTCAGTTAAAATTTGCCCCGCCTTGGAAAATAAACGTTCGCATGGAACTGATGATGCCAGGGCACATAATCTTTCTTGGGCTATTTCGGAAAGAGTAGGTAACATTTGCTTATGCTGTTTCCACCAAAGTAGGGTATCGCTTTGTCGAGGTGTAATATTTTCTTCCATGTATCTTTGCATCTCTATAATTGCTCGCGAGGTCGATGTTCCTTTAGGTTGAGAGGTCGCAACTTTTTTGTCATAATCTACCCAAATTGACAACTCCTTATCTGCTTGATCATCTTCACTCGGCTCTACTACATTCACTTGAAGCATCTGTCCCTTCTTACTGATCTTTTCTGCCATCAAAGAAATTACATTTTTCTTTATCCGTTCTGCAATCACATCATCAAAAAAACCAATATTTTCAAATCGAGGATCCAAGTACGTGCTTAGACAAAATGTGTTGCTGTTTCGTACCGTTCCGGGTCTTTCCTGCAAACCTGATGATAGTAAATTTATCACTTTTTTAACAGGTTGAGTAAACTCTTTTCTCGACAATTTTTCTAACACATTTGTCAGACCATTATACATAGGTATTACCAGAGCAGCCGTGCAATACCTTTCGCCACTTAAAGTTTTTGAGGCATTTTCGAATGGTTTTAGGACTTGGCACAACTCTTTAATTACCTTCCATTCTGTGGCCGTAATGGGTGGAAATTCTGTATCAATTATAGCTACAGTGGATTTTACTGCTTCTTCTAATTCGATAAATCTTTGCAGCATATAAAATGTGGAATTCCACCTGGTCGGAACTTCCATTATAAGTTTCAGAGGGCTTTTCCCTAAATTTTCCTGGTATGTCCTCAGCTTCCCATTAGCAATATTGCTTTTTCTGAAATGCCTAACAATTACTTTTACTTTTTCTATTAAAGATCCTATTTCTTGGATTGCTAATGAATCTTTAACGATTAAATTGAGTGTGTGTGCAATAAAACCAAAGCTTTTCCAACCAATATCATTAATTGCTTTCTGAACATTCCTCGCATTGTCGCTGACAGCAAATATTATTTTATCTGTAATGTTCCAATTTGTAACCACTCGTTGTAATTCTGCAGCTAAATTTTCTGATGTGTGTCGAATATCAGAAGATGAGCATTCCAGTAATAATGAATGTAACTCGAAATCTTCATCCAAAAAATGGGCAGTAATAGCAACAAAATTAACTGTATTTATTGATGACCATGAATCTGTTGTGATACAAAATGTTTTCCCTGTTTGTATTAGTTCTTTAGTATTCGTCAATCATTCTTCATACATTGCTGGTAACAACGTTTTTGACACAACGTCTCTACTAGGCAACTGATAACTCGGATTTAATGCAGCAATAAATTCTCTAAACCCAGGGTCTTCGACAATGCTAAATGGCTGCAAGTCTTTAATAAACAAATTAAGTAATTTCTGGTCTATAAATTCTTTTGATCTGACTGAAATTTTTCTGGGCAAAAATGTTTCAACTGTTACCTGCCGCAACATTCTTGGTGATAATACTGACTCGCTGTCAATATTTAATTTTTGCTGCTTGGAAGTAGATGGTTGTGAATTAGATAAATCAGATTGTTGTTCTTGTAACTCACCGGAAGTAGTTATGGTATCTGTTTCCATTACTGTGGGTATCTATTGAAATAAAAATATAAAACTATAATTAATTGTACCATAATATATTCATTAAATTTATCTTACCTTAGGTTTATCCTCAAAAAGATGCACAGTAGGATGTTTGCTTTTTAAATGTTTATTAAGATTCGTAGTACTTGTCCTATATGAAAACTTGCTTTTACACATATTGCATTTTGCGTATTCTGAGTCTATTTGTTCAAAAAACCTCCACACCTGACTTGTTTTTGTTTTACCCTGTATTTTAGGTGGCATTATGAAATTTAAACAAGTGATTTGATTTCACTAAACACTATCACTAGTACTTGATGTATACTGAACTAGAAATACTAAATCACAATGTTCCTATTATTTTTTGAATGTCCGCTGGTTGGTAAAAAAATACGTGCGCTGCAATCATAACATCCAGATAATAAATAAAAAATCGGCGTCGCTTACGCTTCAGGTCGCAGCAGGTCGCTACAATCATGTTAAAGAGAGAGAGAGAGAGATAAGGAGATAGGAATATCGGGTATCGGCATCGGCCGCCAGCGGGCAGCAAGCGCCAAGCAGTAAGCGGAGTGCGGAGCGGAGTATTCCGCCAGTGAATCATTGAACTGAACGCCAGCCTACTGCTATTCGCTTTACTTAGTAGACCGATATGGGAATGTCGTGATTTGAATCACAGTTTCGTGCATCATGGAGTAGCAGTAGCAACTTATGATTGACTGATATCTGTGATTAAGTAACAGTCCGTGATTTTGCTCCCATCACTAGCGTGCAGCCGCTTGTGGAAAATAAGCGTAGTCACAACCAGTGAACGAGAAAATTAGGCGTTGCGTTTGTTCTTAAGTAATAAAAGAGGTGCGGCTTTATAGAAACAAGTGTCTGGATAATTAGAAAACGAGCGATCTTCATTGTTAGTCAACTAGAAAAAGAGACTTGGTCATAAAAACCGCGCTCCTTTTTCAGAGTAGCTACATGATACTATCATGATACTATAGACTATGAAGGTAAGCTCACTTCGCGGTCGAATTTCGTACGCCTTTGCGCATGACGTCACGCGGAGACCTATGTTTGGCGCGCAGTACGAAATACAGTGTATTCAGATACGATTTAGATGTAGATTTAGACGTTGTGATTTCAATATTTGGGATGTTTGATTTATATTTTGTAGTGTTTTTAATGTCACATGATTGTTTTAGTATTGCATAGTATGCATAGATTTTATTATTTATGTTTTGATGTACTTGTCAATAGAATTTAATGGAGTTTGTCAGTTGGGCCGCAAGTAGAGATCGGGCGGGTCGCGCGTTGGAATATATCATTATAGATAAGTTATGGGTTTTAAAAATGAACAGTAACATGCCACCAGCCGTTTAATAACTAAAATTTGTTGTAACTCTAAATAAAGGGGCTCACTTTATTTATAGAAATAAATAATAATTCATTTGTGCATTTTTTCAGCAGAAAAAAATAGATGACGAATATGTCGCATCTCATGTCTTTATAGTGTTATGTATAAATAGGTAGTCTACTTACATAGTTTTTCAATATTTTTATAGATAGGTGACAATAAAAACCTCATTCATTGGTAAACAGTTTTATTTAATTTATTTTACAATATTCATCGGTATAAATACACAAGTCTTATTAATAGAAAACACAAAAGAATCTCACATTTGGACCATATTGGCAAAAAAGAATATCTCAGATTTTTCCCTAAAATCTTATTTATTGGTAAACAGTTTTATTTAATTCATTTTACAATAGTCATCAGTAAAGATACAAAAGATTCATCAATAGAAAACACAAAAAAGTCCATTTCGAGCACATTGGCAAAAAAAATCCCAGATTTGTCCCTTTAGGCGCCTCAAATTTTATATACTAAGTGACGAACACCCAGTTTAAATGGTTTTATTTTAATAAAATTTTGTATAAGTATTTAATGAAGCATAATAAGTAAATGATAAAAAATTCAAAATGATTGCACTGCTTTAAAGCCCTTTGACCTTTAATAATGTGTGGATGCACCCTGATGTGCTACGCATTCTCCAACGCGCCTAGGCATGCTTCTGATCAGGTGGTCAATGTCCTCCTGTGGTATCTCATTCCAGGCAACCACCAACTCCTCTCGAAGTGCTTCTAGAGTCTGAGGAGGACGTTGCAAATTGAGCAATCGCCTACCCATCACATCCCACACGTGCTCAATTGGGGATAAGTCGGGAGATCTTGGTGGCCAGGGTAACAATGTGACATCATTATGTTGAAAGAAGTCTATTGTGACTCTTGCAACATGTGGTCGGGCATTATCTTGTTGGATAGTTGGATCTGACAGGGTGTCAAGATAGGGTAAAGGAAGGCTGAAATATTCATTTTTAGATCGTTAGTGAATTAAAAAAAAGCAGTATAAAAACCGGAATGTCCAACTGACAAGGCTGAACATTTTTTCACTTGTTATTTACAGTAAGATAAATACATTCACCAACTTTTATTAAAATAAAACCATTTAAACTGGGTGTTCGGATTTATATGTATATCACTTAGTATATAATTCATTGCACAATTTTCAACTTTTTCCTTTTTGCAACCTGGGATTTTTCTTTTATGTGCCTGTTCAAACTCCTAATTTTAAAATACATCTTGCAACGAAAAAAAAGATGCTTGGCATCTGCACTCAAGCTAACTGATGCAGCTAAATCCATCAAAGATTTCAGATAATTTTTGGTTAATTTCAATGTTTCCCCATTAAAAGTGCCGAAAATATGGTCAAGTTCATTACATTTGACCATAAAATCGGCATTTGGTTTGAATAAACCACCCTCAGAGAGGTGGTTAACCCATGAAAATGATGATTCACTGTCATCTGGAATAACACCTAAATTTTCTTTTTTCCTTAACCTATATGCTATATAACCAGCCAAATTTTCTAAACCATCCCATTCTAATTCTTGGAGATGGTCAATGATTGTATCCTCTGGATCGGAATCTTTTTGTACAGGTTCATCACAATTTGGTACATTTAAAACTTCAAACATTTGTCCAGTAACAATTTCAAAGTCATCGACATCATTCTCATACACATTAAGGTCCGAAATACTACTTACACTAGCGATTGCAATATTTGGCACATCCCCTATGGTAGCAATATTTGCTGATTTGGAAATAATGTCGTCATTTCGTCCCATGATGTAATTGCGGAGTCTATATTTGAACTGCAGAGCAGTGGGGTGATCATATAAGCCTCCAATTGCTCTAATTTGTGAAAAAAAACCTTCTAAAGGATCCTGATTCAAATTATAAGTTAATAGATATTTTATACCGAAATCCTCTTTCATGTCATAAAAAAGCTGCTTCAAAGACTGTATGCTGATTATAATACCTCGTTGAAACGGCAACAACGTGTTAGAGCCGACTTTTCTCAGATTTTGCATTGTTTTTTCCATTGACTCTAAAATTTGATTTTGCTCATCTAAAGCCAACCCATATGCCTTTACACGTTCCCTTGAATCACTCTGAGGTATTCTCGAATTGAATACGTCAAACCAGTCATTGGTGATCTTTATTAATTCTGAACATTCAACCCAATTGTTTTCACTTTTAAAAATACCTAATGATCCCAGCCTTGAAATTGCTTTTGATACTGTGTGTGAAAACAATTTGGTTGCAAATTTAACTTTTTGTCGTTGAGGACCCTTAACTGTTAAGAAATCGGTATTGATTTTATGTGCAATATTTAAGTCTAAATTTTGTGTATTTTGGAGTAAATCTACAATTGGTTTAGAGGTTATAATCTTTCCATTCATAATAAAACCATCATCAAGAAAGTGATTTCGCAATAGTTTAATCATGTGTGGTGCATCTGCAAACACATGTACTCTTTTTTGGCTTACAGGATTTGTGAACCATGTTCTTTCTTCTGTTATATTCAAGGATTTCCATAGTCCCCTGTTACTACCTCCTAAATCGGAATTAATTGCATAAACTGGGTATCCCAGATTTTCTAATTTGGAAATGATTTTAAACAAAAGATCCTTCGTTATTTTCCTGTCATAATCATAAAATATGGGCTGCTTCCACCTTCCACATATTCCACGAGCCATGACAACTTGCACATATTTACTGGGTCCTAAGGTTCTGTCACTCTTCTTATCATATTCATAACAGCTTTGAATTTTCATTTCATCAAAGAGTAGGACACATGCTTTTTCCATCATTGGCAGAGCTGTGTCTTTTATCAGTGTCAGTACTGTGTTAAGTATACCTGAAACAATTGAAGTAGTTATATGTTATTCAATCTTAGTTACATGCATAATATTAATCATAAAAATTAATAAACAATCAACAATGCTGAATGACTAAAAAATGACATTAAACATGGGATGAGAAAGCTCTGAAGAACACTCACACTGATGCAGATCCTAGAATGTTTTCATCAAATTACATATTCAAATATCTATAATTTGTAAAAAGCAACGCTGATGGTTTTACTCTTCATGGAAGCAATCATAGTTGCACAATTGTTACCAAAGTATGTTTTCAAGTATACCTAGACAAATGACCAATACAAATCTATACCTATCTATCTATCTAAATACCTGGTTCAATATTAATTTTACTAGCCCATCTTCTCAAAGTGGATACTGCAGTTTCTGAGTAAGTGGTATGACCTGGGACCACCTGCATATAAGGAAATAGCTGAAGCTACATCTCCAACACTCCACTGGATTTCCTTGGTTGATTTCAGCTTACGAAGTTGCCCTTCAGTGAAAACTTTTGAAATTTTTTCCTTTTCTTCCATTTCTCTTTGAAGTAACTGCTTCAATTTTGCAATTTCAACTTCAAGACTTGTGATGTGTTGATCAACATCACATTTACTAAAATAAAATAGATATTTAGATGATTGTATATATATTCTCATGATTATATTATTTATTATATAATTTATTCATTTTTTACCTTGTTTGAGTGGATACAGTTCTATTTTTCTCAGGAATGTTCTCTTTGTCTCCCTCACTTTCACTTTGTACTTCTGCCATTTCTACCTCTAGTTGTTGATCGATTGATTGTACAAGCTCCCTATTCAACCTTTGTCTTATTCTCCTAGTGCGAGGAGTCTCAGCCTTTGGTGATTTGATCAAATGAACAGAGGGTATTGCATCGCTTTTCAACTTCCATTTATTTTCAGGTAAACCCAACAGTTTCTCCTTTAGACGATAATCGCTTTCCACAAAATGGTTCGAACAAATTCTTGCAGTTTCAGTATTGAATGTGTGTTGCTGATAACACTTCAGAACCCATTCTTTGCGAACTTGTTTGTGTTTAGGAAAGCGGAAGAAACTGCAGGTTGAAAAGTATCTGCTTTTCTTTTTGTTGTTGTTTTTACAACCCACCACTGCACAGTACACCATAGTTCAATGTTAGATTAACTGTTTTTCACAAAATTTTAGCCACACCAGCAGATCACAAACTAATTAAACAAAGCATAAACATTAAACAAGCTAAAGTGCCATATAAAACTGAACTTCCCAGGGGATTTGGGTCTCCGAGTGACGTCACGTGTGCGAGAGAGATAACCTGATCGCATGCGCGTGGGTTTATCTTCTCAGTCATAGTATCATGGAGTAGCTATAGTATAGTATAGTAGCTACTATTAATTGAAGTCGATATTCTTAATGCGCTCCCACACGATGTGGCGAATGCCTTACATCGTTGGACATATGGCAATTCGCCCATCGTGTGGGAGAGCGCTGACGGATTGCATGTGTCCAACGTTCAAGACATGGCACGTTCGGGCTCTTGTCGGTAAATTTGACCCGCGTCAAAGGACGTTACAACGTTGGAAGCATGGTTCGTTACGCTCCCACACGAGATGTCGTGTGTTTGATGGTTTTAGGTCAGAACCACTAACGGCGACAAATATTATTTATTTGTTTGCTGTGATTGTGGTGAAGTAGTGATATGTGGGAAGTATTTTGATTTGAATACCTACCTCTTCATAATAATGTATGTTCCGTAACTAACTTTTGAGAAGAATGAATTAAATTAGTATACATACAAAACATAGGCGGTCACAACAGCACCTTTTTCATATTGCTAATATTTTGTACGTTTCGCAGGTGACTTATGGCTGGCCTAAGGATATGTATTTTAGTAAATTATAAATTATCAAGTGCTTACAATTATTGTTTCATTATAATGTCTTGTTGAAATGCAAGAGAGTTGAGAAATATATTGACTTACATTTCATAACTAACGAAAAGATTAAAGAAATGATATCTCTGAAAGTACTATCACGATTTTGATGAAATGTTGACCCTAGGTTACGACTATGAAAATGAAAAGGCTCTGCAGTTTTTGAAAATCGATATAGTGGCGGTAGTGCTATCGTCGTAAAACAAGCAAAAAACGGTCAAACTTCGTTTTTCGATATTTTTGAGGCTTCGGACAGGCTTAAGTCTTGATCGCTGAGGACAGGTCTGAAATTATTTTTCGGCGCTCGAAAAAATTGTTTCACCGTTTATTTTGTATAATTTTTCCATCAGTTGTAAGGGTTCAAGCGCGACACTGACACCGATAATAGACATCCAATCGTGTAGGAGACGCACTTGCCAATTGTGGGGTGTCGAACGCTGTAAACAATGTTGAAAGCATCGTGTGAGACCCGCATTATACTTACATGACATTTATGAATGACATTTAGTTTAGTTGTCAATATTCAAAAAATAATTTGGCGGTTTACAACTTTTCCTATTCCAACAAGATTTTACTAAAATTTCTCTTACAATATGAGTATCTTTGAGCAGATTCGCCAGTTAGGGCAAAAGAAAGATGAAAATGCGCTCAAGAACTTCCTGATTCGACAGGACGAAGATGAAGTATAGAGCAATTTATTGCTCTCGTATATTTTATATCTTGTATCATGTTTGCAGCTGATTGATGCTATAAAAGAAAATATTAACAGTGCCGGCTTCACAGAGGTATGGAATTTCATACTACAAATTTTTGGAGACAACACAGAACTAAACAGAAGGCGGATAAAATTCGTTTTATGTGTATTACAAACTATTGAAGAACAAGATGTTCCAGTGAGTCGAACAAAAGCAGTTATCAGCAGGTTAATCCTGGATATCACAAAATTTAAATCCGAGGATTTAGCTAAGATGTGCAAGTTTTGCTTGGAATGTATTCAGTCAAGAAAAACTACTAAAATGGGGTAGATACTTTTATTCATCAATCAAGGAAATACTGAAAAACTATGGACAAATAGACATTTTTTATTCGTAATACATATATCTTTTAGATGGAAAGATTTGCTTCCAGAGGTCTTGAATGTGCTAATGGATAGAGAAATATTTGAATTTGAGGATCTAAACTACACTGGACAAGAGTATAAAACAAGTTTTATAGACTCCCTATGCTTGTCTTCTTGGTCTCCCAATATTGTCACTATTTTAGCATCTGCATTTATGTATGTATTTCAGGAAAACATTAAACCACTTGCTTTTTGACCAGTAACTTAAGCTCAAGCATTTCATCTGAATTCTCAAAATTCTGCTGGTGATTATAAGAATCATTCCATTATAACTGTACTTGTACTCGATACATACTTAATCTTTTATTAACCCTACATAGATTCGAAATACCACAAATATTTAACCTAGGTTATCAAAATTTGCTGGTGATTATAAGCTTTATTCCATTATAACTATTTGTACTCAATACACTAAAGTTTCGCACTAACCCTATATAGATTCTGAAGTGTCATCTAAGGTGCAATCCAAAAAACATGGCAATATTCCTAGAGTAGAGGGTACTGAAAATTATAAACAGTTGATAAATGTAGGTCCAAAAGTGCCTCATCACTTAGACACAAGGTTTTGCAAATGTATGTCACTCTTGAGGCTGAGGGCAAAACATAAATTTGTTCAAATAATACTTTATAGTAATTACTCTCCTAATATACTATACTAGTTTCATGATAAAACTATAATAGTATGTCATATTTTCAAAGTAGAATTGGTTGAAGTTTTTTATATGGATTTCACATGAAATATCCAAACTAATTGAGCAGTTTGACAAAAATTTCAAGGAAGTGATTCATGTAAAACTAAGTACCTTATTCAAAAATGCAATTGATGTTTCAAAAAACTCAGTGGCATAGAAAATAATATTTTTTGTATTCTGTAATATTAGTCAGAATTTCCTTATTTCTACACCATTTGTGTAGTCTGAAATACAAACGTTTTTGTATGTATAAGTAGGCTACTCTTTCAACACCACATGCACAAAATTTTAAATCAATATCTTATTACACTTATGGATACTTTTTTTTGAAATCATAATGTCAACACCCTGTACCTTGTTTATATGAAGTTTTTGTGTCATTTTTTGATATAAAATATTGCCACTGTTTTCTGAATCACTCTGTACAGAAGCTCATTCATATTTCATGCTTCTTCAGAACTCTAGGCATATCTAAGTTCAGTGCCCATCCTTATATTTAGACTTTTTGTAATCAAAATATTACTCTTGTCAACATTATTATATACACATTAAAATCTCTTTGAATAGATTACTAAATAAGTGATTTCAGAGATATGCACCTAACAAAAGAAGAACTATTCAAAATAACGTACAAATTAGGAACATATATTGAAAAATTGACACCTCAAGAATTACCTTCTTTTGTGTATCAACTCTTGAGGCTGTGTAAACAAGATAGTGCTAGATCTGTATTTGTAAAGTTGCAAAACTATTTTGGGCTGAGGATTTACAATTCAAGTACTGAGATTAGCTCCGCCTCAGCCAATAGCATGGATTTAATTGGTAAGATATTTACCTACTAAGTTTCATTTACTTAAATGAACTCTTTGTGGAAATCTATTAATTTAGCCGTCTTGTCATGTGCCTAATGTCATTTTATATATTCATTATATTTTATTTCAGAATCTGCTGACAACCAAGAAACGATTGAGGCAGAAGGCACAGTCTTATACCACATCCACACTGCTGCAGCACTGAGCCATGATTGTATTGTGAACTATCTAAACTCCCTCAAAAATATGACAAAAACGCCTGAATTTATTCTTCATCCCTTTCAATTGATGTTACTGTTCACCATATCTACTGTTTCACATTATGAAGAAAATGTCTTTGAAATTTTGAGACCTTGCATTGTGAAGTCCTATCAAGAGGAACAAAAAAAGGAACACTCTGATTGGTATAAGGACATGGTGCCTGTTGCTGGAAAACCAGAGGAGGTTTTTGATAAAGTCATTCATTACAGGCAAGAAATAATGTGCTATTTGTCAGTGTACAAACATAGTAGACCAAAACTGCTGGCAATCTCTCTGTCTTTTGAAGAATTTCGATTTGCCATCTCTGTACTTACTGTCTTAAGAGCTTAAGAATATTTCTTCAAACACCCAGTATATATTCATTGGAATAATCCTTTTTCAGCATAGAAGATAGGGAACTTATGCTTCAAGCACTGGTGAATTTTGGTTTTGTTCTGCTTGGCGTAGGAGCAGCATTAGGTAGAGATGTCTTAGCTGAAAAGCAATGGCATTTAGGCAATATGATTTTGCTAAAAATTATCAAGAGGAAACAACATACTGCCATGACCATTATACAGACTTTGTGTAATAATATCATCACAAGACAGAGTGCTACCCAGTACATTGGTAAGTTTAGATGGAGAAATTTTGATTCACTGACGTAAGAATATGTTGCAATCCTTCTTGGATGTTGTCGTCTTTTAACCCTGCTAGACAAACACGTCAAACTTTTGTTTCTCTGTCAAATACCTCAGTATACCTCAATAATTAACCATATTGTCTAAGAGCCCATGACACAAAACCCTAGAGAATCTGTTAGAAGAAAGTATAGTGGATGCACGGGCATCAAGCAAATGAAATGGGTGGCGGGTTGCGGTTCCCAGGGGTCAATATGGACCCTCAAAAAGTTGAAACGCAGTGGGCAATGTGGAAAGCAAGTAAATCCGCTAACCGGGAATGCTTTAACATTGGCGGGACCGTCTCTATCATTCCCCATTTTCTTGATGCCTATGCACCCGCAATATCTCGGATTGGGAAACCTTTCTTCTAACAGATCCTCTCCTAAGGTTTTGTCTCATGGGCCTTAATCTCTGTTTTTATTCTAGAATGTTTGTACATATTGAGTAGATCTCTACCGCTTCTGATATTAGAAAGTCAGAGTTGTATAGTTGAATTAATGGACAGTCTAATGCAGATACCTGGAAGTACCGCCAATCAATTATTAGATGCCCTAATACCTATCACAAAAGTGTCTCCTTCACTTAGGGACCACTTAATCATGCTTCTCAAGAAAGCATTATACTCAAGGTAAATATATAACAAAATTCGTGTAGATGGAATATAATGTTTTAATTTTGAAGAATCATCAAACTTCCACTTTTCATATATTTTGACTAGGACGTCTTAATGTAGGAACTAAAAGGTACAAAAATAGGCGATACATATAAGTTTTGTATACAGGGTGATTCACAAGTCGTGACCAAAATGAAACATACACAGGACCGCATTTTAAGGGGGTCTTCTTTGTAACATTTTTTCCTCGAGGCCTTATTAAAAAGATACAGAGTGTTGAAGCTTAACACTTTCGCAGCCGATGACTCCGATCGGAGCCAATCGGTGATCTTCGCCTTGTGCCGACGGGTCCGATCGGAGTCATCTTCAGTGATACGAATAATCCTGATTTCAATACCGCTGGCTCTGGGGGACAATTTTTTTTCTCTACCAATATACACCTTTTTTAAATTCGATACCAATATAAGTAACTAAAAATGATTACAATATTAGTCTGATTGGTGAAAAAAGGTATTTGACTATTGGGGACAGTTAATCCAGTCTGAGTAGGCAGCGAACGTGTTAAAAATAAAAAACAATTATTTTTAATATCTTCAAAACCGTCAACTGGAATGAACTAAAATTTGGTATGTGGATTTACCTAAGTATTGTTCACATTCTAAATTCTTTACTTAGAAGACCCATAAAATGCGGTCCTGTGCAAGATGTTTCATTTTTGGTCACGACTTAGTGTGAATCACCTTATATAGTTTTATTATAGATATGTTTTTTATTTCCCTTACAGTTCAGTCGAGACAAGGCAAATGGCAGTCTCCGGTTTTCTAAAGCTCATTACACACTTGAAAATATCCAATATGACTTCTTTGAGCCAAAGCAACTCTTCTTCATTCTCTTCTGGGCACTCTGTTTTCACTCAATTGTCGTTGAATAAAAGTACTCAAGCTGTAGGTCCGAACACTTTTTGCAATGAGGCTCTTTGTTTGGAAGTGTTGAGTATTTTGAAAAGATGTTTCATGCAACAGATAGAAGTCAAAACACAATTGTATGATGGTAAGGAAATGATTTCCATTGAACCATAAAACAAATTATCTGTTCTTCTGTGTTTTTTTTTATATATATATATATAGGTGAAAAAATTAAAGCTTCCGCTTTTTGTTGGGTACTTCGACAAGATTTAAGCAAAGAGGACTCTTTATACTTTTTTTAATTCTCTCTAGCTTTCAATGGACTTTGCCATCATCATCAGGAGCTGCAATTACAATGATAACAGTAGCAACAAAGGTGTAAAATGCTACTGTTATCATTGTAATTGCAGCTCCTGATGATGATGGCAAAGTCCATTGAAAGCTAGAGAGAATTAAAAAAAGTATAAAGAGTCCTCTTTGCTTAAATCTTGTCGAAGTACCCAACAAAAAGCGGAAGCTTTAATTTTTTCACCTAACTGGTCTAGACGACAATGACCACGTCTCAAATATATATATATATATATATATATCGAAACAGCCGCGCAGGCAGAAGCCTAAATTCCGAAACACCGCGGCTGCTATGATGATCCCAAAGAAATTTTGTTAATACGATTTTTGAACTGCCTAAAGTTAGTAGAACTGGTAAAAGCTTCCTCTTGTAGATTGTTCCACAATCTAGACACCCTCGAGACAAAGGAGCGGTCGTATCGGCCAGTTCTGGATGTACGAAGTTTGACACGGTTAGGATGGGACGCCGAAGTCACACGGGACTGCCTGGCAGGCACATCGCGCGGCGGCATCATCGAAGAGAGCTCTGAGGAGCAAAGCCCGTTGGTGTAGCGATAGAAAAGAGCTAGATTGCCGACGGCCCGCCGGTGCGAAAGAGTCCCGAGACTGTCTGTTAGAGAAGAGTCATCGATCAGTCGGACCGCCCTCCTTTGGACAGCATCGAGCATGGATAATG
The DNA here is from genome assembly GCA_963669975.1 of Acanthoscelides obtectus. Lineage (NCBI taxonomy): Eukaryota > Metazoa > Arthropoda > Insecta > Coleoptera > Chrysomelidae > Acanthoscelides > Acanthoscelides obtectus. Next base: position 79,175,628 of record CAVLJG010000007.1, on the reverse strand, counting down.
TAGTCGGGGCGGCAGCACCCCAAATGTGTGAGCAATACTCGAGGCTAGGCCTTATCTGGGCCTTGTATAGAGTGAGAAGGTCATGCGGAGAAAAGTACTTCTTAGCTCTAAACAAACAGACTAGCTTTTTCCCAGCAGCTGCAGCTATGCGAGATGTGTTCGTGCCAGATCAGGTCCTCGGTGATCTGGACTCCGACCAGACGAAATGAATGGCTCTTTGGTAGAACTCGTCCGTCCATCGAAACTGTATGAGCGCTAGGACGCTTCTTGTTCGTCAAAATACAGTACTGTGTTTTGGAAGCATTGAACTGTACAAGAATGTTGCGTCCCCAAGCAGTGATAGCCTCCAGGTCTCTTGTCAGAGAAGAAGTCGTCGCTAGTCTTCTTTTTTCCAGCTCAGCGGCAGAGATCGGCTAGTCACTCTGCATTCCTGCATGTAGAGTGCTGTCATCAGCGAAGCTGTGGATTGGGTTGATCGTGCAGGAAAGGAGGTCGTTGATATGTAAGAGAAACAGTGTTGGAGCCAAGACCGATCCCTGGGGAACACCCGCGTTGACGTTGTGGGATGAAGAGGAGAATCCGTCAATTACGACGGATATCTTGCGGCCAGAGATAAAGTCAGCCACCCATCTGCAAAGCTTTTCTGGGAGGCTATAGGATGGAAGTTTGCTTAAGAGGGCAGCGTGCCACAGCTGATCGAACGCTTTCGTGATGTCAAAAGCAACGACATGAGCCTCACCATGAGACTGGATGAGTTTTCTCCACAGTTGCGTGACGTAAGCTAGGAGGTCCCCTGTGGATCGTTGGTGCCGGAAACCGTACTGCCTGTCGCTAATCAAGCTGTGACGTTCGAGGTAGTCCAGAAGCTCGCGATTTATGCACCTCTCCATCACCTTACTTATAACAGAAAGCAGAGCTATAGGCCTGTAGTTGTAAGGGTCGGTCTTAGATCCTTTTTTTGGGATGGGCTGTACATGAGCAAATTTCCAGTTTTCTGGGAAGGTGCCGGATTCATAAGATATCTGTAAGAGACGCGAAAGAACTGGAGCAAGCTCCGCTGCACATCTCTTCAGTACAATGGCAGGAATCAAGTCCGGACCAGAAGCTTTGTTGATGTCGAGCGACAAGAGCACTCGTCTTACGGTCTTATGCCTGAATGTTACCTCCCGCATAGTGTGGGGAACCCTTTGAATTGACGGCACTTGGGCGTTTGTGGGGACGTCTATGGTGGAGTTGGCAGCAAAGATCTTGGCTAGCACTTCCGCTTTGGCCTTTGAGTCGAATACAATAGTTATATCCTGACACGTATGTGGTGGAAGGCTACTGTGTGAGAAGTTCTTTTCAATCTGCTTGGCCAGCGTTCAGAAAGACCGACTGCCATTGCGCTGCGACATTACCCTGTGCCTAACTTTTATATCATGCTGGTTTTTAGTATTGCGAACCGCTTCGTTATATTTGTTTCTGGACTCGACGACGGCTTGTATGTTCTCTACAGTTGGGTTTGTAAGTAGGTTCTGTGTGCCTTGATCTTCTGCTGGCGAGCAGTGTCACACGATTTGTTGAACCAGCCGTTGGACCCTGGTTTAGGAACTTTCATTGTGTGAGGGATGTATTCCTCCATTCCGATGTGGATAATTTCGGTTATCGAAAAACAGACAGTCGACGCATCCGCGTCAGTGAAACAGACATCTCTCCAAGGAAAGCTAGAGAAGAAGTCTCTGAGCCCCTCCCAGTCGGCATGTCCGTAATGCCAAGTTTTGCGGCCTGCACGAGTATCTGCTGCCACAGCGGCTTCTGACCGAAACCTAACCTCCACAACACCGTGATCTGAGGTACCCAGGGGGGACAGGACAGCAGTGCTGTAAGGGACAGGATGCGTGGTCAGAAAGAGATCCAGTAGGCTACTGGCCTGTGACGAGACGCGGGGGAAAAAAGTAGGGCTCGTCACCAGCTGGGTCAGCCCTTGAGTAAGAGCGAACGCTTCGACTGCACGACCTGCTGCATCGGTCCTATTTGAGCCCAACCAAAGCTCATTATGGTCATTGAAATCACCGAGAAGAAATACCTCTGAAGCGGGGTGATTGATGTTCAGGAAGTCGATCTGGACGGCGAGGTATTCGAGTAGATCAGGCCAGTTATGGTTCGAGGGAGAGCGATAAAGGCAGCAAATAAATTTTGGTGATGTTTTGGAGTTGAGGCGAAGCCACAGAATGTCCTTCCGGTCTGATTTCAAAGAAAGATCCCTGGAGCAGGAAAGACTGCTGCGGACTAAAGCCACAACTCCCCCGTTCTTTCTCAGATTGGAGTGCACCTCGAAGTTTGGGAAGTTGAGATGGTTAATCGGTACAGTCTCTGAGATTTTTGTTTCCGCCAAGAAAAGCACGGCGAGACGATAGGATTGCAGGTAGTGATGAATAGCATCAATGTTGCTGTTAATCCCGCAGATGTTCGAAAAACAAATTTTATCTTCGATGTTGTTCCCTCGAGCCCACCCTCCATCCGGACATTCCGAGAGTGGAGTGAGTTTACGTCCGGTAATTAAGGAACCAAAAGTAATTTGTTTGAGCTTTCGTTTTTTAGGTCTTTTTGATGCAATAAGCATAAATCTAGAGTTGGCGATGCCTACACTGGAAGTTATTTGGTTCCACTTCAAGGATTTTTATGTGGCTGATGAGAACGAAATGCTACCAGTAGACTTCAAGAAAATTTCTATACTCAGGGATACAGACTCTGTGCAGATGGTAAGCTTTCGAATTAATTCAAATACTTACGCCTATTTTCAAAGCCCCCTAAATCCAGTTTTCGACCAAATTGTGAAAGGTGCCATCTGATTGCAGAAAGTCTAAATCGTGTTTTGAATCATGCTAAATCACCTTCAAAACCAATGTTTGTTCCACGGGATGATTTCAAAATCCCCTAATTTCATAAGTCGATAATATTTCGATGTATCCTACATACCTAGTAGTAGTAGTAGAACGATTTATTTTGCAAGTTTGGCTATATGAACAGAATAATTTCAAACAACTTATAATTAGTGAATTCAAGCCATATGATACACATGCTTGGCAAGCTATAATTGTGAATTTAACAAGTGAATCCTCAATCTTACTTTGCATTTTGGTCTTTTATATCTGTATTTAATTTATTGTATGCAGTCAACCGTTGATGGAATACAGATTTGTAGCATATTATATTATTCTTTTTGCACATAAAATGGAAATCATCTTTATTCCTGGTATTATGTCAATGATGGACGGCATTTGATTTAATTTACTTAGTTATGGTGGAAATATTATTTTTTACTTTATAAATTAATATAATAGAGGGTATTGGAATATATTCATCTTTATTCAGTATTATTCTCATGCATTTGTTTTGTTAAATGTGCAATCTTACAAAAATGGAATGATTAGCTAAATATACATTATAGATAATTTTTTTATTACATGAACTCAGACACAGAAACTCTTGATAAATGTCCCATTTTACTACTAATCTTGTTTATAATGTTATCCTAACAAATATCAAAATTAAATAGAGTCAACACAAGCCTCAAGGTATTTAAAATTTTATACGAATTCAATATCTTCACCATTAATATTTAATTGAACATTTATACAGTGTTTTTTTCAATTAACTTAGCTTTCATTTTACTGGTATTTAATTTGAGTTTGTTAGATGCTAACCATTTTGAAACAAGTTTCAGGTCTTCATTTATATCTGTATAATGGATACCAGACTGAATATGTTGAGTACTTATATAAATAAATGTGACGTCGGCGAAAAATTGAATTTTGCACTTTTTTGGACAATAGCAGGGAATCACTTGTGTATAAAATAAAAAGAAGTGGTCCCAGGACACTGCCCTGCGGTACACCTAACATATTTTCAGTTCTTATCAACCTTTGTAGCTTGTATCCATTTCAGACAAATAATTTTTAAACCTGTGTAAAAGACTTCCTGTTATACCATATGCCTTCAATTTACCGAACAAGATATACGTATTAGATTGTTTCAAATGACTCTTCTCCAATTCTTACGAACCAACTGGAAAGTCGTTTCTAAGGAATATTTTTTGCGAAAGCCTATTTGTGTTTCCTTTAAAATTTTGTTTTCTTCTATATTGTATATAATAATTTTTTTATGCCTAGTAACACAACCTGAGAAATAAGTCCAATCACTGTATGCGATGGTTCTTTTTTACACCGCGTATTACATTTAGAATTCATTCCATATATATCAAAATTTGACTCAGTCAGGGAAGACTTCATTGAAATTCAGTTCGATGCAAGTTTATCAAAGTTATATGAATATCAAATAGAATTAAACAAGGTACTACTCTTTGGTGTTACTCTGCTTTATAAAACTTTTAGGAACCACTAGGTAAGCTGGTCTATACCATAGGTTTGATTCTAAATAACCTTATAGAAAGTGATGAACAAAATGAAAATGTGACAGTTGTGAAGTATGCAGATATCATGGAATCAGTATGTGATCGAATGAAGAATTGTGAATTGGTCCATTTTGAATTGGTATGAAACAAATCTGTCTTTCATTCTTGGGAGTTTTGAATATTTGAATTGTAGGATGATGGAACTGACTTGTTAGATATTCTCCCGGAAGCACAGAGAAAGTTACAGATTTTGCAAGAAGCAATCTCAGTGTATGAAGCACTGATTGGATATAAAATAAATACATGGAATGAACATTCAGAAAATCAAGCTAGGACAGTGTATGCTTTGTTCCAAGGATACAGTCGATTGGAGCAATTTGCTAAGGTACAACTTTTCTAGAAGATTATAGGAGAACTACAAACGTGTACTCAATAAGTTTTGATATTAACCCGCAAGTTCAAACATTTTATTATCTCTATCACTCATCACAAATACGTGTAGCACCTAGACTCTTCCCTTCAACTACAAAACTACAGGAATAAAAAAAAGTAAAATACATTTTCATAAAAAGTAGATTTCAAAGATGCTAAATGTAAATTATGGCTCGTAAAACTTCCTCAAATATCTGTCGAAGTAAAGTACAATTGTTTACAGACACTCAGCAAACCCAAAAAGGCGGAAGCCAAAAAGAAAAGAGATATGAACAAAAGTACACAACAGTCTCACAATAACACAACAGCGACATGTAAGAAGGATGGTCAGAAACCTAGAACATTCAGAAGTCCAAAAACTGTGCTGGATTTCCAGTGTATCAAGAAGTTTTTGAGCCTGCTACACGAGTAAGCGTGAAGATATTTTTAGTACATTTATTTCAGCATCGAAATTTACTGATAATTTTCAATCATCGTGGACCTGGGCATATTAAAAAATTCATCCCCTCGTCGTATTATTTTGTAGAATGCAAATTCAATCATACCCGATTTTATTTACAAGGGCGGTCCGATAAGTACTTAGCCTCGCCGCCCGATTGCACCACTATCGCAAGAGAAATTTACTATCGTATAGTATATTCTCGAACGCGGCTACTTGGATTCTGCGAACATTTATGTTTCAGTGATTTTTTTTCTTCGGTGTTATGTTTTGCATGAATAAGTTTTTTCACGTATTCAATGTCATTTGTCGATGGTCAATTGAATAAACAATCTACCCTCAAAATTTCAGCCGAATCGGACTCGGAAGTTTTGTTTTGACCGCGTGAGGAAGCAATCATAGAAAGATGGAAAAAGAACAATATCCGTCGGTGATTCGATTCTTGTTTTAGGAAGGAAAGTCGCGCTTGGATGCTGTGTACGGTGACTCTCCTCCTTCGATCGTCAAAAATTAGTTTAACGAGTTCCCGCACGTAGGTTTTTGATGAGCCATGCCCATGTGCCCCGAAAACGGATACCACGGAGTATAACGTGACAAAAATCCACGATCTCTTATTGGCAGTTCGCCGATTGAAGGTTTGCGAGATAGCTATGACAGTAGGCATCTCAAAAGACCGCGTAGGTCTCATCCGGCAGAAAATATTGAGCATGAGAAAGCGCAACCGTGAGACCATTTCAGAGCAGTGTTTGACGCGGTTTAAGCTCTATACCATTGATTCCCAAAGTGGTCTATATCGACCCCTAGGGGTCTATGACATCCTGCAAGTGGTCTGGATTTTCTGTCTTATTTAAATAATTTAATTTTGCCCACAGATGACTGATGCCATGTCCGAATCTAAAAAGAAATGTAGACAGTAGTGTTGATTATTTGAAATTTGGCTTCATTCCATCATTGCCGGACAAACAATCGCCTATGTGCCTTTTATGCAACAAAGTTTTGGGCAATGACGCTATGAAACCATCTAAACTGCAAGATCATCTGAGAAGATGCCACCCTGATAAAACAGAGAAAGATTTGAAATATTTTCAAACACTCAAAGATAAATTTCAGAAGAGACCTACACTGGACAGAATGTTCGCTTCGATGTCACAAAGAAATGATGATGGTTTGCGGGCGTCTTACAATATCTCGTTACTTATAGCAAAATCCAGAAAACCGCATACTATCGGAGAGAAGTTAATTGTGCCAGCCGTTGAAGAGCTTTTAAAAACTGTTTTACACAAACCTGCATCTGATATCATTAAAAGAATTCCCTTAAGCAACAATACTGTTTAAAGACGTATTGATGAAATGAGTTCTGATATTGAAAGCTTCTTATGTAATTATACTAAGTGACATATTTTTTTTTTTTTTTTTATACTCCAACTACCACGAAGGCCTAAGGCCTAAGCACCCATTGGGTACCGTGGGGCTATGGGGGATATATGGGAAAGGGGGGACGCCACACGGACTCTGGCGAGGGAACACGTGTGCATGCAACATGCACACATTCTGGCTCCGCCTACGAGAACCGCCGGGTGGTACCTCCGCGTTCGACAGTCAGAGACCATCTACCACCTACGGACAATTACAACATCCATGGCCAAGAGAAACATTTCTCCTGGGACGGGACTCGAACCCGCACAGCGCACGGCGGCTGATCAGGAGACCGAAGAGTCTACTACTGCGGCCACTGCTGCTGCCTAAAACAAACACACAACATCCATGGCGAAGGCGAGATTCGAACTCGCGGCCCGGCCGGCCGGCTGATCAGTAGCACGACACTCTGACCCACGCGGCCAACCGAGGTCCCAAAATATAAATCCGAACACCCAGTTTAAATGGTTTTATTTTAATAAAATTTGTATAAGTACTTAATGAAGCATAATAAGTAAATGATAAAAATTTCAAAATGATTCCAATGCTTTAAAGCCCTTTGACCTTTAATAATGTGTGGATGCACCCTGATGTGCTACGCATTCTCCAACGCGCCTAGGCATGCTTCTGATCAGGTGGTCAATGTCCTCCTGTGGTATCTCATTCCAGGCAACCACCAACTCCTCTCGAAGTGCTTCTAGAGTCTGAGGAGGACGTTGCAAATTGAGCAATCTCCTACCCATCATATCCCACACGTGCTCAATTGGGGATAAGTCGGGAGATCTTGGTGGCCATGGTAACAATGTGACATCATTATGTTGAAAGAAGTCTATTGTGACTCTTGCAACATGTGGTCGGGCATTATCTTGTTGGAAAGTTGGATCTGCCAGGGTGTCAAGATAGGGTAAAAGATGGGGTTCTAGAACTTCGTGGCTGCGCGTTCTTGTTACCTCTGATGAAGATTAAAGGTGACCTGGAACCATAAGCTATAGGACCCCAAACCATAACTCCAACAGTGTGATGAACATGTCTTTCAACAAAAAACTGTGGATTCCTCCTTTCACCACGTCGCCTTCTAACTCTTACACCGACGTAATCGCCTTGAGTGGTGCAGACAACGGTCACTCTGGGATCAGGAATGGAACAGTATTGTCTTTAGTGACGAGTCTCGATTTTGTTTAGGCATGCACGATGGTCGTGCCAGGGTTAGAAGGCGACGTGGTGAAAGGAGGAATCCACAGTTTTCTGTTGAAAGACATGTTCATCACACTGTTGGAGTTATGGTTTGGAGTGTTATAGCTTATGGTTCCAGGTCACCTTTAATCTTCATCAGAGGTAACATGAACGCGCAGCGTTATATCCACGAAGTTCTAGAACCCCATCTTTTACCCTATCTTGACACCCTGGCAGATCCAACTTTCCAACAAGATAATGCCCGACCACATGTTGCAACAGTCACAATAGACTTCTTTCAACATAATGATGTCACATTGTTACCATGGCCACCAAGATCTCCCGACTTATCCCCAGTTGAGCACGTGTGGGATATGATGGGTAGGAGATTGCTCAATTTGCAACGTCCTCCTCAGACTCTAGAAGCACTTCGAGAGGAGTTGGTGGTTGCCTGGAATGAGATACCACAGGAGGACATTGACCACCTGATCAGAAGCATGCCTAGGCGCGTTGGAGAATGCGTAGCATATCAGGGTGCATCCACACATTTTTAAAGGTTAAAGGGCTTTAAAGCAGTGCAATCATTTTGAAATTTTATCATTTACTTATTATGCTTCATTAAGTACTTATACAAAATTTTATTAAAATAAAACCATTTAAACTGGATGTTCGGATTTATATGTCACTTAGTATATTTGCAAACGACCCATTTCTCTATATAAGTGGACGAGACAACTTTACCTGATAATGCAGCATTATTATTGGCATATGTTCGTTTTATTATGAATCAAAAAATCTACGAAGAACTGCTCTTCGCAAGAACTTTGATAACCGACACTAAAGGTGAATCAATATTTCATGTTTTGAAGGATTAATTCATTGAAAAAGCAATTCCTTTATCAAATATAATATCAGTAGCTACAGATGGAGCACCTGCCATGGTTGGACGTTATCGTGGATTTATAAGCTATTTAAAACAAAATGTGTCAGGGGTGTTAGCAATACATTGCGTCATCCATCGACAACATTTAGTTGCTAAATATTTGAGTGTTAGATTGCATGAATCACTTCATTTAGTCATTGATGCATTATACCGAATCCGAAGCAACGCGTTGAATACGCGGTTATTTGCGCAGTTGTGTGAAGAAAATGACGAACACTTTCATCAATTACTCCTTCACACTGAAGTACGCTGGCTGTCGAAAGGCTTATGTTTGACAAGATTTTTTGCACTTTTTGAGACTATTTTAGAATTTCTGGATACTAAAGATAAAATTTTAAAAGAAAATTTAATGAAGAGGAAAACAGACATCGCCTATTTAACAGATTTGTTTACAAAATTTAATATGGTTAATTTGCAATTACAAGGCGACAGTTTAAATTTGATTAGAACAAAGTCCATCTTATCACCGTTTCTTGCCAGGGTTAAACTAATGAAGCAAAATATTGGACGGGGCGAATTTTCTCAGTTCCCCAATTTGTCACAGACAAGCTGCCAGGAAGACGACGTTTCAACTTACGTTCAACATTTAAATGCCCTCTATTCAGATTTTGAATCTAGGTTTGAGGATATTTTGACTATGGTAATACCACCGTGGATAATTAATCCATATGGGGACATAGAAGAAACGAATGTCATAATACAAGAGGAACTGACTGAACTAAGTACAAACGAAGAACTTAAGGTTCAGTTTAAAAACGGATATCAGCAATTCTGGCTGCAAAACAACATACCCGTTACTTATCCCGTATTATGGAATATAGCGAGGAAATTTTTAATTTCCTTTCCATCGTCATACCTAGTGGAAAGGGGGTTCAGCGCTGTTACCAATCTCCTAACGAAAAAAAGAAACAGACTGGACATCATTAGCCGAGGAGATTTAAGATTAACCCTTACAAAATTGACGCCAAATGTTGATAATTTATTATTAAAGCATCAGATTCATCCTTCTCACTAAAAATATTGACTTATTGCTTATGTTATTTTATTTATAGTTTATTTTATGTTTATTGGTGTTTGACCAATAAATGCCCGCATTGGGAATAAGTGCCCGCAATGATTTTTTAAAGAACCCATCTTTATAGAAAATATTTTTTTTTAAATTATTCTGAAAATTCAAGGATAGGTACACACTAAAATTCGTTAATTTTTTACCTATTTTTAGATAACTTAAACGTATAAGAAGCGGAATTTAATCAAACTAACAGTGAAATTATTGTAGAACATACGTTTATGTTATAATTAATAAACGAACTCGCTTATTGTACTATTTTAAGTAAAAAACTTTTTTTTTATTATTTTTCACTTTTTTTTTATTTTGTCCCTCTTATTTTTTTTTCAATGCGGGCACTTATTCCCAATGCGGTCACTTATTGGTCAGACACCTGTTTATTTAATGTTACGTATATTTTACATAACAGATACAAAATTTTACTTTGAGTAGTTTTAATTTAAATTCAATTAATGAATGTATAATTTAACATGTGTTTTTACTTTAAGTATTTAACACTAAACTTCACTACAGTTAGAAATTTACAGGAAATCAATATCAGGTAAGTAGGGGGTCTACCCAACACGGAAAAACATGGCAAGGGGTCTACGACACAAAAAAGTTTGGGGAACTCTGCTCTGTACCAAGGAGTTTTTGCGACGTTTCGTGACCGTCGACGAAACATGGATCCACTGGTACACATCGGAGACCAAGGAACCGTCGACTTCAAACGTACTCCGAAGAAGGCGGCCGGAAAGGCGATGGCCACCGTTTTCTAGAATTCAAAATGTGCGATCTGCCATATATCCACTACCTGGAGAAAGGCAAAACGGTCATAAGGTTCTACTATGCCGCATTATTGGACCATTTCGACGCCGAATTGCAGGAAAAACGGCCCCATTTGGCAAAGAACAAAATGGTCTTTCACCATGACAACGCACCGGCTCACACCTCCTTCGCCGCCACCGCCAAATTGGTCGAATTAGGCTGCGAAATGCTGCCCCATCCACGGTATTGTCCAGATTTGGCCTCGTGCGACTTCTTTTTGTCTCCAAACCTGAAAAATTTGAGTCGAAGGTTATCGCCGTCACGGAGTCTACTTCGCATACCTTCAGAAATAGTATTTTTCGTACGGGTTCTTTTGTAGGCTAAGCAAACATCGGACCGCCCTCGTATATTAGTGCGTGTGAAATACCAAATTATCCTACTTGGTTCTATTTTCTGTCTACAGACCAAATGTTCCTTGGACAACGACATCAGAAGCCAACTTGTTAAAAACTAAAAAGGAACTACACCAAAAAGTGATGCATACAACATTCACTCTGGTGCAAAATGCGAAAAAATTGAAAGTTATTGATACTCAAATCAAGAAGAACTATTACGAGCATATCAGTGACATTGCTGCAATCATCTTTAGAAGAATAGTAAAAAGATTGGTGGATTTTTTAGATTTTGATAGCGCCACAGCTGTCCTAGCTATGGACTGTTTTCATAATATACTGAGTTTGATCAGCACTCAGTATAAGTCGAATGTAAAATCCTTCTTGAAGAAAATCGGTAAAACAAACTTAACATCTTTAAATTTCGTAGTTTGAAATATAATAAATGATTGCAGTTGATGAAGCCGATAAGGACAAAGATACTATTCGTCAGCTTACGGTGATGTTCGAAGTCTGCAAGAAAATATTTGAGGAAGATGATGCAGAGACTTCAGACGATGCAGACACTAGAAACATATCACTCACAGTGATAAATACGATTGGAGTACTTGCGGGACTTGTACCGAATGACGGAAATGTAGTTTCTATCAAGGTATTTATTTATTTATTCATTTCCACTTGATACAGTTATGTATATATGGTAGAAACATGTAACACAAAACAAGATCAATAAAAAAGTAACAATGCATATGAATAAGTATTATTGCTGCCATTTTAAGTTCGTTTAGATTTTAAAATTAACTTTTGAAAAATTATATCTCAACTTCCTTTTTAAATGAAATATAATTATACTAATTTGTTGAATTTTAACTTGTAATTTTTTGAATAATACAATGCAGTTGTAACATGGGGACTTTCTGAAACTGAATGTAGTATGTTTTTGAACTATTTTTAAGTTTTGATTTCTAACTTAGGTTATGTACTTCAAAATGCAAGTGCAATACACGTTAAGAACTTCCCTTGGTTTAAAAATGTATCTGCTGGAGTCAAATGGCTTTGTTCGAAAAATTAACTTGACGATTCTTTTTTTGGGCCACAGGCTTAATGTAAGATATGTCGATATAGGCCAGTGCATAATAAATGTTCAGTAGAGCTTTGTTGTTTAGATTTATCCATCGAGCTTTTATACACCATTGAAATTATACATGAAGAAGTGTTTTAAAACGATTACTATAATTTTTATGGATGTTCGGATTTTTTCGTTCTATTGAAACTGTTAATCGTTGCAGATCTTCGACTGGTTGAAACATTTTGCCTATAACAAGATTGCATCAGCAAAAGTATCTACAGCTTTCATCAACTTATTCTTTGAACTGCACTTGAAGTATAAGCCAAGCTTAACTATACTTGAACAAATGTCTGTTAGTATTGGTGACATTGTTGGATTTTTAACAGAGGTAAGATAAATCATTGGTTAACATTTTCCACCAGAAGGTAACCAATCCTATGCTTACAACTTTATCCGTGTTGACCGCTGTCTTTAGGCGTCAGTGTTGCCACCTCTTAGAATTTTAGAAATACAAGGGGTGCTGGCGGCCCAAAGCATGAATTCAAGTAAGAAAAGTGATATTTTCAAAAAAAAAGTAGTGAGAAATAGTGAATTAATTTTCTGAAAAATGCGAAATTCAAACTGATAATATAAATAAAAATGTATGAAAAAAACAAGAATAACTCTTTAAGCTCTTTGTTTCTATTTTATTGACGTAAGCAAACATAATTATTTATATCTATGCATATTTCAAGATCAAATTCAGACGATGCATAAAGGAAAGATGAAAAATATAACAAATTTTGTAAATAGAGGAGACTTATTATATTAAGTATTCTTGCTCAATTGATTGAACATACATTTTAGCGAACTATCTAATGTTAAAAAATTGAAATTTGATATACTTATTAGAGATTTTTTTACACAATAGATGACTACGAGCCCCTTTCCACTTCAGTTGGCCCAACTATTGAAATCTTAGTTTTTTCTTATCAAACACAAATAATAAAAATGTAGCAGGGTGTTATAGGTTTAAAATATTAACAATGAATATTTTGATAATATATAGTTGAAAACACCAACTTTATCACTCCCTAATCAAATTTGCAGCATAAAAATAACACATGTTGCAATTACAGCATATCAACCTATTTTCATTTCAATGCAAAATAAGTCTATAACGCATAGGTGGCTGTGAAAATAAAAGCAGTGACAATTGTTTTTATTAATCACAGCTGTCAGAATACGTTTAAAATAGTTTTGGGTAGTCAAGGTTTTTAAAATGGGTAGAGGAAAGGTTATTAGTGAGAAAATTCGGTTACTCAATTAAATTTTTTAATTCTGGGAAATCAAACTCAGAAATTGCAACTTTGTTAGACTTATCACGGTACAGTGTGAGAAATATTGTTAGAAGATATAACGTAACTGATTCAGTTAATATTAAGCCACGATATGTGAAAAAAAGTAATATCACAAATACCGACCGAAGAGCATTAAGAAGAATAATCGTGAAAAACAGGCGTGCCAATTATTTACAATTAAGTGCCCTGGGGAGTGACGCTGTTGGAAGGAGAATTTCGAGGTCCACAACTCAGAGAGGCCCACAAACTGGGATTTAGCACTTGCAAGGTATGTTTTCTTATAGTAGTAAAAACCCTAAAGTTGCACAACTTGTTTATAGGCCAAAGAAAAGCCACTATTAACTCCACTGCAGGAATATCGGCTTAGATGGGCTAAAGAACATAGACAATGTACACCTCAACAATGGTGTGCAATACAATGGAGTGATGAGGTCCGATTCGAAGTTTGTGTTGGTGATAGTCGCAGTAGAGTTATTCGCAAAAAAATGACGCATTCCATGTTGACTGTCTGAAGAGAAAAGTGAAATTTCCAGCAACCATTATGGTTTGGGGCAGTATGTCATCAAAAGGAGTAGGAAAACTTCATTTTATTGACGGAAATGTGGATACAAACAAATATTTGGCAATTTTAGAAGAATCGCTTTTACCAGTGATGGAAGAATGTTTGACATCCGGCCAAGATTTTGTGTTTCAGCAAGATGGTGCAGCGTGCCAGACCACAAAAAAGGCTATAAAATGGATGGAAGAAAATAATGTACTACTTTTGAAATGGGTTTCTAGCAGTCCAAATCTGTCACCTATTGAAACTTTGTGGCACGACATGAAAAAGGTTCTACGACAACATCCTGCTTGTACAATCATCGAACTGAGATAAAAGCTTCAAGAAATATGGGATTGTTTTACACCAAATTTTTGCCAAAACTTGGTTAACACTATGCCCCAAATAATTTCAGCCGTAATAAAAAATAAAGGTGATGTTACCCGAAGGTAATCTTTCAATTGTCGCTTTGTTAACTTCGCACATTGTTTATTTGTTTAGATGTTCTATTAGCTATAAGTCTAAATATGTATTTTTTACGGCTAGGGTGTATCTAAAATGATTTTGAGAAAATAAATTATTTTAGAAGTAAATAGTTTCATCATGTTTAGTTTATAAAGGCATATTTTGGTACAAATCTTGAAGTGGGCCAACTGAAGTGGGAATGGGCTCGTAATTTACTCATCAGACCGTAAGATTAGAGTACTTATTATTAGGACTCAAGCGAGGCTCTAATCGATCGGTTCCCATGACCAATCCTTGACTTCAGCATTAGAGCACCTCCATGTCATAATTACGAGGCGTGTCTCTTATTTAACCAAATGAAACAACTTGGACAAACGAGAGAATATTTATTGTTTTTCGAAGTACTCGCGTTTAAACCCGATACATTTTTCCATTCGAAACCAATCTGTAAAGCAGTAATTCCACTCTAAAGTTGGCGTACTTACAATAGGCTCTGCATAAGCTTCTACCGCTTTCTCTGGAGACTGAAAACGCTTCCCTTGCAATTTATTCTTAATTTTGGAGAAAGTATAAAACCGTTGGGACTTAAGTCTGGTGAATATGGTGGGTCACCTAAAATCTCGACATTCTCAGAGTCCAAAAATTATACCGTGGGGCGAGCAGGGTGTGCGGTTGCGTTAACGTGATGAAGAAGGATTCGGTAATTCTTATTTGTTTTTCGTAGTTCGGTAATAACGAGAGGTTCGACGATCCTCAAGGGCAATTGTGGCAACATGCCCAGATTTGGCTACAAAACTGGCGACACTTCTAGAGTGAATAACTTTGTTTGGTTTGACGTCATCCTGAAATACCCATACTGCGGATTGAGCCTTACTTTTGGGGTCATAGCTGTATATCCATGATTCGTCACCACTTACAATACAATACAAACAACATACCTCAAAAATATATGGTCTGTCAAATGACGCTATAAACAATTGAGTAACAGACTTATTTTGATCAAGTTCCACTTCGTAAGAGACATGCCTCGTATATTACCTTGTGAATTGTCATATTAAACCTCCGCCATATTAGATAAGAATGACGTCACTTTTCTTATTGTGTTTTTTCATCAATTCCTTTCATCTGATATCCATGATATGGGGGTGACTATGGAAACTATTAATGGATATTTTGCGGCCGCCATATTGGATCTAGAGGACGTCGCGTTGCTTACTGTATCTCTCTTATCAAGCCCTTTCAGTCGATAAACATATCAATAGGGGTAATTATAGAAATTATAAACGCCATTTGGCGGCGGTCGACACAGTTGAGTTAAAATGCAATGTAGATTTCAACTAACCCTATCAATTTCTCGCGTATTACATACTGGTTCAGCAACCCTGTACTTGAACAACTTTGTCATAGTTAATTTATATAAAAAAATGCTCTTCATTTAATTTCGTGGGACCTAAGAGAAGGAGGACAACTTCTTCGAGTGTATCAATAAACTACAATATGTACAGCGAGAGCGAAAATAGTGTAATATCTCCAATATCACTGGAGTAATTACGAGGGAGGTTGAAGAGTTGATCTTTTCTTGGAAGGTTGATGTCATGTTTAGGAATCAACAATTTATCCTGAAACAAAAATGGAGTATGTTTTTATTACTCTGATCTTATTGTCAGCTTCAAGGAATGAACTGAATCACAACATGTGAGCAATCCACGACACACTGCTTCACGTACCACTCCCCACTCAAGTCAATAGTCACGAAAAGGAAATCGGATAAATGCCACTCAATCGTCTTTTTACCTCGTGAGAACGTAGCTTTATTCTCTGCTGTTTTAGGCCCCTGTAACTGACTATCCAAATACAGCACGGTGTTGGATGGCTTCTTGGAGAACACGTTGATCGATGATTATAATTCTTTGAAACTCGAGTCAGAGTTGAGTCACGTTTAGCAAATAACATAGCTTAAATTATATTATCTTTTAGGAGGATCACGTAACTTCCGAGAAGTTCAAATTGATCAACGAAGCATCAGTTAACAGCGTATTTCTAGCACTATGTGCCAACGTTAAAACTACTTTGGACGATATTGATAGCGTTGTTGCTAGACTAAAATCAGAATGTAGTATTCTGCTATTGCCGGGGATAGATAATGTTGAAAGTAGTAAGTGTTTGAATAATTTTTATTGAAATAACAAGTACCACAATAAGAAAAATCCAGTATTGAAGATTGTGATAATGTTTTATTTTATTATTTTTTTCAGGAAAAGAACGTTTGAAAATTAAAGAAAAAGGCGTCTGCTGTCATCTGTGCTTTGTGATTACAATAATGACAAACTTGAGCAATCTTGCACTTCAGCCTGGTAATATGACAGAGGCGGTGTTCAAGAACATAATTTCGTTATTCAACACGCTGTCATCTCTAACGAAATATTTCACATCAAGAAGTTCAAAAACGAATCTGCCATTCCAAGGAGCAAGGTCAGTATTACGTTTCTTGCTTTCTTAATATGAAATTACATTGAGTACAGCCGTCACACACTACGAAGGTGTTGTGAAGCCCAATTAAATGTAGGAAAGTGGGTCTTTTGAGTCCTTCCGACGATTTCAGGACAAAAATGGCATCAGATATTCGTTATCTACGCGCTTAATTTACCCAAGAAACAGGTTCTGTCAAACCATTAAACTTCGAGGATAGAAAATATACGTATTCGTACCTTGTTGCAAGCGAATGAAACTCGGTATACATAGGTAATTTGAGATTTGGAATAAGGAAATGTGACTTTTGAGACTTCTAGTCGACCTCAGAGAAAAACTGGCATCATATTCGTGATTACGCACTCCATTTACTCAAAAAACGAAGAAACATACGTGTAGACACTATATAGATGACTATACAATATTATGGCAAAAACAGATACAAATGAAATTAAAACAAAAATTGACAAGCATATACAAGCAATCAACAATTACTCATTTGGCAAAGGTTTACCGTATTATAAGAACAATTAGTTACAAAGTAGGAAAAAGCACAGCCTTAAGCAGTTAATTTGCGTTATTCGAAAGTAGACTTGAGATATATCATTCAATTTTGGTGTGTCTGTTCTCAAAATTGTTTGAAAAAGGAGTTTATACATAAAAAACGATCTATTAGATGCTTAACTAATAGCAATACTAGAGCTATATGTAGACCTTTATTTCTGAATCCGAGATATTTTAATTTGTTATAATTCAGTTTTAAGTTAGCTTGGTCATTCAACATGACTATATTCTTCAGACAATAAAGCATATTTATCTATCTGACAATACGCTTTTCCTATTTCAGATATGAAAGACTTGTTAAGTTGGCCGGCAAACAGTTAGCCCCAGCAGTCTATAAATTCATCATTCACTTAGAAGATGCGCAAACACAAGAAAACAAAAAAATGGTATCAAAGAAAAAATCTGATGCACTCAAAAGCAAGGTCCTAAGAGAAACTCGACTGATTCCAAAGGCTGTGTATGAAATGGAACAGTTCAGCAGATGTGTCATCCAACTGTCAAATAAGACAAAAGTGGATCTGACAAAGCATGTTGGGCAAGGAACGGTGAGGGACTTCAGAATCATGAAGTTGCAAGAAGTACTGGAACAAATTGAGGAGCAGCCTGGAGACAGGACAGCTTCTACTCAGAATGAAGAAAATGACGAGGAAGAGAGTGCTAATTTAGAGGAAGAAATTGCGGAAAGTGATAGTGACAATGACAATCCACCTCCTCCTTCTAAGAAAAGTAGGACATGATTATTTTATATTTTTTCATTCGAATTTGTTTTTCGTATCATTTTTATTAGACCTAGAAATGGTTGTTTGTTATTTATCTGAAGTGTATTTTTATCATTTTAGAACAGAATTATAATCTTCCATTTCCAATTATCTGTTCATGTTTAATATAAGAGAGTATGCTTTGAAAGAAACTGTGGTGAAACATCACATACCTATATTATGAATTTCAGGTGTTGCTTACATCACAAAATGTTTGAAATAATTTTGTGTTATCAAAATAATTTGGTTATTTTGTATTCTGTTCCAAGGCATTGAGATATTTTTTGGAGTAAAAGATATATTTTGTACAAAATTGTATTTTATTTTTCTCACCCCTTGCCAGGTTAAAAATGAGAAGCAACACAAAATTTTAACGCACTACATATTTTACATTTTAGAGAGCTGACAGTCACTAAAAATATGTATAAATGCATAAAAAAAACATGAGTAGTGGTTCCTGAAAATTATGCCACCCTAACCTGGCTCAAAATCAAATTTCATGTTTTCATGGAATTGTGACAAGTTCACGATTTGACCTTGATCAATATGTAGCAAATAAAGAAATCATAGTGTATCAGGATTTGGCCTAGTGCATCCAGAACCACATCTGATGCCCACATAGTGTCGACAGATACCCTTTTGTCAGTGGTTCAAATATTTTGCCCTGGTAAGTATATCTTTTTGAATTTCATTGGTTCATACTTAACTACATCAACAAAAAAAATAATGATTCAAGAATAGAAAAGTCATGAGTCACATACAGCAATACAAAAATTGATGTATCTAATTATTTTTTGAGGTAGTGTACATTTTTGTCACTATCCTGGCAGTTTTCATTTCATTTGTTTTTTCTACTCTTCTTACTTTTCTGATTTTTCTTTTTTCTGTACAATACAAAATATAAACAATGAAAACAACACTGCAACCCATTATCAGGAAAATACCTTGCTTCCAACCACAACTGTCACCCTGCGGATATGTAATCTCTCAAACTGAATGATTCTCTTGTTTCAATACCAATAGAACTGAAGTCTTGTTATTTTCAATAAAGAACTGTTGAAATTGTTTAGCTAATGGTAGGTATTTGTATCACATTTAAAATATCCTCTCCTTGAATGGAATGTCACCCCATGGCCAAACATTCTCCCCTGGTACCTATAGAAGGTGTTAGAATCAAGATATCACCTGACCTTGTCATATATCATATGGTCTTGTGACATAGGGAATCTGAAAACAAAATAAGCTATTTTTCTTAATTAACACCGAAAACCCAAAAGCCATGTATTTAACCATATGCCTGAATGA
This sequence comes from Acanthoscelides obtectus, assembly GCA_963669975.1. Taxonomy (NCBI): domain Eukaryota; kingdom Metazoa; phylum Arthropoda; class Insecta; order Coleoptera; family Chrysomelidae; genus Acanthoscelides; species Acanthoscelides obtectus. The sequence continues at coordinate 79,156,116 of CAVLJG010000007.1, read as the reverse complement.
TTATCAGGATGTTACCCCTACTATGCAAACAATTAAAATGAAATAATTTTTCTAAAGTCATTTATTGTCATAAAAATATAATAATATATGAAATAAGACCTTACAACTATACATACAAACTAATGCCAACTGAACAACCCGTAACAATGTGTTATATATAAAATTTCAACAAGTATGTGTAAAATATGACAAAAACCAATTAAACCTGATACTGTGTGAGGTATAACTTGACGTTACAACAAACTATGGGGTGAAAAAATGAGGTGTGCTCTGAGGTAAATGGTTGTTCAAATTGTATAAAAAAATCACGCTACAAAGTCCAGCGGTCTGTTAAAACCACCTTTACGATTCATATATTGTCTATACTTTCTTTTCAATATAACATGCACTCCACCAGAATCGTTCCCTTCCACTTTTTTACCTTTTGTAGTGTCAAAGTTGCAGAAGCCCATAAGCTTCATCATTTCTTGCTCCTCGACACTTTTTCCTTCTAAATCGGCTGCTGTGACGACTGGTCGTTCTGCTAGAAGCCCCCTGTTGTGTCCAGAACGTTTCTCCAACGATCTTGAACGTGATCGACTCCTTGAAAGTGAAAATCGTCTTCTACCGTCCCTGTCGGGCGAGTGACGTCGCCTTTCCCTATCTCGCGACCTATCCCTAGATCTTTTCCTTCTGTGACGTTCCCTATCTCTGTCTCGTTCCCGGTCCCTTTCTCTGTCCCTGTCTTTGTTCCTTTCTCTATCCCGTCTTCGCCCGACACCTCCAAAAGGGGATTTTGACCTGCTTCTCCTTCCCATCTAATCTGAAAAAACGGTATTTTTATTATATCAGCAAAAGCACTGAAAAAAATAGGAGGAAAAAATCGAAAAGAATGTATTTTTTGATGGTTTTTACCTTAATTTTGAAGCAATTTTAATACTTTTATTTTGACAACTGTCAGATCGATACAGAAAAACGTCGTAAAATGTCGATTTAGTTATTCTTTTTTACCGTGCAAAGCGCTAGTGTTTCTAATCTAAATTATGCAAAGGATTCTATTCCCTAAACACTTTGTAAATAAAGGCGCGTATTGCCTGTCATTCTTGGCTTTGATCCCCGAGAACGCCTATTCGGCATTGCCAGGTTAATTTTATTTCTGAAAGTAAGAGAAAAAATTGATTTTTGTTCATTTTTAACCACAATACGGCGATTCCAAAGACTATCTCTTATAGGTATAATAGTTATTAATTTGCTAATTTGCTTAGTTCGGTTGATTTCTTATAAATTAACCAAAAACATGCATTCTCCCCAAATCAATAAGTCATTATAGGCCAGTTACATTAGATTAGAAATTTAATTGATAGCAGAGACGTTTATGTTCCCAAACCCGCCCTTACATGAACTAGGTAGGACCCAGCAATTCTTTAAAGGGATATATAGCTATAGTGAGCAGAAGTCTTATACATATAATAATAATAACATGCCTTTATTCGATTATTTTACAAATAAATTTTTATTTTGAGTAAAAATTTCAAACAAAAGAATCGAAATGGCGGAGTGTTACCTTAAGGCATGTTTCAACTCAGCCAAAAATTAAATTGACAATAATGAATAAGAATAGAGTCCTACAATAATAAAGTAATAAATGTAATTTGTGAAAATTCCCTAATAGTGTTTATATCAATACAAGTATACATGTTTGAATTTCAAGTCATTTAACTTAAAATCGAAATACCCATATGATATATCTCGAAAAATAGTAGTCAGTCTTATTCTAGCTTAATCTTTAAAAAATGATCTCATTATTATCAGGTAGACGTGAATAGAAAAAGCATTTCTTTTATTTTTTTTCCTTCAAATTCATTAGACTGTAATTGCAATTCTCAGTTGGTAGATTGTTCTAATGATTGGCTGCAGTGTATGAAAAGCTCTACTTGTATAATGATGCAAAGTGCTCCTAAATTTTTTTAGTTTATTGAGAAAGTACTCAGGGTTATTCAATAAATTCTTATGGACTAAAGATAGATAGATTGATTCTAAGATATTCTAGATTGAGAATTCGTTTTCCTTAGGAACATGACTTATATTGTCATATGTTCTAATACTATAAGACAATAACGGAAACAAGAATTTTGAAGTCGCTGCAGCTTGATCTTATCACTTTCCAACAAAGCGGGTTCATATACAGCGTCACAATAAGATATCCTTGAAAATATTAGTGAGTCGTACAGCTGTAATTTTGAATTACTATTTAGTAAATGTCTATGAGGATACCATACGCATAAGAGTTTGAATATAACTCCTTTCTATGATGGTCAAATTTTAATTCATTATTCAGCCATAAACCCAGATTTTTGCTTACAGTTACATTTGGCAAAGGATCGTTATTTATGTTTAGCGGATATGTAGATTTTCACTTTCTACTATAATCCGTTTCTGCGTTGGTGACTTCAGCGCCAAAATATGGTCGATATGTCGATATATCTGAACATCTCTCTGCATGAATTAATAAAAATGTTATTGGACGCTAAAAATAGCTTTTTTGTTAAAACAGCAGAAACGCGTCTTTTATTCTTTAGATTTTTTAAATTAGTCAAAGTGAGATTGATGTTTTTAAATGGAAAATTTTAACGTTAGGTTGATGTAAGTTCCAATGCAAAACTGGTCTCTGGACCAGGAGGCCAATTGTTGAAATTTTTGAAAGCGAATTATTTGACATTATTTATGAAATAAGTTTCGGCAAGGCAGAATGCTCCAAGGCTTTTCATATAATAAAATTTTAAATTACAAAATTAACTTCGTCATTAGAGACTATACCATAAGAATACTTCTATAAATGCTTTAGCTTAACTTTGAACGGTAATGGAAATATAAATTCTAGTATCAGTATGTATAAATTCAGTACGCCAAAAAAAAAAGGCAAAACTGAAAGTGATTGCGTAATTACTTATAACTTACGTTAACAAAATTCACAAAGTTAACTCAAAGCTGAACGAATACCATCTTTCTGCACAAAAATCACAAACAAAGTGTTTTTTTTTTTTTTTTTTTTTAACGAGGGGGGAATGCATTTACGCACCATACCATAGCACGAGCTACGACGTGTGTGGGGCTCCAGGGTCTTGAAGAGATCACCTAATACCCACTAAACCCTAAACCTCCGCGTGGCCCGACTCATCAGCGTCTCGGTAGGCCATGTGTTGTGCGTGACCTGCGGTCTGCTACAACGTCTCCTCATGTGTTTCAGTCTCTGGGAACGCCGGGTTGGTTCCCTTTACCTCGCACATTCTATCGATGTCGTTAAGCGATCATCGATAGAGGGTCAGCAAACAAAGTGGACGGATGTCGAACTCTATTTTTTTTTTTTTTTTTTTTTAACGAGGGGGGAATGCATTTACGCACCATACCATAGCACGAGCTACGACGTGTGTGGGGCTCCAGGGTCTTGAGGAGATCACCTAATACCCACTAAACCCTAAACCTCCGCGTGGCCCGACTCATCAGCGTCTCGGTAGGCCATGTGTTGTGCGTGACCTGCGGTCTGCTACAACGTCTCCTCATGTGTTTCAGTCTCTGGGAACGCCGGGTTGGTTCCCTTTACCTCGCACATTCTATCGATGTCGTTAATCGATCATCGATAGAGGGTCTGCTAGTTTCTCTTGAAACTCTTGTTTTCGAAAAATCAAGAGTTTCAAGTCCTCTTACCAATATGTTGTTCCTGGTCCTGGTCCTGAAGGGTCCTGGTCCTGGTGGGTCCTGGTCGTGGCGGGTCCTGGTCCTGGTTGGTCCTGGTCCCGGTGGGTCCTGGTCCCGGTGGTTCCTGGTCCTCTGCATCCACGCCGTGGGGTGAGGGGGGGGGGAGCAGCCGCAGTTCTCCTAGTCTCCTAGTCAAGGTTCCAGTTAGCGGGTGCCAACTGGGACCTTGGTCTGGGGTACCTGGTTCTGCGGTTGCGAGGCCTCTCGTCCGGATCGTAGTCCATGAGGAATCGTAGCTGCTCGTTCGGGTGGTCCTGAGCTTTCTCGAAGGTCTTCTCCGCTTTTTTCCTCATGTACTCGTGGATGGTATCCCAATGCAGGTCTCTACGCAAGGTTGCATTGGTGGCGATCTGGAGTAGCTTCATCTCTAGAGCAGCAAGTCGCTTGCGGTAGCTGGGGGCAGCGTACCCCCAGACCGCGGAGGCGTAAGCGAGCTGAGGTCTGGCGATGGCCTTGATCAGCCGTATCGAACTCTAAAATAGTTTAACCAATTTAATAGTAGGAGCCCCCACCACACCTTGGGGTGACTCTTATACCTAGATCTGCTACCTGTTCTCATAAGATCCGTAGATATTGGGTTTCCAACAGTATTAAAATTTCCATACCCTAATTACCATGTTTTTGACCCTTTAGCTACCTGTGTTTCTAGGTGAAATCGCCAGATAATGGGTATCGATAATTATTATAACCATTTGATATTATACTGAGATATATCCTAATTATAGTATTTCCTTCTACTCTGATTCATAGGACCCAGGTTTTTTTTTCAGGGGGCAATCATCGGTAAGAGACATCTATTTGTGAAAGTGTACCTGCGGTGTGGGTTTGAAGAGCGGGGGTAGCAACTTGTCTGGGGGGACACAAAACCATGCTAAATGGAACGAGCCGATCTTTAGTCGGGAGCACCCCCTATCCCACCCCTCTCGAGGGCCATGCCCAATATAAATAAGCTTCTAGGAAACTCGTTAAGCAGAAAAACCCATCATCGATTACAAAATACAATTTTTCTCTGTCCAGGACGCCTGCTTGTTACATTGCCACGAGGATAACGGAACAAAATTGAACAAAAATATCTCAAATCCAAATATACAAGTAGATACAATCAATGCGTTTTCTAACATTGTTTCCGTTGTAATAATTTCAGGCGTCAAATCCCATTTCGATAGTAATAGTTACAAATATATTGCTCAGTTCAAGATATGCGGTATTTGCTTTTTACATATTAAATATTAGAAAAAGGTTTTCACAACCCGAAACTACTTATGAACTGTAACGCTAAGTTAGTTATTGCCAGGAAGTCTTCTTTTGGTATAAATTTCCAGAAATCTACAAAATACTCTGAAGAATTTTTTGGTTTCACGCATAATAATTTTGCAATTCAGTTAGTTCCACCCGAATATTGGCAGAATAAGTCATTATTTCAGATAAACTGATTATGAAAGGATTGATCAAAGTTGTATATTTTGTTTTTTTACTGCTAATGTACTGAAATCTACTCTCAAACGACTGTAACGAGCATTTAATTTCAGACTGACATCTAGAATAATTAACAGTAGCAATAATGAGATTCTCGTCCAAAAGATTTGGTGTGGGAAAAATGTAAATATTTTCTGTGGCTAAGTTAACTGAAAAGATATCTAATTTCACCTTGGTAAACTTTAGCTGGCAAAAAATGGTGAATTTTTCTGGATTTTCTTGGGACTGATTTCATGGTCAAATTGACTACAGATACGGAATCAATTGCATCCAAGTTTTAATTCAAACCATAGTTGCGCCAGAGTAAACGAAGACGAGTTTTTAGTAATGGATTGTCTACCTGCACTGGACTATACTCTAATAAGAGGATGGCATTCAGTATTAAAAAAACGATTTTGATGTTTGGTTTTTGCAAGAGTTATTTTTGAGAGTTCAGATGCTCAGAAGACCGTATAGCAACAATTGGTGACTGGATATTCCCGTTATATTTTCTAGACAGCTGTAAGTTGTTAATTTTTGCATGGTAATAATTTCACTTACTGCAGTGAGAAACTTATTATTCGACCCTGTGCATCAAAATTCAGCTGTTTTATATATTTTACAGCAAAGTTTCCTAGGAATTCTCCTGTTAGGTCCCAAAAACGTGCAATAATAGAGATTTTTGGCGGAGGATTATCTGGAAAAAAACAGGAATTTTTTTCTTCCGACTTGGCAACAGCGCACACGCCATGTTACGTGCGCTAGCGCACTTGAGCAGAACGCGCTTGAGCCCTAGAACCTAGAGTTGTTGGAGTTTGAGTTGGATTTTGTGTGTGGACGAAAACTGCCGAGGGTACGTGAAATTGAATTATCCGTTTTGTGAAGGATATTAACAACAGTGCGGTTCTATATTTCATTAATAACATCGCTCAAGTTACTTCTATGTTGTGTGAAACTGTGCACATGAGGCTTATGCTGCGATAGACAATACTCTTCGTAATCCAGTGCTAAGGACCCGCTGACTGAGAAATCGGCCTCTTTGACCGACCGGAGCACATTTTAGGTTGATTTCACAACGGTAAGTTCATCTTTTAGCCGTATTTTGAATGTTTCAAATAGTGGATTGTATGAGTGACGTCCGAGAAACCGACCAAAACCGACTATCTGGGGTGTGTCAGTTCACCTGTACCAGTTTTTTTCTCAGCATGATGATTGTATTGTTCAGGACTCGATATAAATTTGAATACAAGACTCCTAATCGTTTGAATTCCAATCAGTATGATAGTTATTGATGTAATGCATAATTTGTGTACCGCCCATTACAAGTATTGGGATTGGATACACATGCTCATCTCTGGCGGTGTTGATTTAAATGTTTATGTAATGAACGATTTATTTTGAAGTTCATAGCTTTTAAATAGACCACCGGTTCATGAAAATGTATGAAACGGACAACGACCTACATAATTTACATTTTAAAAGCCGTCTGTTCGGTATTCTAAATGTTGAAGAGATAATGGTGGGTCTACACTAAATTTATTCTTGATTATCGTTTGACATTTACAATTACCGTCTCTTATTACTTATTTAGTATAATGCAGTGTTGCCCTCTCTACGTACGGTATTATTGAAGATGATCTCATCAGCCATTCTCCCATCATCGCGCTTCGGAACCATAATCCCCGATATAGTACAGTTAATTTACGCCGGAGGCACTTGATTTTATTTTACTTGAAAAATGTTCGAGCGTTTAAACCTTTCGATAAACCAGATGTTTTCTTCGCCGACGGACAGTCTTGACAAAGCCGTCGTTCTAATTGTAAGGGTTCCCTACTTTTACTGCTACTAATGATACAGCTACTTACGAATATAGGAAGAAACTGTTTCACCTCCAAGTGATTCTACTATATAAAATGTTTTGACCTGATATTTTTCATATCCTACTAGCAAAAACATCAGGGGTTTCTGATCCGCCTTTCAGTGGGTATGCCACTGCATGTTCCCAATATTTTGCATTTGTATGAGGAAAATGCTCAGGAATAAGTTGTCTTGGTATTTCTACATGTAAACAACCGGGCATGAGGCTCTAGATACAAGAGTGATCAGGGCCATATTCAGTGCTTGAGTAGTGTCACATATTATTTCCTGAATGACCGTAGATGTTTGCTAAAATTATACATGTACATGTATGTATGTGTCTAGAGAATAATGCAGTTTGTTTTTTTGTGTTCAGCTAGCTAATTTATCTAGCAGTAAAGCATCTAGAGAAATTATGGCATACAGATGACCTCTGCCCCTGTCCTGCTGTCAAATTGCTTAAGGCACATCCATCATTCTTTTGAATGACTGCATGTAAAAAATGAATTTTGTATAGTGGGGACATTTTGGCTCTTAATCAGATATCAGTGTTACCAGGATTTCTATCATTTTCTCAATGTGACATACAAAAATATCGACATCATAATATTTTACATTCATTTTAGTTAGAATCCCTGATTGTTTTGGGTGCATTCAGAGAAATTTCTGTGTTCTTGCACCTTTCTCAACTTCATGATCATTTCATGAACATGAACAGAAAAACGGTCGTCATTTGGTCGAATATGTGGATAAGTGAGAAATATTGAGTCACTCTACGTTTTTTTGTCCACAGTTGCTTAAATATATTTTCATGGAATTCCTATTTCAGTGGATTGTCTTAAAATCTCATTGGATTTCATCAAATCGCATTAGATTGCCTCATACCTTCGCACATTTAAGCATATTTATGTTTTGCTGCATTGCTATAGTTGTCTCGAGAGCTGTAAATCATGTTTGCACTAGTTTATAGAAACTTGAAAGAAAACGTGTAAATATGAATTATTTTTCCATCAGACCGTGAAGTTACAATCATGTTTTATTTATAGTTCGGCTTATTTTTTTTCTGTTTCGCCACAAAGTATCGTAACTTGCATCTTTTTTCAACACAATAATTCACTTTCATTTCAGTAGAATTTCTTATTTAAATATGTATATTACATATATAATATACATACCTAATTTGAATGAATTTTCAAGGATCTAGCAGGAAATTGAGGCTCTGAACACATTCATTCTTGACGAATTTGTTAGATCAGAATGCGAAAAGTAGTCCAAAAGAACTAAGAAAGAACTTCCCGGTAATTATTTTTTATCTTACATTGTCCTCCAATTCCTTTGGTCATACTGACTGAATTAAGTAAGAATTACTGCGAATTTAACGTGTGTTCTAATTGTTACTAAATACGATACGTGTTCCTGAATTGTTGTGGTATGAAATTGCTAAGAACGATGTAAAACGTGAAAAATCCGTGTTTGGAAGAAATATACACTTTAGCCTTAAAAAAAAACTGAAAAAATATTGGGTAAACGGTTTTTTACCAATTTCTGTCTGATACCTTATCGATTTTTCTAGGTTCAGTTTTATTGTAATTCATCTGTTACCTGAACCACGCCCAGTTTAAAATCGGGTCCCCGTTAATTTATTAATCATTCAAGTTACATTGAGTGGCAGTATTAACTTTGTTTGCATCATAATCTGTAATTAATTGAAATACTTATCATTTTGGTTGCTTATCTGGTATTTAATCACTCTATGGAAACAGATAAACAAACAAGTTATCTAGTAGGAACTCTGATAACCGTGTGTATATGTAGATCTAGCTTACTTTGTCGTCACGTTTCTTGATTTTTTTCTTCTACATTCCGCATCTATATTTAGATGACTATAAAATATGTGCCTCGGCGAAAGAAAATCCTCCACAGAAATAGCCTACATACTATACACAACAGTGAAAACGTTATTTATAGTTATTGAAATGCCTTAGCGGCAAAAGATTCATATACGCGACAAAGTTTGTATTTTCGTTTCCGTCTTTTATATCACGTTGTAAAAACCATGTTCGAGTGTTCCATCTGAATTTAATTCTTGTTTCGCCATATACAATTGCTTTGTATCACTTGCGAAAGAAGGAAAATTAGGAAAAACATCAAACACTGTCGAACTATGTGTTCTGCAAAACGTTTTAAACCCTGGACCCTAAAGTGACAAAAATCAAATTTTAATCGTTGCTGCTTGGAGATTGACTGCTACAGTTTATAATGAGCACTAGTGAGTCAAAGTTGCGGTCTAAGGTCTTCTGAAACTCGAGTAAAAAATGAGAAGATAGCTATTAAAACTAGAATCATGGTGAAGGGAGGAATTTTTTGTAACCGCACGCCATACGTGAGCTACTTGTGAATGATTGTCTTCAGCTTCATCTTTCTAGGTGCTGACAACCTGAGAACGGAAGCCTGAAGAACATATCACACAAGGTGAAGCCAGGAATATGACCATGATCAGTATTATTGGAAGAAGCAATACCATCTGTTAAAAATGGTTGAGCAAATAGAAGAAAATAAAACCGCATCACTAATTGTTAACTCCAGAAATAGTGCCTATAATGCAGTTATGAGATACTCAGTTTTTTTCTAAACAATGTCTTCTAATAGCAACTTGAAAATGCTGTCCGAAGAAAGTTTGACAAGACAACCCGACGAGGTTTTCGATATAATTTGCAAACTTGGCGAGGGTTCTTACGGCAGTGTATACAAAGCACTACACAAGGAATCAGGAAATGTAGTTGCAATCAAACAAGTGCCTTTAGATACCGACCTTCACGAAATTATCAAAGAAATCTCCATAATGCAACAGTGTGATAGCCCTTACGTCGTCAAATACTACGGCAGTTATTTCAAGAACACGGATCTATGGATCATCATGGAATATTGTGGTGCCGGCTCTGTTTCTGATATCATACGATTGAGAAAAAAGACGTTGACAGAATGTGAGATTGCCACTATTCTATCCGATGCGCTCAAGGGTTTGGAGTACTTGCACTCAAATAGGAAGATCCACAGAGATATAAAAGCGGGAAATATTCTGTTGAACACTGATGGACATGCCAAGCTGGCTGATTTTGGAGTAGCAGGTCAACTTACTGAGACCATCTCGAAAAGAAACACTGTGATTGGTTCTCCATTCTGGATGGCACCAGAGATTATCCTTGAGATAGGTTACGACTGCGTGGCTGACATTTGGAGTATTGGAATCACTGCTCTTGAGATGGCTGAAGGAAAGCCTCCTTATGCGGACATCCATCCAATGAGGGCTGTGTTTATGATCCCAACCAAACCTCCTCCATCGTTCAGAGATCCAGATCGTTGGAGTGCCGAGTTCATTGATTTCGTTAGCGTTTGTTTGGTGAAGAACCCTTGCGATAGAGCCTCTGCTACGGATTTGATTCAACACGTCTTCCTGCAAAAATCCAAGGGACCCAATGCTCTCACTCAGATGATCGCGGAGGCGTGCGAGATCAGGAAGACTCAGAAATATAATAGGATGCCGATAGTACCTATCATTCCCGAGCAGAATGAATCTGAGGCAACGTTGGTACCGAGTAAGACTCCAAGTCAAACTGGTACCATGGTCACTGTCCAGTCTGATCTAGGGACAATGGTAGTGATAAACAGTGATGACGAAGATGGAGAAAAGACGATGAAGTCACAGGAGACCAAGAAGTACAAACCGTTGTTTTTGGAACACTTTGACCAAGCACAGTCTGAAATTGAAGCCAAGAATGGACATGGATTTGGTGAGCTAGGAGCTTCAACATCTTCTGATCACAATTTACCACCAAGGGTGTCTCAGCACGGGTACTCTGAGCCATTGGACGTCAAATTAGAGCGTATTCGGCCAGTAGACTGTAATTTTAGTTTCCTGAAGGATATGTCGTACGAAGAGTTGAAAGAAAGGTTTGATTTGCTGGATACCGCGATGGAGAAAGAGATAGAAGAGTTGCAACGGCATTATGCATTAAAAGCGCAACCGTTGGAGACTGCTATACATAATAAACGTGAAAGAAATAGAAATTTTTAAGATGTCATTGAGTTTTTGTTTTTCGAAAAGTATCATCTTACTGTGCCTCGACTTCGAGAGTTTTTGCATCCACGTAAAGTTTCTTTTTGTTGACCATACTGAAAGTTGACCTTGGAATTAGAAATAGCAGTGTGAATATTTTTATATTTTGTTCGTAAAACTCATTAAACATTAGTACTTTGGTCTCCTGAAATATGAGCACCTGCTTGCCTCTGCCTGCCCAGGAACTTATGGCCCGCTGCCCAATCGCGCGAATTTGAACGTCCTGCGCTGGTGTTTGCTTTGACGAAATGAAATTTGAATACACTATAGTAAGTACTTTTCGGGCGTTAGAACACGTAACGACTGTTTTGAGATTTAGATTGTCGTGGTAACAATGATTTTATATTGACGTGGATGGCATTATCCACTTAATACCATCATCAGGCGCGGTTTTAAAAAATATGTTGGGGATGGGTACATCTGATAAATTTGAAATTTTTTGGAGGGGGGGGCTCAGGATTTATGTCCAGGAAGATACCCGTCTCGGGGGAGCGGGGGTATCGGCAATTGAAAATTGAAGAGCGGAGGGGACTTTCATTTTTTTAACTCGGATTCCAGGGCAGGTTGGACCTTCAAGACAGCCCCTGGATCCACCACTGATCATCATTGATTAGAGTATTCTACTTGAAGATAATCATCTATTAATTAGGTCCTAGCGCCATCTAGGAGACAGTAGCAGACACTCTTTTCAAAGTATATTTCTAAATTCATTTTTGTGTTAGGAACTTTAAGATCCCTTTTTACACGCCGAAATATAGCTGTTATCTTCAGGTTCTCCAAGAGAATGCACAACCCTATTCACATACAATTTACAGGGTCACATCCGTGTTGCATTTACCCTATAACAAATTAAACCTTTGGATAGATCAGTAAATTAAAGATGGTGAATATTTCTGAATCTTCGTTAGCGCTTCGAAGACTATAAGCATCCAGTTATATACGTTACAAATATATAATAATTTGCTTTTGGTCACTTTTGGTGCAGTGTTTTTTCACACATGATGCATCCAAGGTAGTATTTTTTGGTTACTTTTCGAAATACCTTACTTGGCGCTTCTTCATTTTACATATCGTATTGTTTAGTAATTTAAGATCGGAATGTTATCGTCCCAATGAAAATATTTTAATAAATAATCATTGCCTTTTATTGTGTACGTTTTTTTATAAAAGGGCTTTTGCCGAGGAAAACTGTATTTTTTATTGTACCTGAAAGTTTCCTTATTCATGAAACCTAACATATAAAACTACAGAAGCAACGGGTGTTTTTTTCGAGGTATAGAACTTTAAGTTGGCATTACTTTTGAAGATGGCGACCGATTTGACAGCTGTCAAGTGATTTATTCTCAGTTTGGTTTGGCAATTCATCATGAATAGACTCACGCCTGAACAACGCTTGCAAATTGTGCAGTTTGATTTGAAAATAATGGTTCTGTGCGGAACAAAATCGTCCATCAGAGCAGTACATTCGATTAACCATGGAACGTTATCGCACCACGTTTACTCTAATTGATAACTCCCATCCCCAGAGACGCCATACGGTGCTTACAGAAGAAGCTATTGCTACTGTAGAGCGTAGCATTGAGGAAGACCCGAATGAGTCCATCCGCCATCGAGCACAGGAATTGGATCTGTGTCCATCCACTTTATGGAAGATTTTGCGGAAGGATCTTGGTTTGCGTGCTTACAAAATTCAACTCGTGCAAGAAATGAAGCCAAACGTACATCAAGCAAGGCGTAGATTCGTTGAATGGACCCAAAACGAGATTGCCGTGGTTCCCGATTTTCATAAGCGAATTTTGTTTAGCGATGAAGCGCACTTCTGGTTGAATGGCTACGTCAACAAACAAAACTGCCGCATTTGGAGTGAAGCTAATCCTCAAGTCTATGTCCAATCACCGTTACTTCCAGAAAAACTGACTGTTTGGTGCGCTTTATGGGCTGGTGGAATCATTGGTCCGTACTTCTTCAAAAACTATGATGGCCAGAACTTTACAGTCAATGGTGATCGGTATAGAGCCATGATTAGAAACTTTTTCATTCCTGAATTGAACAATCATGATGCCCAGGAGCTGCGGTTCCAACAAGACGGCGCGACATGTCACACAGCTCGTGCTACAATCGATTTATTGAAAGACACGTTTGGTGACCGCCTAATTTCACGTTTTGGACCTGTGAATTGGCCTCCAAAATCTTGTGATTTAACACCGCTAGACTATTTTCTGTGGGGCTATGTAAAGCCATTGGTCTATGCGGATAGGCCACAAACGCTTGACCAATTGGAAGACAACATTCGCCATGTTATTGCCGATATATGGCTACAAATGTTGGAAAAAGTCATCGAGAATTGGACTTCCAGATTGGACTACATCCGAGCCAGCCGTGGCAGTCATATGCCAGAAATCATATTTAAAATGTAATGCCACAAGATTATCTTTCGAATAAAAAAAAATCATGTCAATCGAATAATCCATCGTTGTTTTATTGCAATTTAAAGTTCTATACCTCTAAAAAAAACACCCTTTACAGTTTTCATAAGTTTTTCACAATGTTTCTAACTGAAGCAGAAAGAGTAATAGGAGTACATTTGTCATAATTCTAGAAGCTCCTTTTATTTGTCGAGATTAGTTAGTAATTTGTAATGTAGGTAATTCCTAATGGTAATCGCACTATGGTGGCATAAAGAATAGAATAAACCGGTAGGTATTTAGTGTCCCTTAGAGGTAACCACTTAGAAGAAACGCATTATTGTTCCGTATCCTTAACGGTTCTCACGGCGATTTTCTTGGTAATTAGCGGTTCCACAAACAATACGTAAATACTTTATGGGAAAGCATATTATGTCATAAAACTTGAAGAACGGTATAATACTAGAAAAAAGCGGTATCGCAACTAGAAGAGGTTGAAATATATTGAAAAATTATCAATATAGGGCTAAGCCTAAACACTGACGTGGTAGCTGGCGACTTGGACTTGACGTCAGCTAGAACTCGTAACAGATTTAATCGGACTTCAGAAAAGGTACATTGATATTTTTTACTCTTAAAATAGAATACTTCTTAGTCCTTTTACACAGGTTTGGGAAAAATAAAAAATCTCTTTGTAAACGTTTTCAAATATGAATCTAAATCTTACACCCATTATAATGTATTGTCACTTCTTATGACATAATAAACTTGAGCGATTTATAACTTAATAAGTAGATGGAATTTTATTATTACGTGACGTTAATAACCAGTAGCGCAGCCAGTAGCGGGAATGTTTTTTAATTAGGTACATATACTTGTGGCGTGTTTTCAGGTCATTAGTAACGGCTGATTATTCTAAATATTTAGGAGGCGCAGCCCAATAAAATAGAATAATATTGCTGGAAGATGAGTCGAAACATATTTTAGATCTATTTCTATCATAATCATGTTTCCTTTCAACCAGGATAGACGATTTCGAACTGATATTCTATCAGTCTCAACCAGTGTGTCTACATTTTTACTCATGTTTTTATCGGCTACTCATTATTACTCATTTTGTTTTTCTCATTATTTTGGGATATTCCACAATGCAGTGAGCCCTTCTAGGCGCTCAGGTTCATGGTTCATAAAGTATTCCAATTAATCGAGCAATGTATATTTGGTGTATCGAAGGTGTTGAAAGCATGAAGACCCCCCCTTGTACTTCATTTTTTTTAACCGCCGACACTCTCTGTCGTAAGCAAACCACTGCTTTTTTCTCCCAAATCGAAATTGAGGTACTATGTTTTTTGGAACTTATATGACATGTACATTACTAAAAACCATGTCACTCATTTCCGACGGTTTATCAGTCTGTCCGCTAATTTTATAACAGCCGGCACTTGAGAAGGACCGCTAGGATTTTGATGAAATTTTCACACAAGCTTTGTAGTTTTTGAAAATATGTATAGAGGTGGCGGAGCTAGGGGACAAAAACACGGAAAAATTAATAAAAATCGTATAAAATTCATTCTTTTACCTTTCAGAGTCTCCTGATAATTTTCGGAAATTTTGGATGAGGGGTTGAAACTAGTACTAGTCAGAGACGTTGTATCATTAAGAGTTTTCTGATCCCGGTAACAACGGGAAAATTAAATGATATGCTGCATCGTCGTGGAGGACACTGCCGACTGTGCAATGGGTAACAAACTCCAACTCGTCTGCGGTGGTGTCGTCACTGACACACTGCTTCAGGAGAAATATTTATATATTTTAACAATATTTGGATATTAGGAGTACGTACCACTTTAGCGTTCTGCGATGCTTTTGTAAATGACTTTTTTAAATGTACCATCCATTTCGTCTAACCTTTGATTTGTGATACTCCGTCTATGATGGTTTACTGAATATTTAGTCAAGTAGATTGGCTCAGTATTAATGACGCATTGATATACAACAGATACGCACTGACAAACCGACATAAATAAAAAACTCGGACTTGTGTGATGCAGACATCTTTAAGCAACAAAACACGTCGTGTAAACCGAAGTTCGAACATTCTTGCGATTTTAATACTTTCATCGCGGCGGAAACAAAATCGCTGGAGCCATACTGTTACAACGGTTCAGAGATTCCTGCTCATTTTCAGACATTGTTTGGAGTGGGATGCAAATTATAGGTTGGAAGCTGTATGCGGTAAATTGTTGTAAATTATTGCATATTTGGTGTCAGTTAAATACCTATTTTAAGAAGCTGCTGATCTCAGTTAGACATAATAAGTCACACATATTTTCCGTACATCTGCCATGGAAACCCAAATAAGATAAATTTGCTTATTGGTTGATATACAGAGGTCGAAGATTGATCGTACCTAATCTTGATTTAATTTCGCCTTTTGAAACGATTTGACCCACCCTTTTTCTTTGATACCCCCTACGAAGGCGTAGGAAGTATAGGTTCAATCTACTTGACGAATTTTTTTTTGCGGTCCTCGGCCTATGGATGGTCTCGATTCAAAAGCTCACTCACTCACGGGGCAAAAGGACGATAGCCGAACACGCTTTCGATCTATTTTTCGCAAATCTTTTCTTGACTGGGGAGTGAAAAGTGAACCAGCGAGTGTCGTGCCCAGTTCACACGATCACGATTCGGTTTATTCTATGAGGCCGACTATGAAGAAGCTTCTGATTGATAGTTGTGCTCTTTTCAGTTCTGATTTTAGTTGTATATTGGCGACGAGTTGAGAATCACTTGGACAGATACAAAAACGTAGCGTAAGAGAGCTGACGTATAAGTATTAAAACCGAATAAACATTTTTCTAACTATCCAATTCGGCTCCCCAGCTATTCTGTACCAAGTGTATATCAATTAGGCTGAGTCAAGCTAGTTAAACCTTGATGGTTCGTATGTGAGTATGAACTTAACATTCGTCACGGTTCATGCGTCGCATAAATGTCCGGTTATGTAAACAAACAATTCTTTCTTCATCGCTCGTAGCGCAAGCATGCACACACCCTCACAAATTTCCTATGGAAA
This sequence comes from Acanthoscelides obtectus, assembly GCA_963669975.1. Lineage (NCBI taxonomy): Eukaryota > Metazoa > Arthropoda > Insecta > Coleoptera > Chrysomelidae > Acanthoscelides > Acanthoscelides obtectus. The sequence goes on along the minus strand of CAVLJG010000007.1, from coordinate 79,139,471 downwards.
AATTGCAGAGCTTGGGCTTAAGAGAAGCCTTATGTCGTCAGATGTCTTTATGTGCCTTATAGATGACCGATACGTCATCGTTAAAACCGCAGCATTCCTATTTTCGTTTTATTATACTGTTTTTTCGGATCGAAAATGGTCTATATCAACTTTAGAGAAAAGGTTAGATATGCTGGGTCCACATCAAAGCAACAAAACAAAAACAAGGAACAAAACAAAATGAAAACTTATGTCCACATTGCCAAGAGACAAAAAAGTTTCGTGCAGTTCACACCAAAAATTTTCAGAGTTTAAATATGTGGAATTTTTACGCAATGTTGAGTCTAGTACTCGCATCTGCTCAGATAGCTAAGCTATAATCAAAGCAATTCGTGCTAGAGTAGCGTCGAGTCTCGTTTCGTAGTTTAGGAAGGCTTTTGGTGCCTTGGTATGCTAGGAGACTTCGTAATAAAATGTCAGATTGCATGAACAAAATCCAGTGAAATATCTTTGGACCCTGAACTGACTGTTGGATGAACTTCAATACGTTAAGATGTCAATAGAAAAGTTAACTATGTCACTGAAACTACTTCTCTGATCTTACACTAACCTATTTTCATGATTATAAATCTGCATTGACCTTATTGCATCTCAAATCATACGTTCCAAGAGTCATCAAATTATCTGAGCTACATCGGTGATATCAAAGCGGCTGAGATCATTTTCACATTTCTACGGGACATTCAAATTTATGGCCAATTAAATTCAGGTAGTTATCAAAGAAATGGGTTTGCTATGTTATTTCATCAAAATCGATAACATCTACAGCATATTACGGTCGGTATATCGGTCGTAAAATCATTTCTAATATATTTTCGATGTTAATGCGGATATTTTACATGGGTTGATGGGATCCAATAATAAAAAATAAATTTTAGTTCTTTTGCGGTAATTATTCCGAAATCTTACCACCTTGATACACAAAACGAAGGAGTTCGGTGAATTTTAGTAACGGGTATACTGCAACCATATTAGAAATTCAGGAATTCAATTCAGCTGCCCAGGAGTGATATAATTACTTTTTGACCTTAAATGTACCGAATATTAAAAGAGAAATGGGGAACTCAACGGTTCAGCAGATTATTAAGGAAGACGGAGATTTAGTTCATGGAAATACATCACTGTAATATTCGCATCCGATAAACAAAATAATAACTATTTGTTCTGAACCCCAATTCTTGAACCTAGTAACATAGAACGCACACTGGGGAATGATGCCAGATTCTTTCCTTTATACCGACGCAGTCGCGCAGGCAGAAACCGAAATACTAGGCCATGTGGCTGCTATGAGGAGCTTAAAGAAATTTTGTTAATTCGATTTTTGAACTGCCTAAGGTTAGTTAAACTAGGAAAATCCTCCGCAGGCAGATTGTTCCACAATCTCGATGCCCTATGGACAAGGGAGCGGTGGTATCGGCTAGTTCTGGATGTACGAAGTTCGAAATAGTCAGGATATGAGGAGAGCTCTGAGGAGCAAAGCCTGTTGGCGTAGCGGTAAAGTAGATTTAGATCGCCGACGGCCCGTCGGTGCAAAAAGGGCTCAGAGACTGTCCGATAAAGAAGAGCCATCGATCAGTTGACAGCCCTTTTCTGAACAGTATCGAGCATGGGTAATGTAGTCGTGGCGACAGCACCCCAAACATGTGAGCAGTACTCGAGACTAGGTCTTGTCTGGGACCTGTACAGAGTGAGGAGGTCATGTAGAGAAGAGTACTTCTTAGCCCTAAACAAATAGACCCTAGCTTTTTCCTAGCATCTGCGGCTATTGACGACATGCGTTCGTGCCAGATCAAGTCTTCAGTGATCTGAACTTCGACTAGCTGAAATGAACAGCTCTTTGGTAGAACTCGGCTATCTATCGAAACTGGATGAGCGCTTGAATGCTTCTTGTTAGTCAAGGTACAGTAATGTGTTTTGGAGGTATTAAACTGTACCAGCTGGTTACGTCTACAAGCAGTGATAACCTCCAGGTCTCTCGTCAGAAAGGAAGTCGCTGCTGGTCTTCTTCTCTGCAGGTCACCGGCTGAGACAAGCTTCTCACTCTGAATTCCTGCATGCAGAGTGGTGTCATCAGCAAAGCTGCGGATTGGATTGATCGTACAGGAAAAGAGGTCGTCAATATGCAAGAGGAACAATGTCTGAGCCGAGACTGCTCCCTGGGGGACACCCGCGTTGTTATCCTGACAGCTATTGACATTTTCGGCGAAATAATATGTTCCTGGTCTTCATCTAATTAATAAACGCTCCACCACAAGGTTAACTTCGTCCTTAGAGACGAGATTGATAGACGCCCACTTTCTCTTAGTGATTTTACTTCCTCGTTTATAAGAATAGGGGTCATGGAGTAACCGTCCAGATTACAGCGAAGCATCAGGTCACATGAATGTGCATCTATTACCTGAATCGACCAACAGATGGTACATTGCACTGTCTTATTACGATCTTATATGCTGGATAGGGGATAGATGCTCAGCTTTCTGGGATTAAAGAACGTATCGTCAGTCGTTCCTACAATTGTAGGACGCCTTCATGGCCTCCTTCTCCTTCAAAAATGTCTAGATTGGACCTGTTCCATGTCAGCGTCAGCGCTCTCCTATTGTGAAGATATGTTTTCTTTTTAAATTCTAGGAAATTTCAGGCTGATAAAACATGATATAAATCAAAAGCATGCGCAATTTGATGCAAATAGATATTTGTGACATAACCTCAAACTAGAGCGCTGACACGGAAAAGTAGAAAACTGACAATCAAGGAGGCCATAAAGACGTCCTACAATTGTAGGAACGACTGACGATACGGGTCACAGTCAAGACAATGTTCATGAGCTGCCAAATAGCACAAAATATTTTGTTTACTAATTATTATTACTACTAATGTGCAAACGTTGTAATTAGATGGCGGATATCTTTCCTATGTCACATTATTTTGTGTGAAAAGGTCTGTATTGGGAATTAGCCCAAACCGGGTCTTGTTGCATGTGGAAAACTTATTAGAAAGTTTCTATTCAACAGACCGTTCATAGTTGAACGATAGCGCAGCACAGAGTCTGTACATTGTCTCGAGTTTGAATCACGATTCTCACTCTTTGTTTCAATATAACGTTTTATTGTACGACTGCCGCGGATCCCGTTACTTGCTGTAACCATGCTGCAGAGGCAAATGGTTACGCTCTGGTTAATAAAATAGTCTCTGGGATGTAAACACGATCGAATGACGAAGTACAATAATATTATATTCCATGCCTCGACTCGTAAATAGGGTACCTATTGTATTGTATCTTCTATACTGCGTCGATCACACACTTTCAAGAAAAGGACCATACCCCGCCCAGCAGCGGGCACCCGGGCTGGTCGTGTCAACAGGATCATTCTTTTGTAGTGTGTCGAACGCACAACACGGTGCGTTTCGGTGTTTACCGTTTTTTAACTCAGCGTAAGTGGCGTACGGGGTACGCGCGTTTAACGATATTATGCCAAAAGTGCTAGTGGGTGACGTTGAACGGGACAAGATAAGGAAGTTGGAGAGACGATTGAGGAGGATGAAAGAATCATGTCGTGAACATGATTATGAGTATTCCTGCCGGGAGCAGTCACATAAAAAGAAAGACCGTGAGTCTAGGAAATCACGTCGAGTACGTAGGAAAAAATTTTCCACCCCGTCGGATTCGCATTCAAGCAGCTCGTCCCCGGTTAGGTCTAAGCGATTCCGAAGGATCATTTCTTCGGACGACGAGTCGAGTAGCTCAGAGGAGAACAGGAGGGTTAATGATTTTCCTCCCTTGGACACATTGGGAGATGACCTTTTATGCTTATTAGGTCCCAATCTAGCTAAGACCGAAAACAGGGGTCCGAAAATTCGGCCAGAATTGGCCGAGCGATGGATGGCAATCCTTACACAAGGTTTATCTACGGAGGATCGAGACTCGATTATAGCGGAATACCCTATTCCAGACAACTGTGTCAAATTGAACCCCCAGAGACTCAGTGATGCAGGTCGTCTATTAGGAGATCTTTTTCATTCGGAATCAAACTCTCGTAGAGAGCTTGCTACTATGGTGCTTAACAAGGAGTTGAAAGATACCCTCGATGAAACGGGTATAACAGAATGGCTCTTCGGTGATGACTTGGAGGAAAAAATAAAGGCATCAAAGAATATGCAAAAATCCGGGCAGGAACTAAAGCATCAAAAACCAAAACCGTCGAAAAATTTAAACTCCAAACGTCTGCCCAGAACTACGTTTGGGACTCGTCAGGGCAGACAACAAGTACAACAGTCCCAAGGCCAGCGCTACAGACCCTGGCAACAACAAGACCTCCGGCGCCGACAGTACTCGGACAAAAGGAACCAGCCATTGATGCCCAAGAGACGGGACACGCGGATTTAGAGTCCCAGGTGAGTGAAACCGCAGGACGGCTAAGACTTTTTCATGAGCAGTGGAAGCTTATTACATCTGATAAATGTATATTATCGTTTATTAAAGGGCTGACCAAATTGGTCTCCCAGGGAAAAAAGGCAATTGGAGCATTGTTTAGTCGATCTTTTAAAGAAGGGTGCCATAAAGAAAGTTAGGCAATGTAAGGAACAATTTATATCAAACATTTTTTTAACCCCAAAAAGTGACGGTTCCTCCAGGCTGATTTTAAACCTAAGATCGCTTAATAAATATATTAAGAATAAACATTTTAAACTAGAGGACTATAAAACTGTTATGAAACTCATTAAAAAAGGTTGCTTTATGGCCACCCTAGATTTAAAAGATGCATACTTTTTAGTATCCATTAACAAAAATCATAGAAAGTATTTGAGGTTCTATTTTAAGGGTATTTTATATCAATTCAATTGCCTACCTTTTGGCTTAAATTGTGCACCGAGAGTGTTTACGAAAATTATGAAGCCTGTTCTTTCCCACTTAAGAAGCAAGGGCTTAATTTCAAATCTGTATTTAGACGATTTTTGTCTTTTTGGAGACACTTTTGCGGAATGTCATAATAATGTGTTAGTAACATGTGATGTTCTTAACAGATTAGGCTTCATTATTAATTTTAAGAAAAGTTCTTTGACTCCTAAGCAAAGTTGTACATATCTCGGATTTAAATACGACTCTAATCAGCTCACCGTTGCCCTTCCGGAAGAGAAAATTCATCGGCTAATTAGATTAACAGACAATTGTCGGCAAAAAACTAGTTGCAAGATAAGGTACTTCTCGGCTTTTATTGGCTCTCTTGTTTCCTGTTGTCCAGTTATACCTTATGGGTGGCTTTATACAAAACTCTTCGAACGTGAAAAACTCGTAGCATTGAAGACATCTAAAGGCAACTTTAATTCTAAAATGAGGATCCCGGCTACATTATCTGACGATTTTTCATGGTGGCGCTCACACTTTAACTCTAAAAAATCACTAAGATCTCATAATTTTGTGATAGAAATTTTTTCAGATGCCTCTCGTACGGGATGGGGTATTTTTTGTGAAGGCAAGAGAGCACATGGTTACTGGTCAGAGGACGAAAAAAGTTATCATATAAATCACTTAGAGCTTCTAGCAGCTTTCTTTGGCTTAAAGTGTTTTGCCACCAAACTTTCAAACTGTTCTATTTTGTTGAGGATAGATAATAGGACCGCTATATCCTGCATAAATCGGATGGGTAGTGTTCGCTATCCAAAATTGAATAATATTTCTAGGAAGCTATGGCAATGGTGCAAAAGGAAGCGTATCCTTGTGTTCGCTTCATACATAAAATCCTCTGATAATTGGGAGGCAGATAAAGAATCAAGAATTACAGATTGTAAGACAGATTTTGAGCTGAACCCAGAGATATTCGAAAACATTGTCAAAATATTTAGTAAACCAGACATAGATTTATTTGCGAGTAGGATTAATACGAAATGTGAAAAATTTATATCATGGAAGGCAGACCCGGAAAGTTCCGGTGTCGACGCGTTTACATTAAATTGGAATAATCTAAATTTTTATGCATTCCCACCATTCTGTTTATTGACTAAAGTGTTACAAAAAATCGTGGAGGATAAGGCAGAAGGTATAGTAGTCGCACCCTTTTGGACTACCCAGCCGTGGTACCCATTATTTACTTCCTTGTTAATTCAGAATACAGTTCTTTTCAAACCAAGTACCGACTTCATTTTATTTCCTGATAGGTCGCCGCACCCTCTTTGCAAACAACTTACCCTGGTGGTAGGGCGCTTATCAGGCAAGCGCTTCAGAGAGGAAAAGTTCCCGATGAAGCCCTAGATATATGTATGGCGTCCGTTACGAGTTCAACTTTACAGCAATATGATAGCGGGCTAAAACATTGGTGGAACTATTGCCAGGAACACAAGGTTGAAGTTCTGTCAGTGTCTATCGAACACCTAATTAAATTCTTAACAACATATTTTCTAAAAGGCTACTCAGCTGGAACGTTGAACTCGTACAGAGCAGCAATCATGCAAATAGCATGCTCTGACCTCTCTAATGACTTTAGGCTTAAGAGATTTTTTAAGGGGATTTACGGACTCCGGCCGAACTTGCCTAAGTACGAAGCTACCTGGGACCCTTCAATAGTACTAGGGTTTTTAGGGAAACAAATTAACAACGAGTTGCATTTGCAGGATTTAGCTCGGAAAACTTTAGTCCTTTTACTTCTGGCAACAGGTCAACGTTTACAATCCTTGGCAAACATAGAACACTGTAATATTACAGAAAGCTCCGAGGGTCTAAATATTAAAATTCCAAAAAGGCTAAAAACATCTGGGCGTAATAAATATCAACCAAATATTTCCATTCCCTTCTTCAAAAATAATAAACAGATCTGTGTTGCAAACACAGTAAAATTATACCTAGAAAGAACACGTTCCCAGAGAAACACGGAGACAAACAACTTATTTATAACCCACAAAAGACACTTTAGGAATGCATCAACACAAACGTTATCTCGTTGGGTGAAAGATATTCTTGCTAAGAGCGGTATCGATACCAAAATATTTACAGCCCATAGTACCAGACACGCGTCTACCTCAGCGGCGGCCCGGAAGGGTGTAGGGATCGATGTAATTAGGCGTTCGGCCGGATGGTCGGAAAAGTCAGGAACCTTTGCGAGGTTTTACCAGAGACCGTTACATAATAATAACTTTTGTCAAGTAGTCTTAGATGATTAGATACTTTACAGATTAGATGTTTTACCTTGTTTGGTCAAATATCTCTTATATGTTTACATAAATAGGAATAATCTCATTAGTTTGCAGAGGTCTAGGTTTACAGTTTTGTTATCAGTTTCTGTTAGACTGATCTATTATTATTACTATTTTCAATAAAAATATATTAATCATGATTTAATAAAAAGACATTTTCGAGTTCGTGACAAATTCTTTCCTAGCTCCTCTCTACAGGACATAAAGAATATGTATCTATAGGTATGTACAGATATAGGTATGGATATAGTATGGAGTTCTTAGCAGAATATCGTAAAATTGTTGCATGTGTTAGCTTTGAACATCTACAATAGGTACCCTATTTACGAGTCGAGGCATGGAATATAATTAATAGATCAAACGAACTTACCTAAGTGACGTTCGATCTGAATTATATCCATCCCTCGACGAAGTAAATAGGCTCCCGCCCGTCCCTACCAAAATTAGGATTAATTTAGGGCTCCCCTAACATGCAACAACTGAGTGGCTTTGTAAAGAATGATCCTGTTGACACGACCAGCCCGGGTGCCCGCTGCTGGGCGGGGTATGGTCCTTTTCTTGAAAGTGTGTGATCGACGCAGTATAGAAGATACAATACAATAGGTACCCTATTTACTTCGTCGAGGGATGGATATAATTCAGATCGAACGTCACTTAGGTAAGTTCGTTTGATCTATTAATTATCGCTGATATTTTTGTTACTTACTATCGAAACGAGATAAATTTTCGTGAACTCACAACTTGGGAGCCCTCGGGTTTTTTTTTTCACGCTGGGGGACCAGCTTGACGACTTTGGGATTCACTACAAATAAAACAATACCAATACTCTCATACGTATAGCAGATAGAACAAAATATTGTAAGTAAGTGTATTTGTATTCTCATTTAAAGTGGAATTTTCATGTTGACCATATAGTGACTAATTTGCGACGATTATTATTTAAATTCAAATACCTCAGTAAATATTTAGACCATGAAACAATAAAGATGCTATATTATGCTCTAATTGAATGTCGCCTTGGTTGCACTATACTAGCTTAAGGGTGATGCGCTTACCAATAAAATTAAAAATTTAGAGATAATCTAAAAGCAGTTTTTGAAAATTATTTTGTGATTAAATTCATGTATCAACTATTAACTCAAACATTGTTATGAATAGTTTTTCCCCACACACAAGAATTAAGAGAGGAAGAAAAAATCCAAATTTTCTGGTGAGTTTGGCTGTATTTCGGAGAAAAATGGTTGCATCTAGCCTTTAAAAAAAGGGGGATTTTGAAGCTTTAGTATTATAGTTTTCAAGTTTAATAGCAGAAAAATTTTAAGAGCAACGGGTCTCATGCAGTTCTAACACATAGCGCAAGGAACATTTTTTGTAAAATTTTGCCTGCTTTTCAGTCCACGGCATGATTTTTTTTTCTGATAAACAATCATATGGATCCGATGATCCATTTATTCAGTTCCAGTATCCTGTTTTTAAAATGTCGATACCTAAATATCAGTGGCAGTGACAATAGGATCCTTTTTCATTCGAAGTCAGATATCTCCGCGACAAATAAATGACCTTGTCGAGATTAAAAACATGATATTGAAGCTGAATAAATGGATTACCTGATCCATATGATGGCCTAACAGGATACATTTTTTTCATGCCCGTGGACTAAAAAGAAGGTAAAAATGTTGCAAACATTTTTTTTGCGATATCTGTTAGAATTGCATTAGAACCGTTGCTTCTAAAGTTTCTGGTCAAAAAAATTTGGAAACTAGGATCCTAAAGCTTCAAAATACTTTTTTAAGTCCAGATTCGACCATTTCCACCGAAATACAACCTGTCAAAAATCACTGAAAAATTTTTATTTTTTCCAGCTCTCTTATTTTTTTTTTTTGAGTAGTGTATATTAATATTGAATGTATTATGCGCAAATTAACTTATATGTATTATTATTATATCAGAGGCAGTCATCTTTTTGAATTTCTCGGAAGCTTTTTAGTGCTTGACTTACCTTGAAGTCTGCCGAATGTATTTATTTTGGTCGTTTCCCTAACAGATAAAAGAACTGTCAGACAGTGGTTTATGTTATCTAGTTATCGATAGTGTTTATTTTGGTATCGTCGCCGTCTGGGGCATACCGATCCACGCCCAAGTTGTAGGCCAACCCCTTTTCAAATAAAACTTGATGTAGGGAGTGATATATACCCACCGTCAGGTCATTGTACCCTATGAGTTGCGTGTGCAAACTCCCAATTTTTTGGGGCAGGACGATCTTTCGGCTCCAAAATCGTTTTTTGTATTGTGTCTTTTAGCCGGTAAAACTAATGATACGTTGCCGGTAATTGCCGGAACCACTGGCGTATTTTTTGTGTTCGGTAGATTTAGATTTTTTGTTTTTTGTGGGTCGCGGAATTAAGCAGATGTCATCCAGGTGGCTCAAAGAAAAAATCAATTGTGTATACGAGGTCTGTAGATTAAGTGATGAGACTGGCAACACTGGAGGCGCCGGGCTTGGAGAGGAGACATGTGATCCTCCTTAAGTACAAGTTTGGTTGTTCGAAGACATTTTTTTGTGAAACACTTTTTTCTATTGTGTTCTAAAAATGAATGACATCAATTTCGAACAACGGTGTGCTGTCAGGTTGTGCTTCAGACTCGGGCACACTGCAACGGAAACTCTTGCTAAACTTCAGTAGGCCTACGGAGATAGTTAAGAGCCCAGCTTTTTCGGTGGTTTAAAACATTTTCAGGAGGGAGAAGAGAGTTGATTGAAGATGAACCACGAAGCGGAAGGCCTTCATCTTCAAGAACCGATGAAAGTATCGACAGAATTCGAAATATTGTGCGTTCAGATCGTTGGTTGATAGTCAGAATGATCGAGAAATCGACCAGCTGAAGGTAATTCCACTATCGGAGTTCCATCACAGCTATGAGGACTGGGAAAACCATTTCCAGCACTGTGCGGCTTCAGAAGGAAATTATTTTGAGTGATAACATAAAATTGTAATTATATTTCAATAAAAAAAAATCGTTCCCATCAGTTAATTTTCAGGCCTAGTATTAGCTCACCAGGTACAGTGGATCAAACATTTCATAATTAAAATACAACCTATGATGGGATTATTTTTCAAATTTTTCATGAAACTATGTCTGTTGAACATAGATATAGCCAAAATCCTGAACATAACAAAATAAGTCTGAGGATCGAAAAATCTCCAGCGATGTGTGGCTTCAGAAGTAAGTTATTTTATATTTGATAATATAAAATTAAACTATATTAGATTAAAAAAATTAAAAAAATGATCACTTAATTTACAGACGTCGTATTTCATTGAGAAACGCATAATGAATATAATTCTTCTCTCAATATAATTGTGGTTTATTTTAGGTAGTAAATAGAACCATTTTCCCTATAATTCATAGAAAAATCAGTTTTTACAGAAAATTATCAGTTTTTATCGAAAAAAAATAATCACACACCCTAATTAATGTAGAGTTATCCAACAATTTGCTCAATTCAGTTGAAAATAAACTTTGAAAGCCTAATATTTTTCAAAAGGAAACCAATCCACCACCATGAATTAAACACGATGACCTGTCTGTCACCTATACAACTATGGGTACATTGTCCCACTTTACAGCAAATGTGCTTTTAATTGTACGGCATTCATTTACTTAGAGACGGTTAACGTTATGACCCAGTTACTACTCGTCAGCAGATGTAGGATTCGATGTTTTTTGTTTTCCTTAAATGTATCAAAATCTGTCGAGAATCAAGCTTTATTGCTACATCTGGCTTGAAGGAATTCAATCGTCAATACTGTTAGGCTGTGAAAGATTTTTTTACAGCAACGTCTTAATAGATGCGACTGACATATTGTAGTTCCATATAGTCTCAAATAGAATTATTGCAATAATAATAAAAATAACAGGCAGATACACCCAATTGCGAAAGGTTGGGAAACTTACAGCACTATTTTGGGAAATAACTTAGCATAACTCTTTTGTGCTACCCTGTATAGAACAGCTGACCAGAAGATCTTATTTTCTCGTATTTCCACAACAAAAAAGGTTTACTTGTTAGAAGTGTCTAAAACTAATAGTTTTCGAGATATTTGTTCTTAAAAGTTAAAAGTTCCAATGCATTATTTGTACCATGATGATAAATCATTTTTATAACATAATAATCAAGTTGCTTTGGATAATATCTAAGTAGCGTTGCTGTGGTTTTTAACAATAACAAATGAGGATAGCAACAAAACTAATAAACGGAAATAATAACTACAAAAATGTTTTTAAAGCATTACATCTTGCCAATCCATACATTAAATACGAGCCCCTTTCCACTTCAGTTGGCCCAACTATTGTAATCTTAGTTTTTTCTTATCAAACACAAATAATAAAAATTTAGCAGGGTGTTACGGGTTTAAAATATTAACAATGGATACACCAACTTTATCACTCCCTAATCAAATTTGCAGCAAAAAAATAACACATGTTGCAATTACAGCATATCAACCTATTTTCATTTCAATGCAAAATAAGTCTATAACGCATAGGTGGCCGTGAAAAATAAAAGCCATGACAATTGTTTTTATTAATCACAGCTGTCAGAATACGTTTAAAATAGTTTTGGGTAGTTAAGGTTTTCAAAATGGGTAGAGGAAAGTTTATTAGTGAGAAAATTCGGTTACTGATAATTAAATTTTTTAATTCTGGGAAACCAAACTCAGAAATTGCAACTTTGTTAGACTTATCGCGGTACAGTGTGAGATATATTGTTAGAAGATATAACGTAACTGGGTCAGTTAATATTAAGCCACGATATGTGAAAAAAGTAATATCACAAATGCCGACCGAAGAGCATTAAGAAGAATAATCGTGAAAACAGGCGTGCCAATTATTTACAATTAAGTGCCCTGTGGAGTGACGCTGTTGGAAGGAGAATTTCGAGGTCCACAACTCATAGAGAGGCCCACAAACTGGGATTTAGCACTTGCAAGGTAAGTTTTCTTATAAAAAAAGTTGCACAACTTGTTTATAGGCCAAAGAAAAGCCACTATTAACTCCACTGCAAAAGAAAAATCGGCTTAGATGGGCTAAAGAACATAGACAATGGACACCTCAACAATGGTGTGCAATACAATGGAGTGATGAGGACTGATTCGAAGTTTGTGTTCGTGACAGTCGCATTAGAGTTATTCGCAAAAAAATGAAGCGTTCCATGTTGACTGTCTGAAGAGAAAAGTGAAATTTCCAGCATCCATTATGGTCTGAAGCAGTATGTCATCAAAGGGAGTAGGAAAACTTCATTTTTTTTTATGGAAATGTGTATAGAAAAAAATATTTGGCAATTTTAGAAGAATCGCTTTTACCAGTGAAGAATGTTTGACATCCGGCCAAGATTTTGTGTTTCAGCAAGATGGTGCAGCGTGCCATACCTCAAAAAAGGCTATAAAATGAATGGAAGAAAATAATGTACCACTTTTGAAATGGGTTTCTAGCAGTCCAGATCTGTCACCTATTAAACCTTTGTGGCACGAGATGAAAAATGTTCTACGACAACATCCTGCTCGTACAATCACCGAACTGAGACAAAAGCTTAAAGAAATATGGGATTGTTTTACTCGAATTTTTTGCCAAAACTTGGTTAACACTATGCCCCAAAGAATTTCAGCCGTAATAAAAAATAAAGGTGATGTTACCCAATGGTGATCTTTCAATTGTTGCTTTGTTAACTTCGCGTATTTATTCGCACATTGTTTATTTGTTCAGATGTTCTATTAGTTATAGTTTTAAGTGATTTCAATTTACGATTAGAGTGTATCTAAAATGTTTTTGAAAAAATAAATTGTTTTAGAAGTAAATAGTTTCATCATGTTCAGTTTATAAAGGCATATTTTGGTACAAATCTTGATTTGGGCCACCTGAAGTGGGAAGGGGCTCGTACATATAAGAATATTCATCAAACGTATACTCTATGATGTTTAATAACTTATTGTCAACTTGAAATTATTCATGAAATTTAAATATGACAAACATTAGAAACCAAAGCAGCTTGAATATTGGAACTTTTAAAAACAAATATCTCGAAAACTATTAGCTTTAGACACTTCTAACAAGTAAACTTTTTTTGTTGTGGAAGTAGGAGAAAATAAGATTTTTTGGTCAGTTGTTGTATGCAGGGTAGCACAAAAAAGTTATGATGAGTTATTTACCGAAATAGTGCTGTAAGTGGTGCCCTCTAGAATGTGGCCATACAAAATAACGGATTCTTATGTCTCATATTAGAAAACCTCGCTATACCGAATTTTATGCCAAAATCTGAAATAGTTCTCAAGCAATAAGGAAACATAGAAAATATAATTGTAACTTTGAAACCCTGTATATCGCAAACTATCAACTTTTGAACTAAGGTTTGTTTAGGTCAATTCACATATTTTGGTCTGTAGTATCTCCAGTTTCTAGATTTCCCAACCTTTCGTATACACCCTGTATATAAATATGTAAATAATCAACAATATACTACCCTAAAATTGTGTCCAAGGAAAAGTTCGATTACGCGAGATTTAGTGTCATTAAATGCAGTTACTAATACTATTGAATTGTGTACACATCCTATGAACGGGAGACTTGGACAAAACATTGGTGGAATTAGGATGTTGCATAGTAACGGTTACCCAAGCGAGGAACATGAAAACCTCACTTACCTAAAATATGTGGACCATCAATCTTATTTTGGAGTAAACTGAAAAAAAGACAGCGCGGAACTATTTCGGCGTACTTCAAGTCTAATATTAAAATGTTTAAGCAATACGTTTTATCACTTTCCGCACGTGTTAGGTATAATATTTTTTTACCAGCGCGGAAAGTACTCATTTTCAACACGCATCTGCGTGCAGAAAATTGCGGGCGGGAAAGTGCTACTTTCTGCACGCAAATGCTTGTTGAAAGTGAGTAGTTTCCGCACGCTGGTAGAAAAATATATTTTACTGCTCTTTGTTGAATAGATTCCAATCTGCTTGATTGATCTTCATTCGATACCCTAGCATTCGGAAAGCAGACGATGTAATTTGTTATTATTAAAACTGAACCTGTCATCAAATGTAACATCTGAAAACTTGCTCAAAAGTCCATCAGAACAAAAGGAAAGAGTGTTTACATCCAGAGTGTCCCAAAAGTATCGACACACTCAAATATCTCGGAAACTAAGGGTACTCAAATGCCGTATCTAGTGGTGGCCTTGAATCTCACTTTGACAGTCACCTTGTAGGTCATTTGAAGGGCAAGCTGATTTTCAACTGTATGTAAGAACGAGATAGATGCGCCTCGGTGTCTAGCAACCCGAGTGACAAGGCCACGGACGCCATCGGTGCACTCTTTCTAACATACTTATTGGACGCTTTTCTCTCGTACACATTACGACGTCAGCCAAATTTGAACCTCACCGAATATGACTAAATTATGCGTTTCGTTCAATTATTTTCTCAAAGAAGTATTTGTATCAAATATTTGTGGATTCACCCGTTACATCAGAATAGATTCATCTAAAATTTTGTACCTTGCATCTGTAGTATGTTACTGTAAAAGCTAATTGGTCTAGTTGTATGTTTCGTCTCGAATTCCTCGGATGCTTGTATAATATGCCGCTGTCGGATGTATCGAAAGTGATGGCTGTATCAGAAATAGAATTATTCAAAAAGACAGGGAACGGTTGTATACGTATAATTCACTGAGAGGAAAAACATTCCTTTAGCTTCCAGCTGTGGTAATGTGATGTCATGGATGGTGTTAAAACCATTAGATAGAATTGATGGCATACTTGGTTTTATGATACGTTTGGTTAATTATACCAGGTGTTTCAAGTTCGACCCTTACCATTGGGATCTCGGAAACGGTAACAGTCAGAGACAGAAAAACAGAATATCCAAAAATCGTTTTAATTTTTTCCTGACTTTATTTATAGTGCGATGTGAAAATACTTTACACATTAACATTGCCACTTTTTCTCCTCTACAAGATGGCATAATAAGAATTTCAATATGACGTTTCGTTTCTTGTCTTCCAGCATCAACTTAATTCTTTGTTATGGACGGAAATAGTGTTCTTAATTGTGATTCCAAAAATGTATATATGTCATGCATTGCCAATCCTCAGGTAATCCAGAAAAACAGAAATTCCTAGGTCGGCTTTGAAATTATCTTAGTAATTTATTTCTTGTACCAGACCAGACTTCAAATTGAACATAGTAACAGAGCTGAAAAAAGACTGAGAAGAAAGATAAATCGAACAGTAAACAATGTACAGATAAGAGTCAGGCTTTGCCTACAAATTAGCGCACAACATTTTGAACATTGCTATGATTCACCTGTGCTTATTTATTATTATTACCATAAAAAATCATTTTGTGTTAAGGTTTCACTATACCTCTTTATTTCCTTGTAATGTTCGTTCATACAACTAATTCATTGGTAACAATGGAAATACAGATACATCGCTGAATTTAGGACTGAAAAGTCCATTTAAATGTACAAAATTCAATACAGCGCACATATGAAAAAAAAAAGTTGGTGATGGAGGTCGAAAGAAAAGACTTCGGATTGAAAATTTGACCACGCCATCTGGTAGAGGAGAATAATTGGCCACGACAACATGAAATTTATTTTAAAATCCCATATGAAATAAAGTCAGGAAAAAATAGATATGATTTTGGGATAAATCTGGTAATGCGAAACAACTGACTGATAATGTCAAGGCCTACCTACTATATTCCGTTTTCTTTTAAATAGCTAAGGTTTGGCCATTATCAGTGTTGCGTGTATATGTATATACATTTTTGGAATAAGAAAAAAAAATTGTTTTCATCCTTCTTCTGAAGCACTTTGAATTCGAAGTATTCTACGCAGAATTTTGTTGATTACCTACCTGATACCGTTTCCGAGGTACCAATAGTGAGGGTTGAATTTGAAACACCCGATATAGGTGGAGTTCATTTGATGATTATTGACGTTTGAAATTGTAAATGAACGTCCAAATATAGCATATGATTGTATATTTCCTTGTTTGTCATTAGACCTTTTTCGTTCTTTTTATGTATGTAGGTGTATCCAAGTATCCATATAATTTTTGCAGTGACCATTTACGACCAATATAACTGATATTACTTAGCAGTTATGTTGTGGTATCGCAGTAGTTGTCGGCTATACGTGCATAAAAACCTACGCATGTACGTGCAGTGTCCATGAGAATCATTAATTTCTTCTTGACTGTAATTGGCAAAAAGGGCTAAAACCGGGCTGCGTCCAAGAAAAGCAAAAAGTTCAACCGTACTGGCTGTTGTGGGTGTTACTAGGCATCGCTTCTTAACACGACTTGCACCAATGCAGATGCAAATGAGAGAATGCTTGTGACTGAGTCATCGCACTTTGAAGGCAGGCATTTACTCCGATAGCACACAGCATTACTGCTATGTAATATTGCCCATGTTGGTCATGAGAAATAGTGTCAAGAAGATTGACTACAAACTTCCCACTCAATTTCGGACAATTTTTTACACCGAAACAGCCGCGCCGGCAGAAACCTAAATACCAGGGCAGCGCGGCTGCTATGAAGGGCTTATAGAAACTTTGTTAATCCGGAACTAAGCCTAAAACATTCTTCGGAATCTTGCTCTTGTGAGGGAAAGTTCGAACTTTAATTTATACCCTTAGCAACCTCAAAAATAATTTTTACCTAGATTTCAAGCATTGGAAATGCCTTTTTTTATAAATATTTCTTTCAGACACTGAACCTTTTATAACTCCAAAACGGTTAACTTCGGAGAAAAATTAGTAGAGATTTGCATCATGCATGCTGCCGTAGGCAGTGAAGTGTAAGAAAAGAATTTGAAAAAATTAAGTTCAAAATTCTGGATTCTGGAACAACAGCGAATAAAAATTGCAAAGTTACATGACTTTATAGACTATAGTATGACTTCAGATCATAATTGTTGTTGAGGCCTCAAATGACTAACATTCCGACTTTAATTAAAAATAAAAGGCAGTAACATATAATTTACTACTTTTATACTCTGCAAAAGCAAGTTTACTGCACTTTTTCGTAGTTTTCTTAATCTATTTGTATCATTTTTTCAAGGGAAAAAGGCGGTAATGCAGAATTTTATTTTTCATATGATTTATTCATATTGAAATTCTCATAATTTGTATAAAAGTCAACATTTAATGATTCATATTAATAATTATATAAAAGAACTAAAAACATCACGTTTTCTTATATGGTAAGTTAAACGCAGAATATTTTTAAACATTATTCTTTCGGAGTAAAAGTAACTATTTATAACGGTAAATACTTATTCCCAAATAATACAAATATTACATAAAAAACTAAATGAGTAATCATACTTTATAAATGGGTAAAAAGGCAGTAGTATCATACACATAATATAATCAGTATAGTATAGTTTGAAAACTACTGATTTTTTGCTTTGATAAATTGATTTACTGCTTGTATACTATTTTTGTCAAATAATGTGATCAATGATATATTTTGTAATTGCAATAATAAAAGAAATAAGCTGGACTCAAAATTTAAAAAAGGCAGTAAATAAACTACTGGCAAACACCAATCAGAAGATTTCAAAATAAATTAGTATGTTGCTGAAAATCTATAAAATTCGTGGGGAAATTGATTTCGTATAGGGTTGTAGTACCATTATTAAAAATATCATCTCATTCTTCGTACACATAATTGCTGAGGTCGCCAATTTTATACATTACCACCAACATACTAATTTAGTTTTCAGTTCTTTTGGTTGATGCTCGTCATCCCTTAGAGTAGAAGAATCGATGATAACATGCTTCACAGCTTCTTCTGAGTCGCTGCACTCCCTGCAAAATGGGGAATGTGGCTTCCTACTGGTACTATATCAAAATTTACGAACACCCCACTGACAACAACTTGCTTTTCACTTTATTCGTTATTATACGATAACAAATATTCTTATAAGTATTGCATTTAATATAAAGTGCTAAGTACCCATTGCATAACCATTACAAATGAAAATACGTTCATATCACACTTATCTATACATTTGCAACGTATGCTTTCATCGAGTATCTGACAACTGAATGAGTAAATATTAAAACGATTCAAGATAACACAAGTTAACGCTGTTTTCTAATTTATTTATTTACTCAGTTGTCTGGTTGCCAGAGTAGGATCTGCAGTACAATGACACATGTTCTAAATTCGTAAATGGTCACCTTGATTGCTATTACAGTTGTGATATTTAATTTGAGAGCGGTTAGGTGTTGAATTTTTGGCTCTAGTGCTTATGTCATTGAGATACGCGGAAATCATAACATTAAAGTTGCTCTAGCCAAGTTAGTGATGATAAACATGATATAATGAACTTTCCTTAAATTTTTAATGTCGGCAAGCGATGCAAATTAGGCCTTATAGTACCGAACTGGGAAGGGTATTTTATTGAATTCTCAGAAAAATTAACAGGCTGAAATTTGGCATGGTGGTATGGTCAACAGTACCAGGAACAAAAACTAATTCTTACTCTGAAACAGATGACTTTTAAGGAGAGTTTATATATATATATATATATATATATATATGGTAAACTCGGTAGAGACGGCCCAGCGGCTTAGACGGCGCAGTGCAATATTTTCCTAAATGAACTAAGAGCCGTCAACGTTGCCATTACTGTCGATCTTCTTTTGCAAGTAAACACCTTTGCCGTTCATCTCATGCCTTTATTTGGAGTTAAGGTAATTAAATTTTCCATCATATACTCGTATTTTATCATACCTTATTTTTATTAATGTATTGAGATCAAAAACAAGCAGTCTGAAAAGACTCTATTTTCATCACATTGATATTTTGAAGTACTGTTTTAATTCAATTTTTAAAATTGTATTCGCGTATCATTTAAATTTTGCTATTAATATTTTTTTAATCTGGTGTATATGACGCAATAAGTCTCTAATAAGGAGTCATTACATAACATACATACATACAACATCATATATACGCGATAGTGTTCTTTTGAATTTGCCGTAAATTCCAATTAGTTGGAATCGATTCCATCTCGTGTTTCGTCTCCGCATTTATGTATATCCTTACTGACTTGATTATAATTGGTAATTGGTTATCGACCACAATTGACTAACTGGTGCATTAAAAACTTGCAAATTGAACCTTATACCAGAGTCGATTAAATGACTTTAATTGGTAAATCACATTTAACTGAAATACCGAGAAGCACTTCATTCATTCTTGTTACATCTACTTCTGATGGTTCAAAAAACTACCCTCAATCTTCTGATGTGATAGCAGCTCAACCGAAAACAAGTAATCTCAATATAATAATTACAATAACCAATATTCGGAAATATAAAAAAGTCTAAATTAGGTACTATAAACTATAAAAATGTCTCTTACTGTAAGCGTGATAAAGTATTAGATGTTTCTAAAATTTCATCGTTACTGTGTACATGAAATATATTCAAAAGGATTAAGTGGTGCCAAAATTTCTGTGTTACTGTGTGTTTGTGTGTTGAAAATATTTGCTGTATTCCTAATATTGATGTACAATTCATTATAGTGTGCGCTGAAACATGGTTGTGTGGTAATGATAATGTGGTCGTATACCTTAAATTTAAATCATGAATGTTTGTTCTAAATGTTAGCTTGTTCCATAAACGTAGTGGTGAATGAATGGTTATAATAAACTTTATGAAATAACAAAAATAAATATTTGAATAGGTTGTTAATTTTGACCATCCCAAATCTTTGATTGTGCCAGTTACATGATCATATTTCCTAAGATTATTTGTTAACGGGGATAGCGGAATTTACATTTCCCCTATTGCCAGTAATGAATAAATATTAATCAACATCATTTTTGGTTTAGTCGGAAGTTGACCCCTAATAAGTACATAGAAATCTATTGTCTGGCCTATTCGAAACCACATACAGGGAAAACCAGATTTGCCAGACGGCTTGAGTTCAATGATAGAAGCCGATTGAAGAGCGAATGTCATCACCGCATTTCCTAGCAACGGTGATGAAGAAGGTCGTGCAATCTGCCGCGTTGCCAATATGTTAAACCAGAAAATTTTCGCTCAGGCTTTTACAATACGATTGATTACTGTCAAACCCGAAAAGGAGGTCTGTTCGAACATTTAATTAATTATTTTGTTTTCGTTTTGATTAGAATAATTTATTTCAATTTTGTTACGACTTAGTGTTTCAGTTTATTTTAAAATTATCTTTGATTTCCACCGATGGTGATAAAATCAACACATCCTGAATTATTGTTACAGCGAGCGGTCGGAAAATGTAACATACCTTTATGCAATATAAATTATCACTATGATCGGTAGATGGGTAGTGATCAAAATCGCTCATTTATGATCATGGAGATGGAAACATTGCCTTGGAATGTAAGATATGCGGTGTTGCCAAGCGAACCAATGATGCAATGTTGCGATCCTGCCCTTTCATTTCGACCTAAAATGAAGCTCCGTTAGGACCGATCCGTAATCGATCCTAAACAGATTCAACACAGTTCACAATTCAAAAACGTGTACACTTAAAATAAAAGCATTATTTGGGCGTAAAGAATAAACTAACCCCCTAATTCAAGGTACTTATGTAACATATTGGCGACACTGCAAATCGCACGATTTTCTGCGTCACCGTTGCTAGGCAACGTGGCGATGACTTTCGCTATCCAGGCGGCTTCTATCTCTTTCTAACATATGTGTCTATACACACTTTTCTCTTGTACATATTGACCTCAAGCCGTCAGACAAATTTGGTTCTCAGTCTGTATGTATAGATTCTGTTTATTGTACGATGTTTCGACCACCACTGTGGTCTTTTTCAAGTTTAATTGACATCTGTAACAGTATATATTATTTAGTTTTCTGCCTTCCAGGTTTCATTTCGTTACTTCTACCCTTTTTCACTATCCCGTACAGGGTGTTACTACGATAGTCTGAATGCTCCTATAACATGCCTAGGTTGTGTAAAGCCATTATTGCAACTTTAAAATGGCAGTAATGGCACCGCACAAAACCCCCCATAAGGACGTCCAGTTCCTCAAAGCGACAAGGGAGCATGTGGCTATCTCTCGTTTTTAATGCACTAGGCACGTCACCCTCGTCCATCGTTCCGAAAACGCCAAAAGTCATCTGAAAACGCGAAAACCCACCCAGAACCATTGTCGCGACATACCCGTTAATTGTTAGGTATGTAATCTTCGACTACAAATGGGTTGTAGTATTTCGACATCTTAAAGAAATCATGCTGCTTGTCTTGCACATATGTCTTTCTTAGATTTCTGTTAGTGGATCTAGGCAATCGGTAGTAGATATCGAATAAGTTTGTGATGTCTAGACCTCTGCCAATCACTTTGTATTTCCATCATAACCAGGGCTTCAAAACCGAACAAAGATATTCTTAAACATCTAAATGTTGTAGTTCGAAATGTTATCCTTCATATTGACTCGATTCATAAATCAATCGAGTATACTTTATTTATTACCTGATCTCAGGCGTGCCAGAGAGAGTCCTCTAAGATATTCATTGGAACGAGAAGTCGAAAATAACGAAATCAGATTACACTGAAAGCTATTAATATTACAGTGTTAGCGAACGGACAGCAGATTTCCAGGATACTTCCACTAACTCATCATATGAACTCGGCCGAATAAATTTCTGAAGTGCATCTTTGTTGGCTGCCATCCAAAATTCACAAAAAACACCCTTCGTAACTTACATATATTTTCAAGTATGACGACAACAATGAATGCATAAAAGAATAAGATTCTGATCTGTATTATCTGTGCATAGGTCAATAGATCGCCCAGCGGTCCTTGTCCTTTTTTTTGTTTTTGCCCATTATACCATATCATACTACTACATTTAAGCATATCGTAGCTAGTTATCAACAGTCTAACTATCAAAAACAAATAGTTTCTGTCTTAAGATGGCTACATGTTTCTTTAGTTTGCCAGGATACGAGGTGTGGCAGAAAATTAATGAGACTGATTTTTATTTCAATTTAATTCAATCCACTTTATTGTAACAAATACCTACAGTACACTTGACGAAGTACAAGTGGCGAAGTCTGGCAAATGGTCATTCATACTTAATTAATTTTTTATTTTTCCTTTAAACATCAATATTATTCTCTTCGAAGTAGTTCCCTTGGACAGCTACATACCTATGGAAACGTTGTTCTCAGTTTTGGTAGCAATGCTGGAAGTTTTAAGTATCTTTTAAATCACCTGCTTCACGGATATTTTTCAGTTTCGGAAAAAGAAAAAGTCACAGGGACTGAGATCAGGTGCTATAGAGAGGCTGGGGAACCAAAGGAATGCATTTTGGGGTCAAACATTCTGAGTCACAATTTTTTTGTGGCTGATTCTACTTCTGACGTACTTTTCCACCGTATCACTGACTGTTTCCGATCCACCTTGTGTCTATAATGGTATCCGTGCGTGGTCCAAGAAGTTGATTTCCAACAGCATTTTTTTAACCGTAAACTTTAATTATAGAAGAATATTTCTAATATTTTTTGTTTCGTTACAGGTAAGCTATTTTTGAGGACCTCATTTTAGTTGGTAAGTAATACGCTTTGGAATCTATTCCTCTGTGACACCCATGATTTTTAACAAATGCTGATAGATGTATCGCTTTCAGTGAAAACTTATCTTTCTGTCCAATACTACATTGTATATTATATACAATTCATAAGAATTGTTTTTGAGCTGCTGAAGTAAACTTTCCGTCATATAATACTTTGTCGATACCCCCCCAGCATACCTCTCCTGGATACGCGTCTGATATAAATTAATTTATAAGCTAGTTTTCTAAACTCTGCAGAAATAGAAATATGATTTCTAAAATTTTTATTTTTATTTTATTTATTTATTTCCAACAGGTGAAACCCAATTACAGGAAACGCTAAAAAAATAACAATTAAAGAGACATGGTTCTTGGACTTAAATCTATAGTATAATACATTCTAAATAAGATTGGATGATCTATAGCAGTTAAATAATCGATGCACAACTGTCACTGTAAATATCACACGATTCAGTAACACTGTTCATGACGCAGCACATGAGATTAATTGTCGATTTTGTCATAACATTTGTACGGCCAGCTTGACAATAGAATGCCGTTTGTTGTCGACTCCCTAGCCTTGGAACGCGGAAACATATTTTTTCAAGTAAATTTTGACAGTCAATTTTATTGTAAATAAGGCCATACAAAAACGACAAAGCAAATATGTTTCGTCTTGTTGACAGTGAATCCAAATTGAAAAACTCTAATAGGGCACTATGGTCACAACCTCTTTCTGGATAAGAACCTGTGCATTTAAGGTGAAAATACTTTAAAGCTTCACGTTGAATGGCCTCAAGGATCACGACAGAATTTTGGTATATAGGAGACCAGATCAGAGTCGCATACTCCAACTTGCTCCTGACAAAAGTAAAAAATAAAGTCATTAATGTATCAACATTGGAGAAACCCTTCCAGTTTCTGATACAGAAACCAAGTAGTCGAGTGGCAGCCGACGAGATATTGAGTATATGCTCAGTAAACGTTAGCTTGGTATCAAAAATGACTCCAAGGTCTCTATAAGAGGTGCATCTGTCTATAACCTGACCATTGATGTTATAATTATCATAAATTGAGTAGTTAACTTTTCTTGTATAAGTCATAACTTTACATTTCGAAACATTCAGACTGAGACAGTTTCGTGAACACCATGACGAAATTAGAGCTAAGTCATCTTGCAACATGACGCAATCCTCGACTGTCTTGACTGACTTGCAGACTTTAAGGTCATCAGCGAAAAACAAATGGAAACACTTCAGTTCAAAAGACAAGTCATTAATAAATATTAAAAACAATAATGGACCTAGATTTGACCCTTGAGGTACCCCAGACGTGGCCCGATAGTAACTCGACCTATGACCACCATATTCGACAAATAACCTTGTATCCCTCAAATATAAATTCATGAGCAACAGCATTGCATCAGACATACCCACTGTTTTAAGCTTATGCACAAGTGCATAATGATCAACTTGATCAAACGCCTTCTGAATATCTGTGTAGATGACATCAACTTGTTCCTGACCGTCCAGTACTTCAGAAATGTACTGAGTAATCAGAGCCAAGTTTGTCACCGTAGATCTGCCTCTCATAAACCCATGCTGATTGATAGAGACTGCACCCCTGACCGAGCAGTAAACCGTTTCATAAGCGATGAACTCAAACAACTTGCTTAAATTGCACAGGATTGCTATTTGGCGATAGTTGGAAATATCAGAGATATCTCCACTTTTGTGAATAGGACATATTTTAGAGGTCTTCCAGATATTTGGATATGTCTCTGATTTTAGAATTAGGTTGAATATGGAAGCCAGTGGTTTCGCTAGTATTTGAATGCAATCTTTAACGAAAAAACTTGGAATACCATCACATCCAGACGTCATTTTGTTCTTTAATCTTTTCGAAGCCCTAATTACGTTGTCTTCACTTATATTTTTTAAAGAAATGATATCGGTAGAATTATTTGTTGGAGGAGATGACCCTAGTAGACCAAACGGGATAAAAACTGTTGAAAAGAAGGTAGCAAAACTGTCCACTATATCCTGAGGCGTGTCGCAGACATTGCCGTTAAGCGTCATCCTTGGGGGATTCTAGATTGCTGTTTTTTGATCTGGGCAAATGACCAGAATTTGCTAGGATCATTGACAATGGCATCCTCAACAGATTGGACGTAAGCGGAGTAGGCAACCCTGATCTGGTTCTTAATGAGCTTCCTAAAATTACTGAACTGATCATAAGAAAACTTAGTACCGTGACGTTTCCAGTTCCTTCTTGCTATGCCCTTCTTCTTGATATTAAGTATAATTTCACGTGTGAACCATGGGGGATACGAAAACATTTTATTTTTACATTTAGGGACATGGACCTCAAAGATGTTATTGATAACTGAATACAAGGCGGTACAAGCGACATCAACATTAACTGCACTGATCACCTCCGTCCAATTAACATCTTGCAAGGCTGTGTACATTTCAGGAAAGTTAGCTTTGCGAAAGTTAAACCGTGGAGAATTAGCAAATGGGAATTTCGTTGGAGATCCGGATGTAATGAATTCCATGATCAGTAAATGGTCTGGATTAGCTCTTATTGGGAGTAGAAATCTGTTTTCTGTTTTGCCTATAAGTGTTACACAGTACAAATAGGTGGATTATTTATACATACGTAATTCGTCGTTCATATTATAATGTAAGGCCGATATAGTAAACAATGCCAAGTGCACCGCTGAATTAAGGTAGGTTTTAAACGTCAACCACACTGACTCATTTCTCTGCAACTGAGTTTAGAGCGTTGGTGTCTGAATACGAAACGGGCACCCTGATGTGCTACGCATTCTCCAACGCGCCTAGGCATGCTTCTGATCAGGTGGTCAATGTCCTCCTGTGGTATCTCTTTCCAGGCAACCACCAACTCCTCTCGAAGTGCTTCTAGAGTCTGAGGAGAACGTTGCAAATTGAGCAATCTCCTACCCATCATATCCCACACGTGTTCAATTGGGGATAAGTCGGGAGATCTTAGTAGCCATGGTAACAATGTGACATCATTATGTTGAAAGAAGTCTATTGTGACTCTTGCAACATGTGGTCGGGCATTATCTTGTTGGAAAGTTGGATCTGCCAGGGTGTCAAGATAGGGTAAAAGATGGGGTTCTAGAACTTCGTGGAAATAACGCTGCGCGTTCATGTTACCTCTGATGAAGATTAAAGGTGACCTGGAACCATAAGCTATAGCACCCCAAACCATAACTCCAACAGTGTGATGAACATGTCTTTCAACAAAAAACTGTAGATTCCTCCTTTCACCGCGTCGCCTTCTAACCCTGGCACGACCATCGTGCATACCTAAACAAAATCGAGACTCGTCACTAAAGACAATACTGTTCCATTCCTGATCCCAGAGTGACCGTTGTCTGCACCACTCAAGGCGATTACGTCGGTGTTCTCGAGTTAAAGGGAGGACCCAGTGTGGCCGGTATGAAAACAAGCCAAAACTTCTCATTCGTCGGTAAACACTTCGCATGCCAATAGGTCTTCCGTGTTCTGCAAACCATTCATTTGCAATGGACCTGGTAGTGGAGAAACGGCCCCTTAAGGCCAATAATCTTAGGCGGCGATCTTCACGGTCTGTTGTTCTACGGCGGCGTCCAGTGCCCCTTGCTCTTTGCGTACGGCCTTCTCGAAGCCATGCCTGACAACACCTAACCACAGTGTCTACACTTCTTTGCACTCTAACTGCAATTGCCCGAAAAGAAAGTCCAGCTTCCCAAAGTCCCACTATACGGCCCCTATCAAACTCACTAAGATGACGAAATCGTACAGGTCTCCGTACTCTAGGCATCGTAACCGATCGTAAAGGATGTCAAGAACCAAAATCCGCCAACGTTGATTCTTTACTGCGGCTGAAATATTCATTTTTAGAGCGTTAGTGAATTAAAAAAAAAGCAGTATAAAAACCGGAATGTCCAACTGATAAGGCTGAACATTTTTTCACTTGTTATTTACAGTAAGATAAATGCATTCACCAACTTTTATTAAAATAAAACCATTTAAACTAGGTGTTTGGATTTATATGTCACTTAGTATATTATGGTGTTGGTTACTTGAAAAGTTTGTTCACGTATTCTTATGGAAAATTGGAATCGACCTAAAATGTTTCTCTTCCCGGGTGGCGTTCGCGATGGTACTGCAGCCGCTTGGGCTTATTGTAACTTGCTCTTCGAAAATACAGTACCCAATCCAGCAGTCTAGTGTTCTGTACCAGTTGGTACAGCTTCCCTGGCGGTACTCTTTTAAACTCCTTTGGTCTCTAGTTTTTGTTTTCCGAAGAGTTGATGTGATCCAGCGCTACGCAATCATGTAAGACATGTAGAGCTGATTCGGTTCCTTTCCGCATTGTCTGCAGCTGAGGTTTCCACCATACAGCCCTGTTTTGTGCAGTTGTTCTTTCAGGCCATTGTATCCTGTTAGAAGGCCTGTAACTACACGGTGTTGGTTTCTACTCATTGAGAGCAATTCCGCAGCCGTATTTGGACATGGTCCCGGGATAAATTATTTATTTCCCATGCCTGCATCCAGTCATTAAGTGCCACCTTGTGGTGATACTATCTTTGACTTGGTTAATTTTTGGCGCCCCCAAGGTAGGGTCTGGGCCTGTAAATGGTGTGGATGTCCCTTTCCTTGCGAGCTTGTCCGCCCAATATCGACCTAGGGAGTACTTTTGGCAATCTGTTTTCTTTAATCTGTGCAACACCCGACCAAACTACTGTTCCGACAGATCGGTGATGCTATCTTAAACATCTCTCTCCCTTTCATTGACGCGAGGTGGGTAATCTGGCTCTCTTCTACGGCTATATTTGATGCGAAGGTAGTATAAATGCTGTTCATTTCTCAAAGTAGTACACCACCAGGGGCATGTTTTAGGATTGAGCCCTCGGGCATCTTAAGGTTTGCCGCGCCATAAAGGAACAAAAAAAGCAAAAGCTTATGACTGGGGTGGCTTCCGGCTTGAGCGCAATGGCGGATATAGCTTTAGAATTAGGGGGTGTCACTTAGTCACACTGACGGATTTAGGCGATCTCGAATTCATTCATTCGATCATCCTTGAGCGTATTAGGTATCAAAGAAAAGGTGACATATCGATTGTTCATGACATTATGTGGTTTTTTTGACATTGCGTACGAGGTCTGTAAATTAAGTGATGAGACTCATTTTTTTAAATTTTTACAGCCGTTTGAATGTTTTCCCAAAATGATTTTTCAACTTCGGGAAGATAAAAAAGGCCCAAGGACGATATCCGCATACGAGGTCTGTGAATTAAGTGATAGGACTGATTTTTTTTATTCAAATATAATTACAATTTTATATTTTCACCCTCAAAATAACTTCCTTCTAAAGCCACACAGTGCTGGAGACGGTTATTCTACCTTCAGCTGGTTCGTTACAACCGATTGAATGTTTTCTACTGTTCCAAATTGAGTTCCTTTGAGGTGATTTTTCAACTTCGGGAAGAAAAAAGTCACAATGACTCAAGTCAGGAGAATAAGGAGGCCGAGGAGCCTCAGGAATGTTTTTACTGGCCAAAAACTCGTTTATTGGCATTGCTGTGCTCTTCCTCGATTATTCCAACTGTCAGCAGATGATATTTACATAGGTTCGACTCTCACCCTTCTGAAAATGCTTTAAACCACCGAAAAACCTGAGCTTCGTAGGCCCGCTGAAATTTAGCAAGTTTCCCTTGCACGGTACCCAAGTCTGAAGCAAAACCTGATAGCACACCGTTGTTCGGAATTGATGTCACACAATAGGAAAAATTGTTTCACAAAAAAGTAATTGCTACGGACAACCAAATCACTCGAGCGAGTTCAAACTTGTACTGAATGCGAATCACATGTTTCCCTGTCTCACCTCCAAGCCCGGCGCCTCCAATGTTTCCAGATCGAACGCTACGCTGCTAGTCTCATCACTTAATTTACAGACCTCGTAGGTTTTCCTATGAAATCTCACCTTTGAACTAGCTCACATTCACTTCATGCTTACTTGTAGTAGGCGTAAAATGAACCAACGACACACTAGGGGCTACCTAGTCCACAAGCCACAAGGTGACATTTTACTGATTTTTTTGACCTCATATACTATAGGTTTTCTACGTAATAATCGTACCGGGTTATAGCACTTTTGGCGCTAGGGTAAATACGCCCCTGTACACCACCTGTCCGAAGGACGATTTATCTGGTTGGATAGACAGCTTCTTAAAAAAAATTGTATTCACAAAATGTATGTTTACATTGTACATTCGCACCTTTCTAGCTACTTGAATAACAACCATCCATCTTCATGTTTTATTGTTTTTACCGCTTGTATAACGGCAAATTGCTAACATACAGTATGTATGCATTTCCTGTACGATAAAAGACAGGCACCGCACAATGGGCAATGGTTGTATTGTTTGCTAAAAAGCTAAAAGTCAATGCTTGATTGATATTTTATGGTATAAACGTTTTCATTTCAGAGTATAGATTAAAAAAGTTGGAAATAGTTGATAATAAATGAGCAATACTACTATGAGTTCTTCAGGTACAGTCTATTCCTAACCTTACTGCTTTCGATGACCTGATGGTTTCCTATAAGGACAAAACAGCGTCATATACAGTTAGTTGCGCGGATTGAAGCAAACAAAATCTTCAGCTTGAGCGGAGTTTAGACCCATAAAATATGTACATTAAGGCTTCACCGCCAGTATTTGTAATTGTAGCATTGCAACCGGATTGTAAACTTGAGGTGTCAAAGGCGGAGT
Organism: Acanthoscelides obtectus; assembly: GCA_963669975.1. NCBI lineage: Eukaryota > Metazoa > Arthropoda > Insecta > Coleoptera > Chrysomelidae > Acanthoscelides > Acanthoscelides obtectus. Next base: position 79,109,825 of record CAVLJG010000007.1, on the reverse strand, counting down.
AAGCTCATTACGCCGGTGAGAGCCAAGCATGAGAGCAAAAACACATATCAATTTCATAATAATTCGTGCTCAAATAGTTGGTATGCCTGAGGAGTTCAAAAGAATTTGGAAAAAAATGCAACACATCTCTGCGTACCCAACACTATGCCAGCGTTTCTAGGGGCAGTTTGAAATGCAGTTTTATTATTGAAAAGGCGGTTTGGCGAGTGGTAAAACTCAAAGGAACCAACATCACGTACTCTGCTATAGCTCACGACATACTTATAGTGTCTGTTTACATTTTTTTCTGCTTCTTTCTGGCAAAAACCCGCGTATAGTATGATCAATATACAGGGTTTATCCGGAAAGTAATAGGACTCATTTTCTTCCGCCATGACTGTACTTCGGAGCGTGCGCGCACCGACTGGATTCGGTAGAGGGCGATCCTAGCTAACGAATGAGCGGCTGGTCAGTTGTCTCCGAGCACTTGGAGAGTCAGGACAGGCATTTTCGCGCGACGCGTTTCTGAAAGTGGTGCAAGCCGAAAATAGATAGAGCAGAGGTAGGCGATTAAATTCTGTGTGAAACTCGGTAAACCTGCGACAGAGACGTTTGATATGATTAAGCAGGCTTAGCCAGGTGTTGCTTTAGCAGGAAGATTTGTGTTTCGGTGGCACCAGGCCTTTTTGGAGGGCCGGGAAGAGGTCGCTGATGAAGACCGTGCTGGAAGACCTTCGACTTCGACAAACACCGATACACACAAAGTTTGTGGAGGAGCGGGGCGAGGGTGTGTGCCACCTTTTATGTCTTTTTAACCACTGGCGATAAAAAACCTAAACATACACTACCAGTCTTTCGTGAACCATGTTTACAATGATGAACGTAAACCAACCATATACTGTATTGTGGTGTCCAAAAAGTGTTATGAAGTACCTAGCGACACCTATGAGACAGTAACAGAACCAAACACTCTAACCCCTTTCAAGGTAGATTTCTGAATTCATGTTACTTCGTATGCCAACACTGGCGAGGAAGTATTGTAATCCCGAAAAATTTTGAAATTAAAATATTATACTTTTTGGATGTTATATGACATGTACATCACGAAAAACCATGTCACTCATTTCCGTCGGTCGGTCTGTCTGTCTTTTGGTCTGTCCGCTAATTTTATAACCGCCTGAAACTTGAGAAGTACCGCTCGGATTTTGATGAAATTTTCACATAAGGTCACTGCTACGCCAAGGATGAAAAAGTTTTGTAGTTTTTGAAAATCGGTCTAGTGGTGGCGGAGCTAGGGGCAAACACACGAAAAAAATTAAAATTACTCACTCCGTTTTTTGACGTCTTAGATTTAGAGGGTCCTGGCCATTTTAGGAAAACATTTTCTAGGGGTTGGAATTTGACGGTTAGGCGACTATTTATGCGCCCCCAACCTCGCTAATTCTTTGTAACTGTTAGCCATATTTCACACATCATAGATTTACCCGTACGTTTGCATTTGAAACTTGAAATGGTGGAGAAATGTTTTCGATACGCGTACCTATAGTCAACGCCAAACAAAGTGGCGTGCACGTCATCAAGGTGGGTGTGTTGAAAAATTTACATTGTTGCCAAACTTTTTGTAAAATAATAAAATTTATTATTTACATATCTAGGTTTATAAGCAATATTAACCTCAAATGAGAACAAAAATAATAGTATAATAAAATTATAGGTCTGTACTTGCATGATCATTAAGTATGACAATTATTGATCAGATAACACTATGAAACTACCATATTTAATTGATAGCTTAAAGGTACTGAATAAAAATCCAAATGGGGTCCTCCAAATCTTATGCATGGTATTTATTTTACAGACTTCATACAGAAAAATGCATTCTAAAATTGGGTAAGCTACTGGTGTAAGCTTTTTCTGTACAATAAAGTTAGTCGGAGTTTCTTTCTTCAGCGCTGTCTGAATCTGAATCTTCATCACTCTCAAAGTTGATTATTAAAGGTTCGATGTCTGGTCGATCAAAAATTCGTTCTCTTTCATACCATTTAAAAATTTCTTGCTCAGTATGTCGAACACTATTTTTCCACATGTCTGGGGTAACCGTTTGTAGAGCCTCGTTCCACATATCCAAACAGTCTTTTTCACTGTTACCATCTCTACCAATATGTCTGTTATAGTAACCTTTTGCTATGCCCCAAATTAACTCAATAGGGTTAAATATACAATGGTAAGGAGGCAGACGAAGAACTTTGTGCCCATGTTGTTCCGCCAATTCATCAATCACGTATATTTTAGGTGGTTTGTTTCTAAAAAAGCAGTTACTTTAAGAATAGGAATAAACAAAAGAAATATAAACTGTCGACCAAAATATATATAATTAAGAAGCATTATGTACCGAGCAACAATACTCAATAGCTCTGTTTTAAACATTGTGTTTAAAAATGGTATGTTTTGATTTGTCAACCAGTCTTGGATATTTTTTTTTGTCCATGCATTGTTGGCCACTTTGTTCAATATCATGCTGTGATAAGGGGCGTTATCCAGTATAATCATAGATGGACTCTCCAATTTTTCTAATAACTGATGTTGAAACCACTACCCTCAATAAACCCATTTTCATTTCCAGCATGTAATATAATGTATCTAAAATATATTAGTTTTAAATTTTATAGTGCAAATTGTGTAAAAGTACATACCTTTTACCATCTGTTTTAATAGCTTTCACGCTTTTTTGGTTACGATTTTGCCAAGAGCGACCTATGGTCCCATTTTGAAATATCCAAGTTTCATCGAGGAAGACAAACTGGTATAAGGCCTCAACCTTGGCTTGATTGTATTACCTTAGAAATTCCACCCTTTTCAAAGCTATACTTGGTAGTTCCATGAGCCCTCGTCGCGGATTGTCCTTAAGCCACTTAAATCCAAGATCTCTAAGCAACCGCCTTAAAGACGTGGCACTACCATCAAATAATGCCCTATCTCTTAATCGAGACCATAAAGTTTGTATCGTAACTTGTTCTTCTGAAACCATGTGTAATATGACATTATAATTTAGTTAACAAATTAATGCAAATTTCTGATAAGTTATTATAATAAGATCTTACTTTTGTGATACATATTATAGATCACTTCTCGAATGGCACTTGTATCCAATGTCGCTGTGTTGGTTACACGTTTAATATAACTCCGCTTTTTCTTGGGCGATTCTAAATTTGCATCACTTTTCACACCCTCGGAAATACGACTAACTGTCCTTAAACTAATTTTTAAAGCAGCAGCAACACGCTACAAAAAATGAAATAAAATTTCACTATTATTAATATACATTACATATAATTATTAGTAACCTACCTCTTGAACAGCATTTAAAGGCAACAAAGGCCCGTTGTTGTCCCTTTCTTGCTCAAAGTAGTGCATTAACGAGGCCACGAGTTCCTTACACCGACTATTTAACTGTTTGGGCATCTTTATATACCAAAATTGCCTTTATCTACTCGTAAAATGAATAATTTTGTTTTGAAACAAACAGTTGTTGATTTACAGTATGCGGGGCCAAAGGATTTATAAAGATTTGAAATGCCACAAATTGATTCAGTGTCATAATTAATACAAATGTCAGTTCCCAGTTTAAATAAGTTTCAAGGTGACAATGTGTCAACGCTGCGAAATCGGTTTAGTGCGTTTACATGTCGATAAGTGATTGGAGCGTTTGCAAAACATTTTATTTCACATAATGCGTCTAAATTTATCAGAAAGCAACTTATGTGATATTTTAATAACAATGTTTATATGACTATTAACCATAATAAGAGAGTAATGACCATTTTACAATTTATATATCACATTAATATGAAACTGCAATAGAGCAATTGTTTGTGATAGAAACCTAGGCATTAGGTCGGTGAATTTTTATCGTGATGACGTGCACGCCACTTTGTTTGGCGTTGACTATATGTAAGCGCACTACCTGGCGAACCAGACCAGCTTATAGATGTATCCGTATTGAAGCGCAAAAAAATATGGACGAAACGAAAGATAACTCGCTGTAGCGATGCCGCGCAAATGTGGAAAGGGACAACGTTGCCACATTGTCGCTAAAGGAAAGAATGTCTATGGACTAATTGTTTGGGTCTGTTTGAATAACATATAGTACGGTTAATTTCTCTGTTGTGCGTAACTCAATTTTTTCTCAGCGGATTTAAATTGCGCCGAATTTAATACTTTATAAACTAATGGCGTTGCGTAGGAAGTGCGGAGTGAACAAACTTGACGCCATTTTTATATTCTACTACTGGATCATATATGTCGCTAGCATCCTTCGCTGGACGCCGGTAGAGTATATTAATCAATCCTATTTATCATATTCTGACTTAACCAAGAATTAGTCGGACGAATTTACGAATAAGTATACGTAAGATTACGCGTACCGAAACCGATTTCATTTAACTAAAAGCAAACTCACTGAGGTGTGAACGACTGCGAAGCCGCGTATGCTTTTACGCAAGCCACGCACGGCGAGAGACCCATAAAGAAAAAACTCGTTATTTTTAGCCAGCTTGGCAACTGAGACGCCGGGTATGATTTTTCATAACATTCGTCAATTAATTTTTTTTTCAACAATCTGGTCGACCGCCCGTACAAGGGTATGCCGCAATTATTCCCCAACTGATGACGTCATGAATTTAATAAAGGCGTTCGGTCGACGTGGCGTGTTTTCAAAAGGTAATAGCACTATGTGGAAGCTAGAGGGAAAACACGATTCTAAGTGATGTTATTAAAAGGGTTGAAATGATATTGCCTAAAAATATTGGTTCTTCTCAGACGTCTAAATGTGTTTGTTTGCTTGAATAAATTTATCGGATAAATGTATGGATGGATTCTAGAAAGCTTAAAAACGTTCTGGGAAAAATATGAGAGTTCCAGAGCTATGTTGACAAGGTTTCAATAGAAGACGTTGGAATAGAAAAACCGTGCTCAATACCAGGATACCGCGGCTGTTATGAGGAGCCTAAAGGAAACTTTGTTAATCCGATTTTTGTATTGCCTAAAGTTAGTAGAACCAGAAAAGCCTCCTCATGTAGATTGCTCACAATCTCGATACCTTAGCAACAAAGGAGCGGTTATATCGGCCAGTAGATGTACGAAGTTCGTCACTGTCGGGATGGGAGGCAAGCCTGTCTGTCTGACATCGCGCGGCCGCATCATGGAGGAGCGCTCTGAGAAGCAAAGGTGTCTGTTTGTCCGTTAGGAATTAATCGTCGATCGGTCGGGCAGCCCTGCTCTGTACAGCATCCAGTGTAGATAATGTAGGCGGGGCGACAGCACCCCAAATATGTGAGCAGTACTCGAGGCTAGGTCTTACCTGAGCCTTATACAGAGTGAATAGACCATGTGGAGAAAAGTACCACTTAGCCCTAAACAAATAATAATAATAATAATGTGTATTTGTAAAATACAATTAGTCTCGAACAAAACAAATGAACATAGAGTATCCGCAGAAGGCCTGTGCGCGGTATTTACCCATACGAAACATTACAATACATACTGATATATTTTGATATATTCTTAATTATTATTGAATACCTATATGATTATATCACACAATTACACAAATTTATCATATAATATATACAGGGTGTAAACGTTATTGTAGTCATTATTGAAATGGGTAATAGGGGGGGGGGGGTCAAAACAAATCAAAAAGTTCATATGACCCATGGTCCAAAAGTCAATAGATTTTTGTCTAAATGGCTTTATAGTTTACAACTTTAAGTGCTTTATATCGACCTCAATCATCACAATCTGACTAATTTTTATCATTTAATCTAAAACATTTTTAAATTTGTAGTCAGTAAGCAAGTAGGTAAGTTTCATTAAATTGATTATTTAAAACACATATGACAACAGCGCGTCGGTCATCATCACTCTTATCGAACCAGCAATCGATCGCAAAGGGTTTTGTTTTTGTTCGCTTACGTCGTTGATTTACAATGCTCTCCAATCAAGAGTTCGCTGACATGTTGTTAGTTTACGGTGAAGCTCGTCAGAATTCAAATCTTGCAGCTCAAATTTATCGCGACAGATTTCGCCAACGGGTACACCCAGACAGAAGGACATTTGTGCAAGTGTACCAAAGACTTCGAGATACAGGCAGTGTTCAGCCCACTAATATTCGTACTCGTGAAAGACAGCTTACTGTATAGCATTAGGAACATATTTTAAATATCGTGAAAATCAATGCAGATATCAATCAGCACTCGGGAATTAGGCCGCCGCGTAGGACTATCGCATATCATAGTCCATAGAATCCTACGGGAAAATTTGCTTTATCCCTACCATGTACAATGAGAGCAGGCCTTGTTACCAGAAGACTATCCTCGCAGACTAACATTGTCAGTGGTTTTTGCACAAAAGCATTGAAAATCCGGATTTTTTTTAAAACAGCGACGGACTACTGTACTTTTACGCGAGACGGGATATTAAATTTCCATAATACTCACCCAAGAAAAACCTCATACCATTCGTGAAGGTCCTAATGAAGCTTGTGTGGAAAGTGGAGGACGACATTTTGAACACCTTCTTTAAATACAAAAAAGTGCAGTGTGGGTTTTAGAAAGAAAAACAATGTATGTATCAAAATTTTACCCAACCTAAGGTGTTAAGCGATTCCGTGCCGAGGGGTGAGGGGCTGGTCATGCCGACCTTCTTTGGGACTAGATTAGTTTTGTCCCAGTCAGTAAAATAGGTTAGCAAGGCTCGCAATTCGATGTGGGCTTGTACACGTGTTGGCGGGGTAAGGTGGGGGCTTAAACCCAAAGAGGTATTCTGGTGGCCTTGCATTAGAACTGAGACAACTAAGGCCAAACTCAATAAAATTCAGCATGCAATGGAAGCTCTGTTGGATCTCCCACCGTTGGACCTGGTGATGCGCGGTAAAGCGAGAGTGGTCGCTCATCGACTGTGGAGTCAGGGCTGCTGAGCTTTCTTGAATCCTGTCAAGGGGCATACTGCCATCTTAGTCGAATTACAAAGGGAGGACCCCGTCCTTCTAAGCAGTGGTGATCGTATTACCCCTAAATATCGCTTCAACCGCAAGTTTATTGTGGAGTATCCAACGAGGGAGGAGTGGGATGCCGGTAGCCGGGGACTCTCCGGAGTGAGCGGGCAGGTCTGGTACACGGATGGCTCGGTCACCGAAGAGGGCTCAGGTGCTGGGGTCTCTGGGCCTAGAACTTGGCTATCTCTGCCTCTCGGTGGATACACCACCCTTTTCCAGGCGGAAATCTTTGCAATTCTAGCTTGTGTATCTCACATTCTGGAGGAGGGTGGGCCTAGGAGAAGAATAACAATCTTATCCGACAGCCAGGCTGCAATGAAAGCACTAAGTGCCTGTAAGATTACTTCGAGTCTTGTATTGTAATGCAGGGAGGCTCTGGATTGCCTCGCAGCGAGGCATCCGGTATCGTTAATATGGGTACCGGGGCACGCTGGAATAAGGGGCAATGAGACGGCGGACACTCTGGCGAAGACAGGATCAGCCAGCAAGCTCGTTGGTCAAGAGCCAGCTCTAGGAGTGACCGCGCGTAAAGCTAGGAGGAAAAGGGAGACGTGGGTTGCAAGAAAACACTCTCAGAAATGGAGAAGTATCTCCAGACATCTCCGCCAGGCACGAGAACTCATTGAAGGGCCCAGTGCTAAGGATGGACGCTTCTGCCTATCTCTGGATAGAGCCAACCTAAGGTTGCTGGTGGGACTGTTGTCTGGCCATAACACGTTAAGGCGTAACCTGCACGTGATGGGGGTGGAGGAAGAGACCTCGGCGCACGTTTTGTGTCGCTGTGAAGCTCTGAGCTACTATAGGCAGACTATACTGGGGTCCATTACTTTGGACCCTTAGGACGTCAAGGAGCTTGGACTCAAGGCGATTCTCAACTTCGCTAAAAGGGCGAGGCTTGTGATCTAAGGATTGTAGAGGTGCATAAGGGCCCGCTTAAGCGGCCTATGCACTGGCTCCTTATGGTGGCCGGAATGCCTCTAATTTCAAGATTCATTCATTCATTCATGTATCAAAATTGTGTTCTCTATTTATAAGTGGATTTTTTTAATACGTTCAATAAACTTTCACACACCAGGTGAAGCGCTGAGACGGTGGTAAGTCCGTTTTTTTAATTGTTTGCATTTTACGAGTACGTTATAAAATAATGAAATAATACCTAAGAGCCAAAAATAACAAACTCAATCTTTATTTACACTGCGCTCCGTCGTAATTTGCGTCTAGCATGGCGGCGTTGTCGAATTTTACTGTAAAGTTGCTTTTCTCTAAAAAAATGCCGTTTTGACCCCCATGTTATATGAAACTTTTTGCTTCTTTTAAGCCCCTCTATCACCCATTTAAATAATTACTATCATAACGTTTACACCCTGTATAACCGTTTAAATAAACTGAATTTAAAACCTTATACATTTCTACAGTTCTAGAACTGGGTAAGTTTATGTCGAGAAAATCTGAATATATATTAATTTATTATTTCATTCATCATAATATACGATTGTTCTTGTATTCACAGTTTTATTATTATTTTTGTACCTATAGTAACTAGTGTATTTTCTACATTCATCAGGCAGAAGATTATAGACTCGTGGGCCTATGTATTCAAATGACCTTTGCCCAATTTGCTTATTCATCCCGGTCCCTAAGAGGAGGACGTGTTAATTACAACAGATATCTTGCGACCAGTGATGAATTCAGCCACCCATCTGCAAAGCGTCTCTGGGAGTCCATAGGATAGAAGTTTGCATAAGCGGGCAGCGTGCCACAGCTGATCGAACGCTTTCATGATATAAAGTGCAACGACATGACCCTCACCATAAGACTGATTGAGTTAACTCCACAGTTGCATAACGTTTGTGAGTTTTTGCGCCAGGGGTTAATAATCATACAGAAAAGTACGATACCACTTGACCGATTTTCATTCAAAGAAGACCGATCTACTAATCTGCAAATTAAACCCTGTCATCTGACAGGCATATTTACGTACTTTGGTTAAAGGTCGGATCTAGCAAATATATACGATGATTTGATATTACCCGCTCAAAGACGTGTTGGGGGCGGAGAAGATCAGGACATGTTCAGCAAGATGTTCATCTTGGGAGGAATTGAAAATTGAAAAACGGGGGGATCAAAATTGAGGAGCAAAGGGGACCGCTTTGGTTTGCTCACTCCCAAGTTGTTAAACATCTCAATCGGTTTTTATCAATCATAGCTATGAACTATCTCGACAGTTCATTGGGGTTGGGGAGCTTCGATGCTACATATACACGCAGATACACGTGTTAAAGTTATAACACCCCTCGTATTCACGTTAGTGGTTAAAAATGCAATACTGATGCATTTATTATGGTTATAAAGGTTTCACGTCCATCAGGCTGTGCTATACACTATAAAAGCTATGTAAATGTATTATTTACTCTCTTTTGTCTATAAAACTAATTTATACCGCATTCAAATTCACAAACTGCAGAAACTCACCGTTCCGTTCAGTTCGGAAGGAATTTATTACTGTTCTGTATAAACTCTCATTTCATCATGTTGCATTCTGTACAGCTACGGTACTGTGAACATGACTCTCATTTATATCGGGTTTAATGCATTTTGTATGCATGGCCAGGATCATCACGTTTGATGTAATACAGGTTGATTCAGAAAAATATGGCGATATTTATAGGTCATAAAGATCCATGGCTGTCCGCAGGGGGTGCCACGGTGAGCCGTGCCTCTTCCCATGAGAATCTGGTTGGACTTTAAAATTTGCATTTTCACCAAGATTTCTTGAACAATTTTGGGGATTTTTTCCTAAAACAACAAATCCTTTTGTCCCTCCCCGCTGAGGAAATTGTCTACACCCCGCCCTTCAAAAAAAATCTCTTGCTGCCTCTGATTAAAATTCCTTCGGACGCTTCTGTAAAGATCTAGAAAATAATATAAAAAGTTCCGAGACACGCGGTGTTAGGAGTATAGTTAGTTATATAGTTTTGACCCCCTTATAGAAGAAAAAACAAAATTATTATCTACCCCACCAACTTTTTTTAAATATATTGGCATTTTTGAATATTCAGTTTAACTTGAATCGCCTCTTTTGAGAAATGTTTGCCAGACTCTTTTTGGAGAGTTTTTTGAGTATTTGAGGTACAATTTGTATATAAAACTTCAAACCGTTTTACTTTGAAAATAAGCTAAAATTAGTCGAGTCCTTTTTCAGTCTCATTACTGGCGTACAAATCTACAACACCCTGAATCTTGGTAATGGATCATTTTAAGATCTATGCTTGTAGGAACTTTTCTGATTATTTTTACTTACCATGACTTCTGGCGGGGAAGCATTGTAGTCGCGAAAATGAGATTGTTTTTTTTTTGAGGTAAAAACTTTGGGGGTAGTGTTTAAGGGATGAGATGGATATATCTCAATTTTTTAGTGTGTGTGCTTATACGCTCCCAACCTTGGTAATTCTATCAGACATATTTCCCTTGAAACTAAATATTCCCAGTAGACGGATCGCATACCTACCGGCCACGTCTGCTTCGACTCCCGGCGGCGTCCCGTCGGCCTTAGTAAGTGTTATGGTATTACACGTATAACTGCCGCGATACCGATAACGTAAGCTTGTCTGAAATAGGCTTCAGTAACATTAAAAGTACGAGCATATCGACATACTATATAGAAAGCCGTAGAAATGCAGCAGATAAAAATTTCACTGATTATATCTTATCCGCTTAAAAGAATCGATTGACAACGGCTACATGAGCAATATTATATTACGGTCATAAACGTAGATGTATCTACATACTAAAGGGGAACTTTGATCGATTCAATAAAGAATATTGCATATTATGACGTAACCAGTGAATAATCTAGTAATGCGATTACTACGATTTCGTAGAATAATTGAAAAATGCGCAATCTTAACAGCCCGCAAACTCTGATGTCTGTAAACTTTGGATCTGGAATGCGTATGTTGTGAGAAACTGACAATAATGATGCAAATTATTATTAGGCATGTTCTAAACAGCAGTGATTTTCAAATGGTTTGCAAAGTAATTTGGTCAACTGTTTCCAATTGCCACCAACCGTCAGAACAAAATAACAAAATACCTATCTACTTAATCCGGTGCTCTAAATGGCTATCATCGTTGGCTAAGCAATATCCGAGGCGATCGCAAAATTTTGAAAAGGAATTCGATAACATGTCTGGAGTAATTTGTGCGGCTTCATCCAACATATTTTGCCTAAGTTCTTCTAAATCGTTGGGCCGATCTTTATACTCGTAAACTCTGCACTCCAGAAACCCCAAAAGAAGAAATCTAGTGGGGTTATACCTGGGGAGCGAGGTGGCCATTCCAGAATTCCACGTCTTCCAATCAATCTTCCTGGAAATTGATTATTTAAAAAGTCGATGACCCCTCTGGTTAAATGAGCTGGAGCTCCATTATGCTGATACCAAATTTCGTCCATATTTTCATTTGAATTTCTAATTTTGGATATTATGCGTTGTCTAAGGAGGTCAAGATATTTTTGTTTCATCAAATTGCCATCTATGAAAATTGGACCAATGACATGGTTGCCCAAAATTCCCGCCCAAACAATAACTTCTTCCGGGTATTGAATGTGAATTCTGACATCCAGTGAGGATTTTCACTACTCCCAAATCTACAGTTGTGTCAATTCACTTGTCCATTTAAACAGATGGTGGTTTCATCGCTGAACAAATTTTTTTTGTGGAAATTGGGGTTGTTGTTTATCATTTCCATCATAGTTTCTGCAAACTGAGCTCGACGGTTTGGATCATCTTCTTGCAGTTGGTGGAGGTAAATTCTTTTGTAGAGTTTGAGTTTTTCATCGGCCAAGATATTTCTGACCGATTTCTTCTTATTCGCGAATTAAGGGCAAATTGTGTGGTACTTGTCCTAGGGTTTTCTTCGAGTTGTAAAAGAACATTTAACTTATTCTCATCACTAGTAGCAGTTTTCGGTCTCCTTGATCCAGGTTTTCTGTTCACTCCGCCGGTTTCAAGAATGTTTCTTACTGCCGTGCAAATGGTAGGTTTTTTAATCTGTTTTTTTTTTTGATAGAGCGCGTTAATCAAATTGCACAATCCTTGATATGATCTTTGTTTATCGTCATATACTCGAAAAATAAGAATTTCAATTCGCTGTTTTTCGTTAAGTACAAATGCCATAATAACTCTCGCAATATTTGTCACATTTGAATTGTTCTGACATTTCTAATTGTTATGATTCTAGAGTCTCCATGACATTACACACAAATGAATAACACGCCTTCCTGTTTATTTTGGAATACAAACAAATGGATGATTTCTTACTAAGATGCAAGTGTAAGGAATGAATGAATGCGTATCTCTGAAATTGACAGGATAATATCAGGTCATAATTTTATTTTTTATTTTATACATAATAGCCCAACAGAACTATTCCAATTAGAGGACAATATAATGGTATCTTTACTTATAATACATACATATAATGTATACATAAAACTAACTTAAAAACAGAATTAGCTATTATAATGGTACCTGAAATTCGACAAGATCTTACTGATACAATCAAAATTAATGTTAAAAGTGTCTGCTGTGGAATTATAATTGTTTCATATAGAATGTAGCTGAGAATAAAATAATACATTGGTACGGGAGGTACTGCAGTAGAAAGTTAAGAGTTCTTCTCGTATTTAACCGTGGAATACAGAAATTTAACCTCTGGAGAAGTTCTGGTGCATGCACTCTGTCGTGTACAAGCTTATGAAGGAATGACAGGCCAGCAGCGGAACGTCTTAACTGTAGAGTCTCTAGTTCGAAACGACGCAGCAGAAGAAATTGAGAGACCCTCCTTTCTGGATATGTGCCATCGATTTTATAAACACAGTATTTAAGAAATTTTTTTTGTACATTTTCTAAGATGTTTATACAGGCTGACTTCGAAGTTGAGTCATTTATTTTAACAGTGAGTAGATCTGATCAAAAGAAATGTTTTTTCCTTTACCATTTTTCTGGTAAAATTAAAGTAACAAATTTATAGCCCTTTGGAAGTTTGAGTACCGCCCTGTCTCAATAATATCATGTGCTCGTGTTTGGCAACAACGGATATAATCCGCCTTATCGGTTCATCGCATCGGAAACAAAAAAGCGAAGGAATTTGGAACGATGTTTTTACAATTATGTTATTCAGTTCAGTTATACATACAGTCAGTGTCAGTCGCGTGTGAATAGTGTCTGTTGCGTGGCTCAAACGAAATAAAAAATGGCACATGTTTATGCGGATCGGTTTCCCAATCGAGTGCAACCAACCCCTCGTGCCTTTGTTAATGTAGTACAACGGGCTCGTGAATCAGGTGACTTAAGACCTCACAGGGGACCTCACGATCAAATACAGGTCCGCACAGAAATACTTGTCGGGAGGATACTTTATAAAACAAGGTAAACATTTTTTTTTATTTTTACACACATATTTTGGTTTATCTTCCTTCTACAATCATTATCTGAAAATTAATGACTCAACTTCAAAGTCACCATATCACCATATCAAAGAAGCATACTCAAGTTTTGGTCGCACCAGTGAAATGAAAAGAGCTTTTAGTGCCGCTTCGTTGGAAAAATATCGGCAGTTACGCATTATGAAACCCAGAATCCGTGTTGCTTCGGAAGTGACGCGTGCTACATGGACAGAAAAGTCCAATCTACAGGAAAATGTTACACCAAGATGTTTAGTCCCTGTTGTTCTCTCCAAAACCGCATTATTTATGGAGTAATCAAACATAATCGGGTTCATTTTACGACAATATGAACATACTTAGCATTTGGAAATATTTAAGAAGAGAATATTATTGTCGCACCACTGTGTGATGGTACGCAGATCGTCCTGAAAGGAAATACAGCTCTCCAAATTTGTAATTTTGGTGTAGACTTCCAGATCATCAGCAAATAGTAGAGATTCACACTTTAGTGAAGCTGCTAGGTAATTTATGAAGAATAAAAACAGCAAGGGACCTAGGTTTGAACCTTGCGGTACTCCAGAGGGAACAGTATAACTAGCTGAAGAATAACCGTTATAATAAGCATATTGCGTCCGATTAGAAAGATATGCTAACGAGTCACTAAGGCCGAAATAATGAAGGCTATCCACAAGAAGATCGACTTGTTGTTTATTGTCTAACGATTCTGCTATATACTGCGTAATTGTCATTAAATTTGACGTAGTGGATCTACCTTTGATGAAACTATGCTGTGATGGTGTAATAATAAAATAATATAGTTGATACAGGCAATTGATTACAATAATAAAAATTAGGGTATTCCATTTAAAATTTTAAAATTCTCTAACCTAGAGAGAAAACTATACACTTGGCAATCTTACAAATGTAATTTTTGAATTCTTCATGTTACCCTTTGCACAAAATTTGGTTCATTTATATTTGACGGTTGCTGAGAAAATCCACCGTTCCGGTTGTTTCTACTAACCCTGTATATATATATATATGTTATATAACTGAAATCGCTTTCTTATAATCGCAGACTGACGAATATGTTTATGCACATTACACATTTGGCTATGACTCGTACTGCTAATATTGTTTATGTTATCAGTTTATACGGTTTTGTGTTTTCATTTCGATAATTCGCTAAATGACTAAATGACTTTCAACAATCTTCTAATTTCGTAAAAGCGATTTATCATTCTTAAATTCCACACATATTCATCTGTAATTTGTTTTTAATAAAATCAAATGGTACGTGGAAAGATCACTCCAATGCAACTGTTTAATAGCGTTTTAATACCTTTCAAGTTTTTAAGCACTTTAGAGGTTAGATTTCGAAGGTGACCAAACATCGTGTGGTTTTAAAGCCACTCCGAATAAATAGGGCTTTGATGGAACTTTCATTCTTCTTATTTTGACTTAATGTTACTTTTCCGTGAATAGACCGAGAAAAGAAAGTCAGAGAGCCCAAACTATCAAATATACACCGGTATTGATTTCTACTCAGACGTTAGTGGAAGCCGCTTTGAACAAAGAAAGTTCGACTGCCGTCGCTTTCATATTTAGACGAATTATAGCCTCCAAAAATAGTATTCTTACGTACAAAAATTCAGACCTATACTGAAATGGTTACTATCAAGTTTACAGTGGCTAAAAAATGTTCTTTAATGTACGAATAAGTTCGTATGCCTGGCGCATTATACTAATTGATAGAATGCTCTTGGCGAGCTTCACCTATGGGAGCAAGTCCTTAACCTACATCGTTATTTTTGTCATACGATATGTGGGAGCGTTATAAGAGTGAATTAACCACTTCCCGTGTATTACAGGCTGCCGTCTGGTCTAGCTACAGGATTATATCGTATGTTTATGTAATTGTTTTCCTTGGTGTTTTGCGGTGCTGTTATCATCTTGTTTCTTGTACTATCTCTATTTGAACCTTGTTACAACCTTTGTTTTTCCGCATTATTTCGAATTATCAAATAACTTGAATGACATCAAAGCATTCAAGGCGTGGCTTGCACTGTAAGAGTAATTAGAACAATTAAAATTGAATAATTCCAATAATTGTACTTTTCTCTTTTCTTTTTTCCTTTCTTAACAATACCGATGCTTTTTTTGGATTTTCAGACCTGACAAGCGTACGAACTAATAAAGGGTGTCCCAAAATTAACGCAAGATTTGAATTAAATAGAAAATGCCATTTTTAGTCTTTTAATAGTTATATTTTTATTGACTCATAAAGTACATAGGATAGGGTTATGTATGGAATAACACATCGGACAAATGGCCTCCACGGCTTTGCATGCACATGCGCACTCTTTTGTCGAAATTTTCCATGACCCTTCTGCATAAATGTGGCTGAATTTCGTTGATGCAGCGTTGAATCTCCTCCTTTAATGCACGGGTGGTTGTGGGCTTGTTGACATAGACTTGTGATTTCAAATAACCCCATAAAAAGAAGTCTAATGGTGTTAAATCACACGATCTAGGAGGCCAATTTTGATCACCGAAACGAGAGAGTACACGACCGGGAAATGTCTCATGCAGTAATTGAATTGTTTCACGGGCTGTATGACATGTGGCACCGTCTTGTTGAAACCACATATTGGGTACATCAATATCATTCAATTTTGGCAGAAAGAACTGTGTAATCATGTCGCGATATCGAGCACCAGTAACAGTCACTGCTTGACCAGCATCATTTTCAAAAAAATATGGCCCAATTATGCCTCCAGCCCAAAATCCACACCAGACAGTCACGCGTTGTGGGTGCATTTCTTTTTCGACAATCACACGTTGGTTCTCCGAACCCCAAATGCGGCAATTTTGGCGATTGACAAAGCCATCAAGATGAAAATGTGCTTCATCGCTTAGGATGATTTTGCTTGAAAAATCAGGGTCCATTTGTTGATGTTCAATAATCCATTCAACAAACTCTCTTCTCTCTGCATGGTCATTAAGCTTCAATTGTTGTGTTAATTGAAGTTTGTAAGCATGAAGACACAGATCTTTGGTGAGTATACGCTGTAGAGAGGTTCTTGACATTTGCAATTCTTGTCCACGACGTCGAATTGAGGTTCCTGGATTGTCCGCAACACTCTCACGCACTGCTTCGATATTCACATTTGAACGGCTTGTTTTTGGACGACCAGTGTGTTTGGCGTCTCCAACGGATCCAGTCTCCATGAATTTTTCAATTAATCTCTTCACAGTTGACGAAGTTAAAACACTATTCCGGCCATATTTTGTATGAAATTTTCGAACTGCAGCCGCCAAGCTTTCACTATTTTTGAAATATTCTTTAATAATGAAGACACGTTGTTCTATCGTGTAACGCTCCATTTTTCATAACCCTATACTGTTAGCTGTCAAATTGCTTTTTTTCAGGGTTGCCAACACTTCACTGCACAAATGGCGGCAAATTCAAATCTTGCGTTAATTTTGGGACACCCTTTACTTTGACACAAGGACCGCTTTGACAACCAACGATGAGCGCGTTCAGGCAGCAAGAAGCGGTGCACGAGTGCAGCGCTTTATGTTGAATGGTAGCTTTGTCAGTTTGACAGCAGTTTTCACTTAGCTGTAATCTGATAGTTTTATAATTCTTACCCTGCCCTACCGGTAGCCTCGTCCATCTAACAACGTCGCCTCTCCCCGATACCTGACCTAATGACGTGGCAGCGCGGCACAGCGGCATTAATGTCAGGACACTCATGAAGACAGGCACGCTCGCCGATGAACCCAGAGAGCAAACACAGGGCTGCGTTTCGAAAACATTTCACCATCATCTTAAGTTTTAAGGGTAAATCTGTGATGTGTAAAATATGTCCAATTTGAAAGTGTTTTTGTTTTGTAAAATGAGTTATGTACAAGACCATAATAATCAGAAGATGAAGCATCGAATATACAAGTGTGATAAGTGATAAATACATTTATAATACTTCTGGCGCTATCGACCAGTAGGTGTAAGTGACTGAAATACAGATTTATGTCGCAAACATTATAAAGAGGAATTAAGCGTATTTATACATATGTCAACATGAAGAGGAATGGTTGCGATTAAACATGAAATACTACGTCCGGTAAATGGCCACCACGAAACCTCTGGCACAGGGTCAGTCTTTTCTTAAAATTCTGGATAACGTTCTGGCACAACTGCTATTGCGTCGATCACGCGCCGCATCTCTTTAAGGCGTTCAACTGTTACACATTTTCCTTCACATAGCCCCAGAGGAAGAAGTCCCTCGGCGTTAGATCGCACGATCTTGGTGGCCAATTTTTATCGCTAAACCGAAAGATGACACGATATGGAAACTTGGTCCGCAGTTCCGCAGTAACACCGTTGTTTCGCGTGCCATGTGGCAGGTCGCACCGTTTTGGTGGAAGAACATAACATAACCTCCACATCAATTCGATCTAACTGGGGCCACTCGCGGCGGATGCGTTGGTTGTTCGATTATTACACGATGGTTTTCAGAACCCCAAATTCGGCAGTTCTGCTTATTGACGTACCCGTTCAGTTGAAAATGTGCCTCATCAGAAAAAATTATTTTCTTCGAGTAATCTGCATGAATTTGTTGGTGCTCCAGCGCCCAATCAACGAATTCACGGCACTGCGCATGGTCCGTTGGCTTGAGCTCTTGCGTCAGATGAACCTTGAACGCAGGCAAGCACAGGTCTTTTGTCAAAATTCGTTGCAGAGTGGGTCTCGTAAGGTTCAATTCTTGGCCACGATACCGAATAGAAGTGTCTGGATTCTTGGCCACACTTCCCCGCATTGCGACTATATCTTTGACGGACCGACCAGGACGGCGACGAACAGTGGTCTTCACAATCAGCAACGTGAATTCTGTCTCAGGTTTTGTAATTAAATGGCGAACTGTCGACTCATTTGGCGCATTATTGCGACGAAAATTGTACGTAATTTGCGAACTGTTTTCGCGTAATTTTCTCCATTTTTGCAGTGAGTTTTCACAATAATTAAATGTTGCTCGTTTGAATACTGCTCCATGACAACTAATCGCGTGGTCTGGACATGACATACCATTTGTACAAAAAAAAACTGCGACAAATTCAAATCCGGCGTTCTTGTTGAGACACCCTTTACACGTGTACAACAGTTTTGTGCGCTACACCATCGAAATATACTCGCATCAAAAAATTTATTTATGCGCTGCCCCATTCCGTACAACCTCTAATCGTTTTAAACTACTACAAAAAAATTTCGGCAAATGATCAGGAGTCTTTCAATTGTCAAAATTGTTATTTCTGATTTTTTAGTTTTTGTTTTTTTTACACCGTCACTGGACCGATTTTCAAAAACAACGCTTTTTCATCCTTGGCACAGTACTAACCTTGTGTGACAGACAGACAGACAGACCGTCGAAAATTAGTGACATGATTTTTCGTGATGTACATGTCATTCATATCTCATCTTTTTCGATTTTTTTTTCGCGATTACAATCAGCGAGGAAGTCAGTATGAATCACCGCCAACTGTGTCCAACGCGATATGTAGAGTCGCTGATCGCCTAGCTCAAATAAAATTTGAATAGAATAAATTATCGATCCACAAAATCATCAAAGCGCAACATTTTAATAACATTTTTTCTCCTGCTTCATCTATATAGTACCAAGAATCTCAAGCATGTAATCACATTTAGTCTCACATCTTCGCTTGTTATTTTTACATTCAAATACTATTTCCTGTTTGCCTCACATTCATCAAGTATAATAAAGGAACATATATGAGCTCGCACACAACTATCTGTACAGTTGTTTATATCCAAATTGTTACCCATTGAACCTGATAGTTTCGAAATCCTTTGTTGCGGCAGAGCTTGCGGTATGCCCGCGAGAAAATTTCTTCACCCGCCTAGAGTCTAAAATAGAATTATTGTAGCCTTGGACCACGGATAACTATTCACTTTGTTCGGTTGCTGGATTTTACTTATAGGCCAAGAAACAGGGAGAATTTTATAAGGAAGTCAATTTTTGCGGCAGTAAATTTTTTAGTGGCATCTTAAGATTATTGAAGTATAAGTATACGAAGAGAAAGTTCAAAGTTCATATCAAAACAGTCGCGCGACATACTCTACACGCTATGTACGTTGTCTAAGTTATCCGCATACGAGGTGTGCCAATTAAGTGATAGGACTAATTTTTAATTTCTTTTTATTCAAATATAATTACAATTTTATATTGCCACCCTCAAAATAACTCGCTTTTGAAGCCACACAGAGCTGCAGACGGCTATTGCACTCGAGATAGCAGTGTAGGAGCTCCGATATTGCAAGACCCTTCAGCTGGTCGGTTACAGCCATTTGAATGTTTTCGACTGTTCCAAAATGAGTTCCCTTGAGGTGATTTTTCAACTTCGGGCAGGAGAGTGAGGAGGCTGAGGATCCACAGGAATGTTTTTACTGACCATATTGACTTTGCCGTGTGACAAGGAACATTATCATGATAAAACCCAGTTGTTATTGATCTGATGAATGGTGGTGTGAACCAAATTTGAATCTTGCCGGATCATTCTGACTGTCGATATTTTCATCGGTTCTTGAAGATTAAGGGTTTCCGCTTGTAGTTCATATTCAATCGACTCTTTCCCTTCTGAAAATGTCTTAATCCACTGAACAACCTGGCCTCTCGTCAAAACACCGTAGAGCTTAGCAAGAGGAAAAATTGTTTTACAAAAGAAATCTGTACAGACAACCAAATGACTCGAGTTCAAACTTGTACTAGAGGCGGATCACATGCTCCCCTGTCTCCCCTCCAAGCCCGGCGCCTCCTGTGTTGCCAGATCGAATGCTACTTAATTTACAGACCTCGTATAGCACGTAGAAATAACTTTATAATCATTATCTATGATCAAGAATACCATTTTAAAGTGAATCCACTTTTTTAGCACCACGTGCCAGTATGTAAAATGTAATATTTTTTGATAATGTGTGATCTTTTCATTATGAAGAGTCACCCACTCTCATCATTCTGTCTGTTGGTGGTTTTGACATTGAGTAATTTCAGTAAGAGAAGATGTAGTAGATAATGCTGGTTTATGGCCTCTCCCTTGTTGCGTTAAAATCATTGCAGTGGTTGCCGCGGCTAAGCAATGGTAAAATGTCCAATAGACAGCCTGACGGAAGGGAGTGACTTGTATTTTCATGATGACGACATCAGAAATTATCCGAAAATGTTACATTTTCCATACTTACGCATGACAGTAAAAAAAATCACACTAAAATGATATTCTTGACTTATGGAGTTATTCCCACGTAAAAACATGCTGTATGATGACTCGTCGACAACGTGCTAGTATGCGGAATATGCCGCGCGACTGTTTTCATATTGATTTTTGACTTTTGCTTCTTATGCTTCCATCAAGCCGAAAAAGCGTAAACGACCTCTTTTGTATAAACTTTTATTCCTTACAAAAAAGTTAGTTGAGCCATTATAAGCATACAGGTAAATATTATTACATGTACATACCCTTAAATTTCTGTTGACCAGATGAAAAATTTTCGTATAAATAAAATGACGAAGAACTTATCCTGTAAAATTCTTTCTATAACTTTTTAATTTTCCTTTTTTCCAAGATTTTCGATCAAACGCGTTTATCAAAATGGCGGCAAATGCTCCAGCCCTACCAAGACGCCAATTTGAAGTGATCATCATCATCAAGTGATTAATGATTTCACCATAAAAATTTGCTATCGCCAAAATTGTAGGAAAAAATGTCCTATTTCCTCTGGCCTGTTAGTATGATTTGTAATAAGTTATTATTTTTGTGAAGAAATCACGCTTCCCGCTAGGTGCAACCAACGCTCATAGGTGAAGAAATTTTGCAAAAGCGGGAAATCATCTGTTATACAGAGTGACAAAAAAGAACAGTGACAGGATTTCTGTCGAAAGTTCATTGGAGAACTACAGGAAAAGTTTGGAGATAACTGAATTAATCGCCGCGCAAGTGGTAGACAAAAAGGGAAACATTACACAGCACAACAAAGGATCGAGATATGTGAGTTAGTTCTTGATATTCCTGTGTTTTTCGAAGCTGAATCCGAATCCAGGATCACAGAAGATCCTAGACTTTTGCCCTTAAAACGATAGAAAAATTATTTCGACAAGCGTTCCTGCGTAGGCTGAATTTAACGGTCGCGTCCGGCGTGCTGGTGTTCGTATGTGACCTGAATGACTGGGCGGTCTACCGGGTGTGACACATCATGCTTTCAGATATTGAGGAGAGGCGACGCGTTCTTGCCAGATAAAAGGTACGACCGATAGGGCAGGGAAATGATGTTATGGACTAATTGTACGGACCCGTTTGTCGGACTTGATCCGTTTATTTTCTCTGTTATACATGTTTTGTCCATCCAATCTTAGACAACTGTTTCGTGTTTTTTTGAACAATGAACGAAAGCATAGCGACTATCCTCTATGGCGCTGTCTTATTTCGATAGGATTTAACTTGTGTTGAACATAATTCGTCTGTGAACTGATGACGGCTTTTTTTTATATATACTCCAACTACCACGAAGGCCTAAGTCCTAAACACCCATTGGGTACCGTGGGGCTATGGGGGATACAGGGGAAAGGGGGGACGCCACACGGACTCTGGCGAGGGAACACGTGTGCATGCAACATGCACACATTCTGGCTCCGCCCACGAGATCCGCCGGGTGGTACCTCCGCGTTCGACAGGCAGAGACCGTCTACCACCTACAGACAATCACAATATCGATAGCCGACAAGAGAAAAATTTCCTCCGGGGACGGGATTCGAACCCGCACAGCGCACGGCGACTGATCAGGAGACCGAAGAGTCTACTACTGCGGCCACCGCTGCTGCTTGGTGAGTGGAGAGTCAATCTACTTGACGTGCATGGTCGAAGTATATTTTGCAGGAGGATAACGTGTCCTTTACCGGTTGGCATGTTTCATGCAGTTCTGGTCGCAACAATGCATTTTATTATTATGACACTCCCACGGCCTGCGAGCCGTCGCCGCCCGGCCCGCCCGCGCCGCAGCAGGAAATCGGCCAAAGCGCCGTCGGTCGGCAGCCGTCCTGCGTTGCCATGGCAACCGGACGTCGCCGTCACGACGCCAATGACGCGCCGTCGCCTGATGCCTTAATCGACCGACGACGGATGGTGGGCAACATTTGCGATGCTATTGAAGATTGCGTGGCGCCAATAGCGTTTCTACCGATAATTGTAGCTGTTCTAAAATATTACATTGTTGCTTGATATTCTGTTGATGACTTTATATAGTCGGCAAATCACGTGACCGTAAACATTTTATAGGTGTCGATACACCTCCGCTGTTACTGAGGCGCCATTCAAGGCCTTGGCTGATCGTTTTTTTTTTTTTTAGTTGTGTTTCACTTAGCAAAGTGAAACTTATATTTTAGATTGAATTTATGTTGCACCGTCGCATCGTGAACGGTGCTTAGCTAAACGTACGACTGTCCTTCACAGAGACCTTGAAATCCCTTACCTAATGGACTACATCAAACATCAAGCGCAGATGCGTTATAGTCCAGCGGAATCGCATAGCAACCCTTTGTTACGCGAGTCAGTAGACTACACAGCCGAGCAAGCTCGCAATCACACAAGGCCGCGGCTCGCACTGTGAACAGAATTAATTCGTGCGACTTTAGATCCAACCAAAATTATAATTTTTCTTCATTCAATCTCTAAATTAATTTTAGGATTAATTTAAAATTGCCGAATACTGGTTAGCAATGCCAAGGCACCCCTCAAATTGACGCACTTCTTTCTTCTTTGCTCTCCCTCCTTCCTTTCTTCTTCCCTTCTTTCTCCTCGACTTGGTCTGGTGTCTGGGCAACCAGACCTGACAGACCTACTGACCTACAAGACTTTAACCTTCGTAAACCCGGGCGGAGTAAAGTTGCACCCCAGACATCAATTTCTGGGAGTATTTTCTAAAATATTGTAATTCAATTTCCTTCGAAAAATGTTTCTTAAATATATTTCTAATTTAGTATAGAAAAGCTTAAACAAAATTGATATTCATTGTAACAAGTTATAGTGAGTTTTGTACCTTGGGATTCAGCTGCAGCCCGCTCGGTCAAGTCATCGTCAAGTCATCGTTGGTTGTCAGAGCGGTCCGTGGGACCTTAGCTCTTGAGTCACAGTGTCAGTTTGTAAGTCTGTCAGGTCTGGTAACCCAGAAACCAGACAATTTTAAGGAAAAAAGGGGAAGGAAAGGAGAGAAGGAAGAACGAGAGCAAAGGGGAAGAAGAGAATCTTTTAGGATAGGCAGCGTTTAGGCATTGTTAAAATCACTTCACAGATTTTGATATGGTCTAAAAATATTTGATTTTTTCTAAAGATTGTGTAAAAATGCTCCAATTTTGGTTGTTCTAAGTTAACGGGTTAATTTTGATTACAGTGCGAGCCGCGGCCTTTTGTGCTTGCGAACTTGCTCGACTGTGTAGTCCACTGGCCCGCTCGGTATGTAACATTCTACACCTTAACAAAGCAAAGGGTGCAGTGCATACAACAAACAAATTGGCAAAGGAAGTCACGACTCAAAGAAAGAGTAATCGGTGGCCATTGGCAATATTTTTCCATCTACTGGACATTGGTGGCATCAACGTGTAGGTATAAACTATGGGTGTTGAAAAAAATCCAGACTGGAAAAAAAATCGTTTGGATAGAATGTTCTTGTTGAAAGTGGGCCAAGAATTAATAAGGAAAACTATAATTCGTAGGTACCATAATGAGAAGCTTTCACACTCCAATGTAAAACAATCCATGTTAACCATTTTGTCCGAATTAAATGTAACTAATGAACAACCTGTTCCCGTTATTGGCAGACAGCAGCGATGTGTCTTATGAGACAGACATAAAGACAGGAAATCTGGAAAGTTTTGTATTCGGTGCAATCAGTACCTACAGGTAGTGCAGAAAATTAATAAAACATAACTCAGTAAAATAACGAGACCTGCGAAACGATTACCAATTTCTTCTATTCCCGATCACCGGAAAATTATCCTAGGAGCAAGGAGTGTTAAAGGAAATATTACAACATTAAAAAAACAAGTCGCTGATGCAAAATGTTCATTGTCGGAATTCCATATATAATGAGGTTAATTTCATCTAATTCTTCTAAAAGTTCTGTGATGTTTCATCACAAATAACTTCACAACCTTCAGAACAACTGGAAATCAAAACAAAACTATTTCCCTGTATTTTCGGGTTATGTGCAACTGCTCTACAAATCGGCGCAACAGAAATTCGTGGGATAAGGTCCACCTTAGATTAAGCTTCAAGGCGGTACAAACGATCATTATAGATGCTTTATATTTTCACCTGTCTGTCAATACTTTCGGAGCTTCTTTATGCTAAAACCTTTTTCCTTTGGGTATCTCTAGACACAACCACTGCTCTCAATCTTTTTCTACTGCTTATGCTGTGTCGGAGCTTCTCAGAATTCCCTTGTACTGACTATCATATTTCTCTGTCTCACATCCGTTTGCCTCTTGTCAGTTCCGTTACTCTGTTGGTCTTTGTCAGAATCTTCAGGGTTTTATTACACGGTCGCGCTGGACCTAACGTTTCTAGTTAAGCTACTGGAATGTATACAAGGACCAAATATCCCTGTCATCGTACCAACTAGGCAAGCGTCACCATGTCATCAAGCAATTTGAAGCAACATTACGAGAGTGAGTGGACAAACCAAGCGATATGATCGGTGAGACGGGGTAAACCTTTGTTTTGAAACGCTTGAATGTCACACTGAAAAAACAAAACAAAAACTGTACAATTTAATGTGGTTTTCGCAGCAATATAAAAAACGTTAAATTATTTCTTCCTTAAAAATGTGCTTGTTCCCGACAATTAAATACTGCTTCAACCAAAGACGTAATTTTGTCTTGACTACATTTTACTTTCTGTTTATTTGTTATGTCTCACTTGTTGTAATGTGCCAAAATCAATTTTTTCTATTTATCACTTATCAGTAATTTGAATTTCTCTTCATTGATAATAGAGTGTCCATTCCTAGGCCAGACCCTTTTCAATGATTTTCTTTAGGCAAATTTAATAGTTTATTGATTGTATAATTTCACTCGTATTATATGTTTCTTTCTCAGCGATTCAGTATACTGTTGACGATCAGCAAAAAACTCTGTAGTTTTTCTCCGTTAGTTGATTTCCTATAAAACATATCTTCTTCAAGGCCACTCAAGATACCTTCTTCAAGAACGTTACGTGTTCTGCGTGATTCGTTTTTCTGTTTCCGTTGAGGTCGTGGTGTAGGGGTCGTTTCGTCATTTTCCGGACTCTGGGATATTAGGCCCCAAGCCCAATTCATGGACTTTTTTTGTGTAACTTAAGTTTAGTCATTTTGGTTTGGGTCTTCCATTTTTTTTATGGGATTTTGACCCTCAGCGTCAATAGAAACAGAAGAGAATCATCATCCTTTCTCCTCCAGTTGGTTGCATCTATTTGCAGTTTTGCAAATTGGTGGAAGCCTTGAAAAAAAAACAAAATTATAAGGAAAATTTAGTTTAATATTATTTTTTAATTAAAAATAAGGACGCGTGGTTTCTTTTCATATCCCATTTCTGCTGCTTGCAAGGCCTCTGCGTTTGTTTATCATGACCGAAAAATGAAAAATTACCCATGAAACCAACTTGTTGGCTACTCGAATGTATTGCATTGCCGCTCCTATCAAGATTCTCCCCCAACTGCTCCTTTATTCATGCACTTGTTCACCCTGGTCTGACGCCCCTTGAAACGAAGGATTACACCATCAATCATCCCCACCCCAACAACAAAACGCAATTTTCCATCCTCCTGGGAAGGAATACGTTTCCTGTGCCCCGGAAAATTTGTACGGTAGACTACCAAAAATAATGTCGCTATTGATTAATTTCCACCATAAAAAAAACCAAAACACAATGCGCACTGCCATGGTTGGACGCATAACGAATTACCAAGCTCTAGTGATTATGACAAATTCCGGGACAGTCTCACACTTCAAGCGGAAAATTTTGATGAAGGTAGTTTTCAGGCTTCCCCGCCTAGGAGTGAGTTATCCACTAACAAAAAAGATTTATTCAGTTTTATTCATTAGGAGTTTCCCGAAGTTTAGAATTTCAACTTTTTGTTGGATTTCATTTTGCGACTCGCTTGTAGATAGAGATTAATAGTTATTTGATGTTCCACCACAGTAACAATTTACAGTTCAATGCGTTCACTAACTTTATTTCATTACTTATTTCAGTATTTTCGTTTTCGAAAAATGACAGTCTTCCGAAACAATGTCTCGTTATTGTCACATTCATTTTCTTGTTGCAAAAACTAGTCTAGTGCTTTGAAAGTTCGCAGGCAGTGTTGTTATCAAACAAAATTTGTGGTAAGTAGTCATTAAGTTCGAGAAAAAATAATGAGGGGTCCAGAACCTATCCATGTGGAAGACCTAAATTGACATCGTAGAGGTTAGAAAAAACTTGAATTTCCCTTTTGATACTAAACTGAATCTTGTAATATTGTGCGTAGGGTCCTGCAATTTAAATAGCTATGTGATAACTCACAGATTTTCATAAAGCGAAAAAGGTGATTCATAGATTTACGGAAATCTATAAGTTATCACATTTTACGCGATTTAGTTGAGTAACAAAAGAGAAATGTATGCATGGAAGTCAAAATCTTGCTAACCTATAATTTTTTTTTAATACTCCAACTACCACGAAGGCCTAAACACCCATTGGATACCGTGGGGAAAGGGGGAACGCCACACGGACTCTGGCGAGGGAACACGTGTGCATGCAACATGCACACAGTCTGGCTCCCCCTACGAGATCCGCCGGGTGGTACCTCCATGTTCGACAGTCACAGGCCGTCTACCACCTACGGACAATCACAACATCCATAGCCAAGAAAAAAATTTCTCCTGGGACGGGACTCGAACCCGCACAGCGCACGGCGACTGATCAGGAGACCGAGGAGTCTGCGGCCACCGCTGCTACGTGTTAACTTAGCTAACTGTCAGCTTAGTTAACCAAACGTCAGTGTATTTCGGGCTGTCTTTGGCATGGTTGTCAGATATCTAGGCTGCCTGGCCTTAAGACAATCAATTTTAGATGAAAACATCTCACTGTAGATTATGCAGGGTATAGCAAAATATTACGTTCCATTTATACGCTGACGTCACGGGTCACGACCCGATTTTCCTGGCCTTTGTCCTCACGTTCACGTGGAAATGCCAATGGCTCACGTTTAACTGGTCGCTGGCGGAAAAACGTAGGTATGTCATATTGTGTGCGTCAAAGTGAAAGAGCTCATTTAAACCGACAAAAAGAAGCGAATTCCCGCGTCGGGGAAATGAGATTCTTTTGGAGAAACGTTGAAAATGGTCTGCTCGGTGACGGTGTATTGACGGCAGCTTTTTCTTTGTAAATGGTAATGGTTTTTTCAATGCACGACCCTTTGCCCTAGAAAGTCTTGGGGCTAAACAGTAACGATTCATTAGTTTGGGATCACTTGCTGAGGACGTGAAACATAGGTTAGCTTTGTTGATTTTCTTAAGCTGAATTTGTTCTAATCGTGCGCTAGATAGATAATAACAGCGTGAAGTATCCTGACTCCATAGTTTCTGAACTGCGGCAGCAGAAAAAATGTGTATGGTCTCAAGATTTTAGTTCAATAGTTTCAATTTTCATGGGCATCTGTTGAATAATGATGCAAATATGTAAACATATCTCCAGTGTAATTACAAACAGATACAAATCTACTGGTAATTTTAAACAAAATTGCGTATTTTACTACTTTTGGTGTATGACAGGGTATAATTACCAACTTTTAATGAGTACACAAATCAATAAACCGGACTGATGTTAAAAAACGCTATGCCCGTTTTGACCTCGCTTATTAGTTATTGGAAAATTGAAGTATACGGGTATGGTACATTTAAAACTGAACAATTGAGAATGAGTAATGCAAAGAGATCTATTCTCATTGACAGTCCAAAAATCGCTGACAGGCTGTACAATCGGGAACTCATATTTATATCCTGTAAGTTGGGACTTCTCAGAAAGAACTACGTTTGAAATAACATAGCTAATATGCGGTGAAACAGATTTGAAAACGGCGTCAAGTAGGTTGACTCTGCACTTCCCACGCATTGTCCTTATCATTACAAACTAGGCCCTCTGGGAAAAAGTCTGTCAAGCAACAATTAGTCCATCGACATTATTTCCCTGCCCTACCGGTAGTACATCTAGAAACGTTGCATCTCCCCGATACCTAACTCGGGAAAACGTGGTAGCGTGATCAGAGCATACACTATGCTGTTGCGCGTCAGAAATACGCGTATGTTTCCATACCAGAACAGTCATCACGGTCGGCACTCGACGCCAGCAGCAGCCGTGATCGATAGGTTCGCGATCTGTCTCCCAAGAAATATTCAGGGCTAATGTACAGAGAAATCTATGATGTCTGAAATATGTGTAATAGGTGCGTAGAATTACCAAGCTTAGGGTCGTATAAATGTACCAATATCAATAAATCGAGATTGAAATAAAGTGTGTTACCTCGAATTTTTTTTTTTAAATATGATCAGGATCCTCTGAAACTTCAAAAACTAAGCTTGAGCGATTTTTTACTCTTTTCGGTTTTAGGCCTTTGTCTCTGCTACCACTGGACCGATTTTCAAAAACTACTACTACTACTATTAAACGTTTGGGTCCTTGACATACTAGTAACGTTGTGTAAACATTTGTTCGACATCTGAGCAGTACTCAAATTATAGGCGGTTATAAGATTAGCGGACAGACAGACGTACGGAAATAATAGACATGATTTTTCATGATGTACTCGTACATGTCATATAACATCCAAAAACATAATTACTCAATTTCGAAATTTTTCACGATTACGATACTTGCTAACCAGTTGTGGCATATGAAGAAAAAAAAAATTGAAGAAAAGTGACTTAACGTCATTTTTTCAGATATTTTTTTTTTCGAGGAGCTTAGGACATCCTAGTGTATACGTATGTACATACGTCATACATTTTTTCCAAAGTCTTTTGAGCTTCTGGCATACTAACCTTTTATCTTTTCACCCAGAATTTCTGCGGTTCTAGTATGTATTCGCACTCTAATGGTCAGTGATTTTTTTCTGAATCTTAGTCGGCGCAAAAAAATAAAAAAAAAGTGCCTAGAAATTCAACTGAGTCAGAAAATTCAGAATTTGGATTAAAGTGTCGTTAAAGAATGTTTCGAAGCTTTGCTTATGTGTCTGCTTTAGCATAAACAAGCTATGCAAGAAGCGAAGCAGTGTGATTTCCATAGAATCTCAAAGATTGTTATCCACGAAACATTAAATGTATTGAAGTATAAGCTATCATTGGAATTATAATAATTGTCTATGAATACACATCAGGGAGGCGACTTGGAGGCGACCTCACTGAATGAGAAAAAGTAACAAAAGTAGAAATAAAAAGTGGTTACAATATGAAATAGAAAAAACACACTGTTTAAACAGTTCACATCACAATGCCTTTGCAGGATACTATAATTTCACTGCGATAAATTGAATCTGTAGGATTATAGGTATATAATCTGACAACATGAAAAGGGCTGAATAGTGCATCGCAAAATTTATGTTTGAGATTTCTCTGAATGTTGTTACATCTCGGTAACTGCTTTTCTAAAATATTTTTTTACACCGAATCAGCCGCCTAGGCAGAAGCCTAAATGTCAAGACACCGCTGCTATGAGGATCCCAAAGAAATTTTGTTAATCCGATTTTTGAATTGCCCAAGGTTCCTCTTGTAGATTCTTCCACAATCTCGACACCCTCGGGACAAAGAAGCGGTCATATCGGCCAAATCTGTATGGACGAAGTTCGACGCGGTTCGGATGGGAGGCAGAAGTCGGGCGGGTCTGTCTGGCAGGCACATCACGCGGCGGCATCATGGAGAAGAGCTCTGAGGAGCAAAGCTCGTTGGCGTAGCGGTAGAAGATAGCTAGATCGCCGACGGCCTGCCGGTGCGAAAGGTTCCCGAGCATGTCTGTTAGAGAAAAATCATCGATTATTCGGACAGCCCTCCTCTGGACAACATCGAGCGTAGATAGACATAACATAAATAAACTGTGATTCAGTAAATACAGCTATAAAGCCCCTAAGACGGCCCTGCGTATTCCACTAGTCAATAGATAATGAAGAGATAGAGATAATGTTTATTGCATCGGATGTTTTGGAATCTGTAACAGTAATTCAAATGGAAATGACCAATTTATTTGCAATGGAACAATGAATGGGGTTATTTGACTTTGTGTATACATAACAGAGATCGTAAACCTTTCTGAGAAGTAGTGTAACCACAGTAGTTATAGATCCTATTAAAAGCTCGTTTTACGTATTACAGCTGTTCGTGAAAAGTAGCTAAAAAGAGATAGGACTCGGAATATCGTTGGTTTTTATAAGTTTGATTGCAAGGATGAGAAATGGTTCAATATATCTACCAACTTGCCTATTAACGTTATGGTTAAATTCTGTATGCCATTTTCTATGCGATTTTTAAAATTAATTTGTTTTCAAAATATGCTATTATAACGAGAAATTTGTTATGAAAACGACACCTCTTTAAATGTCGGCCACATTCTGTTTCTCGCGTTCGTGCTCTTTCCATATCGCTATCCATGGTTTTCCTTAAAATTTCTGACGTTCTGTCTGTGTTGATTACGCATAATGTCGTTCAAATAGGTAATTGTTCTTCGTTAACTCATATAAGTATCTCCAACTATCCACAAAAGGACCCAAGCGTGGTTAAATTACCTCTCCTCTCAATCATTTGGCACTCGAAAATCTCCTTGAATGAAACTCCTTTGAAGCGTATACTGTAGTCTTATTTCATGGAAACAATAGGTTTCGATAGTTATATAAATGATGCAGCATTATTCGATTTTAAGCGTCAGTAATGGAAATTAGCCTTGTGGTATCATCTTCCAGCACTACGAGGAATCAATGCTGTACTTTGTGGCCGAAAATTTGGCAGTTCCTAAGGGTTAAATTGAACTTATATGCACGCCGAGTTAGAATAACATATCCCGGACTATATAAATAACAATATTGGCTAAAAAACATGGTACATTACGTCGGGCGAGATTTAACGCTTGCTATTCCACCATCTAACCCCACAAAAGTAACTTGAAAAAAAAAACGAATTATATAATAATAAAAAAAGTAAAATAGATTGCCAACATACAATGTAATACCAATTAATGTTGGATATATTTGTTTGCAAACAGAATCCTGAGGGATAGATAACCATTGTTCGAGACGTTATTCAGATGCAATTTTTCAGGAAACATAATTTCCTCCCCATTAACTTTGATATGTATTAATGGCTTAACATTTGCACACCACTTTTTATTGCCAAATAATATGGCAGAACATTCCGAGAGATTTAATCTCAAGTTGTGAGAGTTACTGTACCTATTAGCACTATCAAGATCTGCAGTTACTAACGACATGGACTCTTTGACATTGTCGGTATTAAAGACACACTTCAACTACGTATCATCAGCAAAAAATTTAGTATGCTTAGCCATGAAGTTATCATGTGAATCTGCAGTGTAAAGTAAAAACATCACTGGTCCCAGCACCGAGCCTTGTGGTACACCTGATTGAATGTAATTTAATTTCTAATATAAAAACGATGTTCGACGATTTTGATGTGATATTCCGTTGTTGTATTGCTTTCCTAATAAATCCTGAAATAAAAAGTGAATTTTAAAAATTTTGCATTATAAATTGTTGAAGTCATAACGTTTGGTGATGGTCCATAATCAGTCAAAACAAATTGACGTAATTGGTGCTTGATTGAATAAATTGCGCCTCACATTGAATCCCTTACTCCATAGAAAATAATGTGCCTGACAAGTAGAACATATTTTCAACGTACCTTAATACTCGTAGTTGACTATATGGATATGGACCATTCATCTTCAAGAAAAATGCAATAGTAAATAAAGTTTCTGAAATCTTGCAAAATCTTTAGACTTACCCCTAATTGAAACAGTACTTTCATATAGATCGAATAATCTGAGGAAACTTCAAAGCAGTGAGTGACTAGTTTTGAACTTTGTGTATATTGCAGTATTTATGTATTAATTCATCACTTATAAGGCCTACAGAAAGCTTTGCTGTAAAAATGCATAATGCAGATACTTTTTATCTTGTGTTCACTCCACGTATTTCACATCACAAAGACACGATATTAATAATACCTTATGACCTTATGAGTCAACAGACTTTTAACAAAAACAAATTGATCAGATATATCATTTTATTTACTTCATCATGCCTTGAGTACCATAAATTAATGTTTTATAACAGACTGATGCGATAACACCCAAAGAATTTTCCAAGAAAAATCGGCTACTGCCATCAAGGTGCACTGACCTTTCATTGGTTACATTACAGCTAGTTGTTAGTTTTACGCGTCAGGATTGGATTATAGTAGATGTTCTTGGATCTTTGGTACAGTCGCTTAGTGATTCTAGTGTTAAATATTACAAAATTACAAATGGATGGCAGATATGCAAAAGCTTCTATTGTAGGTTTTTTCATCACATTTTTTATTCCTAGGAATTTAGTGTATGTATCGGGAATATCTGTAGGTCTTAGCATGATTTTGGCTTTGAATGCGGAATCCACGGAATAGATTTTCATCCACAGATAGAATAGTTATGTTTTAGCACATTTCCAATGGTTTGAAACCCACTGAGCATGCGCAGAGGAGAAAACATGTTCAAGCAAGGGCAAAACCTTGGTGGGGATCATCGGTCCGCTGTTTCAGAAAACTTATTTTTGATTTTAAAACTGGTTTCGGAAGGTCGAAACAGTACACAGAAATTTGGTGGAACTCGGGGTTTCTGACTCGCGCAGATCGCACAAGATCTTGTTTTGTGATGGGTGCCTTATGGTTTGGGATTATGGTTTTTGAACTGTGTGGTGGTATTTGCGTATCCCATAGTTTCGTTGCAACTTTGAATACTTTGTATCAGTTGTTTGTATTGCTTACAGACATGTTAGATTCTTATAGCTCAAAAGTTCAGAATCCGATTGATTGATTGATTGATGATCAAAAAATTCTGCTCATACTGGTTCATAATAAAAAAAAGCATTCGATAAATGTAACGGTACCTCTTTACAATGGAAGTGAATTCATGGAACATTCCAGAGCGACTGGCAAAGTAGTTGAAGATATCTCAACTAAATACGAACACAGCATGTTCTTCGAAAAGAGGAGTGAAGGCAATAGGAAACATTATGCTTATGATCTTTTTGTGGTTCGCAGGACGTGAAACAGCATTATTTCGTGATGTAGCTGAATTATTTGATATAACGATTGTTGCTTATTCTACATAATAAGTCGTTTTTTAGCGTTATACCTGGAATTTAATGACCCAACAATGAGAAAAGAAACATATCATTTCATCTAAATGTCGTACTCACTGTCAACTCAAACGTGTTTTGTCAGAAAAATGTGTTCTAGCAGAATCAAATTTGAAACCGTGGTGGTCTTTTGACAAAGCATGCGTGTTGAAGGAGTTCACAATCGGATGTCAAATCGTTGGAAATGTGATGCTAGAACATTACAAATGGTATATCAAAGGTTTCCCAACATTGGAAGCTCGAGGATGTGTCTGCTACATAAATCAGATAAGAACATCACAAAGCAGCGTGCGAAGTTTTCTCATCGCTTTTGTTCTACAACAATTTTATTTAGTGTTTTTGTGATTTTCTTTACCTTTGATCATGAATGAAAAGTTTGAGCAAAGAGCGGAAAATCACATACGGAACCACTAGATATGCCTCGGCAAGTTTATGTTGATGAGTCATTTTTAAATGGCACGGCCGATTTCAACAGGGAAAACAGTGCTTGAATGGCGAGCGGTTTGGAACATTTACAAGCATCGAACTCGAAAACTTTGAAAAAATTCATAATTCAAAATTTGTAGAACGACTCATCGCTTCATCATGTTGGAAAAAACGCAAACTAAGACACGCACACAGCGCTCAGCGTATGAAAGTTGCGTAGCGGCTATAAATACATCTATTAAGGGCAAATGTACTGGGAAATCTATATGATACGAAAAATTAATCCAATTAATGGTTTTATAAGGCTGTCAAAAATGATTTATACCCCCATCCCCTACAACCTCCGACATCCGATTTTCAAAAAAAAATTCTGAAAATAATCGGGGGCCACTGAAACATCAAAAACGATTTTTATGCGGCTTTTATTTTCTGTTTTTTTTTACCTCTAGCCCCGTTAACACTGGTGCAGAGCTTTTGCGTCCTTGGTATGAAAATTTGATCGAAATATGAGCGGTACTTCTCACGTTATAGGCGTTTAGAAGTTTAGCCGACAGACAGACAGACCGATGAAAATGAGTGACATGGTTTTTCGTATTCGATGTCATATAACATCCAAAAAATATAATATCACATTTTCAAAAATTTTCGCGATTACAAAGTGCCAGTAGGCATGGGGTTGTCCAAAACGGACGCAGGAAAGTAAACGCATATTAAAACAAGAAAGATTGATATTCAAATCAAGTTGGGTACTTTATTTTGAAGGTTCATTTATACCATTTATGTATGAAAAATAATATCGCTCAAATGTTCACCAAGACTGGATTTACAGACGTCCACGCGATGGTCGAAATTTTCAATGGCATTTTGCAACATGGTCGGTTCTATGGCATTTATCTCGGCAATGAGGTTCTTTTTGAGTTCTTGGAGGGTGGCTGGTTTGATGACGTAGACTTTGCTTTTCAAATATCCCCATAAAAAGAAGTCCAAGGGAGTCAAATCGCACGATCTTGGTGGCCATGGCACATTTCCTCTGCGCGAAATCACGCGATCACCGAAGCAGGACTGCAATCGCTGGATATTGACGTTGGTTGTGTGGCATGTTGCACCGTCTTGTTGGAAATAAACATCGTCCATATCCATTCCTTCAAGTTGCGGCAAAAAATAGTCCTCTATCATCATGTGATATCGCTCAGAATTGACGGTAACGGCGTCCCCGGCCGCATTTTCGAAAAAGTAAGGTCCGATGATGCCTTTTGACCACAATGCACACCACACAGTCACTTTTTGAGGATGCATCGGCTGCTCTTGATACTCACGGGGATTTTCGTTCGCCCAGATGCGGCAGTTTTGCTTGTTTACCGTTCCATTCAAAGTGAAATGCGCTTCGTCGCTGAACATGATTTTTGATGAAAAATTAGCATCAATTTGACGGTGTTCAAGGAGCCAATCTGAGAACGTTCGGCGCGAAAAATGGTCGGCCCGACGCAGCTCTTGCGTCAATTGGATCTTGTAGGCGTGTACATACAAACCCTTGTGGAGAATTCGGAGCAAACTGGTTCTCGAAATGCCCAATTCTTGGGATCGACGCGTTGTTGTTTGTTTCGGATCGTCTCTCACACTCTCCTTCACATCAGCAATATTTTCCGGTGTGCGAACGCTCCTTGGCCGGCCAGAGCCTGGCAGATTTGCCACAGAACCTGTTGCCTCGAATTTACGCACCAGACGACCGATGGTTGTTTCGTTTGGGCGGTTGTTGCGACCGAAATGTTCACGAAGCGCGCGAAACGTGTTATTTATTTTTGCACCATTTTTGTAGTGCTCTTGAATAACTTTAATGCGGTCTTCAATCGAATACGACTCCATAGCGATCAATGGTAAACATTCAACTAACAAAATGACATGTCGGTGACAGAAAACAAAGATGGCGTCTATGTCAAATTGACGTTTACTTTCCTGCGTCCCTATTGGACAACCCTTTACATACATTATGAAACGTTGGGAGAAAACCTACTTGTCACCATTTTTCGCTTTTTGTTTGATCTCCTGTTATATCTCCGTTAGGTTCTGAGCACGGGACACGTTCGGCCATTTCATCTATTTCATAATCTGAGCGATGAAGTAACGTTAGGAAAAAGACAATTTAGCTGTGACCTTTAAAACTGCATGCTGAATGCAGTATTTTTAAAGTCTAGCTATTTCAATGCTGCTAAATATAAGCCAGGATGCTAATAAAACATTCACGAATCGTGATGCATGAGGTCGGTGAATGAAACGATGCACTTTGTTCCATTCATAATATAGTTTTTCTTTTTGAAGTAAATAGTTATCTTGTGACAATATGTGCATTCATAGAAGTAGTCGTATACGTCATATTATATACTGCGAAGCTTAAATGTGCTGCTGTTATTTGAAATCGACATGAAAAATAGATACTTTTTAGTATCGCAGAGTACTTTTAGTGACATAATAATAATTTTTATTGGATTGTACATATATATGTACATAGCAAATATAAAAACGACAACATTCCAAAAGGAAAGAAGATTGGCACGACCTTTTTTCACCTCCCCCTAAAGAGTTAGTTTCATGAGCATTTATTTAACATGAATTTAATTTGTGGATTCAAATCTTTGTAGCTGTAGTAGCACTTTTTCCATCTCATTTCTGAAGTTTTAGATTGTAGGTGCTTCAAAAAGCTCTAAATAATCGTTCAATAGATATGGTGCCGTGTAATTAAAAATTTTTTTGAATTCGGACGTTGTATGAGCTGGGACATTGAAATAGGCATTGTTGCGTAAGGAAACTTGGCGGAGTGAACATCTCTTCTCCAAAGAAATAAACAGATAGCTGGGTACTTTATATTTTAAAACTTTATACAGTAGAGTTCCATACTGAAGCAATACACGATACTTGAATTTTAAAACATTTTCTCTTACATAATATCCAGTATGTTCTTGTTTACGTATATACGAGTATTCGAAACATAATCTCATGCAGTAGTTTTGTAATACTTGAATTTTGTGCTTCATGTCTTCCGTAAGAAAATTAAAATATACTGTAGCGCCATAGTCTAGATGAGTGAGGATTAGTGCATTGGTAAGTCTTGATTTTATATCGCTGGCTATGTTTGTATCTCTCTAAAGTGACTTATATTTATAATAGCATACTCGAAGTTAATTAATGATGTATTTCTCAAAACTTACATTTGTGTCCAATAAAATTCCTAAATTCTTAGTCTCATCTACAATTTCAACATCTTTATCACCCAAGGCAGCAGCGGTGGCCGCAGTAGTAGACTCTTCGGTCTCCTGATCAGTCGCAGGGCGCTGTGCGGGTTCGAATCCCTTCCCAGGAGAAATTTTTCTCTTGGCTATGGATGTCGTGATTATCCGAAGGTGGTAGACGGTCTCTGATTGTCGAACGCGGAGGTACCACCCGGCGGATCTCCTAGGCGGAGCCAGAATGTGTGCATGTTGCATGCACACGTGTTGCCTTGCCAGAGTCCATGTGGCGTTCCCCCTTTTCCTTGTACCCCCCTATAGCCCCACGGTACCCAATGAGTGTTTAGGCCTTAGGCTTCCGTGGTAGTTGGAGTATAAAAAAACCAAAAACAATGTCTTTACTCATCAATTTTGAAATATTTAACCTAGAACCAATGCAGCAGGCTTTAGTTTTTGAGGGATTCAGTTTCAAACAACAATTTTTGGAATAGTTTGCAATCATTCCTAGATTTATATTTAATCCGGAAATCAATGAATAAACTTCATTTGGCTTGCAAGCTTTATAAATTTCTACATCATCAGCATATAGATGTATATTCCAATGAAATGCGACCATTTCATGAAATGGGCAATTCTACGATATGGCCACATGTACGTCACGAAGAATTATGTTATATAGTATGTATTTCCGTCGGTCGGTCTGTCCACTTTTCCCCTCTATAGCTTGTCGGTAGGAAAGATTTCTGGATTGCAGCGTTGCCAAATGGGATGAGACTAAGGACTAATTGTATGGGCTCGTCTTACTGTTTTGAATGTTTGTAGTTAACTTTTTTCTCAGGAGGGTAAACTTGCGCTGAAGATCATTTATGAACTCACCACAGCTGGTGTCGTGAGTCAACCTACTTGACGCCATTTTGTATGTCGTACGTGAGAGCTTTGTGGGTGGTGGAGGTCGCAGCATTCCCATTCGCAATATTTCCTCATGCCGAATTTGATGCAACTATGAACAAAAACTATTCGCGAGCGTAGATATTGTTCTAATTTTGCGAATATCTGATCTAAAAAGGTAGAAGCGTTGTCTCTTCGTATCAGGATCTATAAGCCGCTATACACATTGTATAAAATTATATGCTTGGATGTTTAGATTATGCATATAATGTAATATTTGCTTACAGTAAGTAAGCTTCAGGTGTTCGTCGGAATGTTTATATTGAATTTTCAAGATCCACACCACTCGTGTTTGCTCAAGATTATAAAATCTGCACATAACTGGTGTTAAACAGCATATGCATTATGCAACAAAATTACGTAATCAAAGAATTGCAGATGCGATTTGCTAAGTCTGGACACATATGATTTCCCACATCTTCCAAGAAATTCTGAAAATACACTAACTTGCACAACCGTTTCATTTATGGTGCGTTAACTTTTCGAAAAAAGTAATAAATCGTCTTTATTTAGGGCGACGTTTATCTTATAGCTATTCTGTCACTTAACAAAAAAAAGTTAACATGGAAAATATATACATAAATACAATAGAATGTGAAAATTATATTGCAATATTAGATAGTGGAATTATATAAATATTACATCAATATACATATGATGTCAAAATTATTTTTTATTATTTAGGGAAATAATACTTATTGTATCATTTATATAAAATGAAGATTAAAAAAAGACTCCAAAAGGTTGAGGATTGGCATAATTTAAATTATTTTATATAGAGTCATCTTATCTCTAACTTGACATAAAGTATAGCAATGTTCTAAAATTGAGTTACCAGTGTAAATTCAATACAATAGTAAATTTCTATCTAATAAGATGAAGCGTCAAAACCTTGTAATTGGAGAAGCACCTTATTGAATTCCTTTTCAAAGTTATGACTGGAAAACTTCTAAATATTTATTCAGTATACAAGGTGCTGTGTAAATGAAAGCTTTTTTAAATTTAGATGTTGATGCGGAGTGATGATTGTTTTCAAATTTCGAAAATGATTTTCTTAACTTGTTTGTTAAAATCGTTGAAGTTCGTCTCGTAGGCGGTGCTGGTGCATTGTATAGTATAATGGCATTAGAAGCAAAGTACTTATGGAAGAATGACGACTTGTGAAGAGGCATGGTTAGCATATTCACAAAATCATTCTTCACCCACGAAATTTTATCTTAAAATGGAGGAAATTCTGTGGTTAGAACTTGTGCACAAAACATAATAAGTGAAATTTAAACAACTATCATTTAACCAATTCAGTTGTTACGAGCTAATGTGATCATACTTTTTATTTATCTATTTATTTACACAAATTGCCCAACAGAACTATTCAAATTAGAGGACAATATAATGGTATCTTTACTTATAATACATAATAATAATATAATAATAATAATATTTATTCACTCAATGTACAAAGATAACAAACAATATGAGTAAATAAATATAAAATCAAAACAGGCCCAACAGAAGGCTTCGCCTGTACATGGGCCAATAATTTTAAGTTGCAACTGTAGAATGCAAATGACAAGAAAGGACAAAATTAGCTACAGTAGATTATCTATTTACTTGATGTTCGTATTTATGAGTTTATGAATTTCAGTCCTAGATATAGAATGTATCCACTTTTTTAAATTTCTTTTGAAACAATTTCCGAAACGTAAATCTTTTAAGTCTTTAGGTATAATTTCATAAAATTTTGGCACTAAATAGAGATATGACCGCTGCATTATAGATTTATGCGGCTGAGGCACTACTGTGCCACGAATTTTGTACCTTGTATAATGATTATGTTTAATTTTTTGGTCGGTGTTTACAAATTTATGGTAGTGTAAGAAACAAAGCTGTCTTAT
This sequence comes from Acanthoscelides obtectus, assembly GCA_963669975.1. Classification (NCBI taxonomy): domain Eukaryota; kingdom Metazoa; phylum Arthropoda; class Insecta; order Coleoptera; family Chrysomelidae; genus Acanthoscelides; species Acanthoscelides obtectus. The sequence goes on along the minus strand of CAVLJG010000007.1, from coordinate 79,069,373 downwards.
ATCATACATCCGAACATCTGTGTATAATTTGTCAGTGGGATAAATTTTCGGTTTTTTAAATATCATTTTTAGAATACTTTTTTGAAAAACATCTAAATTATCGATATGTGAGGAACATGCAGCTCCCCATGCTAATATACCATATGTGAGATGAGGCTCAATCAGTGCATGGTATAATGTTCGAAGATATTTTTCTGTCAATATATTCCCAGGGTATTTAATTGTGTAGGATACAAATATAACTTTCTTTAAAATATAATTGACATGGATGTCCCATCGTAAGTGAGGATCTAAGACCACTCCAAGGTATTTTATGTTGGGCACTCTATTAATTTGCATTTTTTGATGATTGATGTTGAAGGAAAAATTTGTGTAATTTGGCAGATGTCTATCATCAGATCCAAATGGTAAAAAATGTGTTTTAGATTAGTTAATGCTTAATTTTCTACTGTTAAAACACCGAATAATTATGATAAAATCATTTTCAATTACATTTTTCGGATCAGACCAGTCAGTGCCTTCATATAATATGTATATATAATGTATACATAAAACTAACTAGCTATTATAATAGTACCAGAAATTCCAGCAGATCTTACTGATAACAATCAAAATTAATGTCAGAACTGTCTGCTATGGAATTATAATTGTTGCATATAGAATGTAGCGGAGAATAAAATAATACATTGGTACGGGGGATACTGCAGTAGAAAGTTAGAGTTCTTCTCGTATATAACCATAGTATACAGAAATTTACCTCTGGAGAAGTTTTGGTGCATCCACTCTGTCATGCAAAAGCTTATGAAGGAATGACAGGTCAGCAGTAGAACGTCTTAACTGTAGAGACTCTAGTTCAAAACGACGCAGCAGAACAAATTGAGAGACCCTGGATATGTGCCATAGATTTTATAAACTTCCGTAGGTTAAAAATCAATCTATAACAGGGATTTGGTATTTTTTGCAAACGTTTTACGGAAATAGAATATAAAAATGGATGATATACTACGTCGCAATAAGTAATTTTTGAGATCATAGTTTTGCATAGAATTTTTTTAGTAGATACTAAAATCAAGTATTTGCCTAATAATAATAATAATAATAAAGCGTATATTGCCCAACAGTATAAACCATTTACAGAGCAATGGGTAATAAAACACAATTAATGTACTAAATTTACTTAAAACTAACTTTAGCGAAACTACAAATTGACACGACACTGGGTTCTTATTTCTGAAAAACTGCAGCAGAAAATGTCACAGACGTTAGACAGTTTGTTCGCGCTTGCACACATTTGATTAATAGGTGCTTTCATTAATATATTTGTTTGAGTTCTTTTACATAAAAACGTGTAATGATCTCTAGCATGATAACAGGTCGACAGAGTCAATTTTGCCATTTAGTAGTTTATGCAAAAATAAAACAGATGCCTGACCCTAGGGTCTCTAAAGTTTGAAAGTTGAATCTGTTCACAAGAATCATATAATCACTACCTCTTTGTGGATATACCCCATCAAGCTTGAAAGATAAGTACTTTAGAAATTTTTTTTGAACCAAAGAACATTTTCGCGACATAATTTATTACAACTTTCAGAGACAATTATCGCAACAAGAATGCCTTGCTGAGTTACTGTCTGTTTTCGGCAACGAACCGCCACATCAGTCGACAATTTCCCGTTGGTATGGAGAATTCTAACGTGGTCGGGTGAGTCTTAGCGACGATCCCAGGGTGGGTGCACCAAAAACGACAGTCACCCAGGAAAACGTCGATGTTGTGCGCTAACTCATCATTGAAGATAGACATGTGACATATCGCGAGATTGAGACCTCAAAAAATTTCACATGAAGAATTAGGAGTAAGAAAATTAGTTTCTCGTTGGATACCCCACCTGTTGACTGAAGAGCAGAAAGCAGCCAGGGTTAATTGGTGTCTTGGTGTCAAAAAACGCTTGACCGTTTCAAATCCGGAAACCCAAAAAATGTGTACCGCATTGTTAGTGGTGATGAATCGTCGATTTACTGTTATGAACCAGAAAATAAACGACAGTCGGCTGTTTGGGTGTTCCAAGGTGAAGAAAAGCCAACAAAAGTCATCAATTCTCGAAGTGTTTCGAAAAAGATGGTCGCGACATTTGTGTCAAAAGCAGGTCATATTACAACAATTCCTCTTAATGAGCAAAGAGCTGTTACTGCGGATTGGTATACCACCATTTGTTTGCCAAAAATCATCACCGAGCTTCGAAAAATCAACCCCGGAAGAAGAATCATCCTCCACCAAGACAATGTACCATATAGTCTCCATCTAAGTTCTAACGATTTCTTTACTTTCCCGAAAATTAAAAACAGACTCCGTGGTCAAAAGTTCCAGTCACCAGAAGAAGCAGTTGACGCATTCAAAAATGCCGTTTTGAATCTGTCAGCAAACGAGTGGAATAAGTGCTTCGAAAATTGGTTCGAGCGCATGCAGATGTGTATTAAGCTTCGTGGAGAATACTTCGAAAAACAATAAAGTCATTTAAAACTACCTACCGGGTTGTTTTATTACCATATGCAAAACTTAAAAGACATCCCTCGTATACTCAGTGACATTAGAAGTGTTACACCCAGAAAAAATAATTTCTTCAACTTGATTTTTCGGCAATGCGGTAGTCTTACATCAAAAATGAAACGATAACATTAGAGTGTACGCATAGTAACAGGTCTACTTTCTTCTCCAAACCATTGGTCAGCAATTTGACGCGTAGTAGCAAAACGGTCTCGTGGGGCTAGTTGTCTGAAGTGCCCATCTTAACGCTCTGTGGTACGCCTCTGTGGACCAGTTGGCCTTCTTCGTGTTCCTCTACCTTCTTCTATCCGCACACGACTCACACGCATTACTGTTATTTCAGTACAATTAATTAACACGACGGCTAATTTCGCAATAGGACAAACCAACATCTCGATAGGCCATAATTCTATCCCTGTCAAGCTCGCTAGCACGGTGATAATTTGGACTTCTTAGAACTCGAGGTATTTTGTTATGCTTAACACTAGTAAATGAAAGGGCAATAACTAAAAATACCTGTACTACTCAGCTCTTAGAAATTGATTTCTTCACAAAAACTAACAGATAACATTAGTTTTAACAAAGGTAAACAAAAACAAAGATAAAACGTTGACATAGTTGGCGTATCATGCTTCAAATATAGTCATTATGTTGCCAAAAAACAAGTTGATGAAATTATTTTTTCTGGGTGTAACACGTCTAATGTCAGTTATTGATGACGGAATTGCGTGGAAGGTACAGAGTCTGTCTGCTTGACGCCTTTCGATCATACTGAAGCTGTCCTGAAGATGAAGCCTAAATACCTAGGTACGACGTCTGTTATAAAGAAGTTAAAGGTATCCGATTCATCCGATTTTTAAGATTAGTAGACCTGGAATGCTCGAATGAGAATGTTATGAGAGAATGGTTTACTGTTATTATAACAGAAATGTTTTGTTACAGATCTCGTAAAAGAAAGAGTATTGAAGATCGCCAGTGATGACGGACGATACGAGTCAACAACAGCAACAAGACGCTTCTGCGGGCCAACAAAATGGCTTCTCATCGGACCAGATGGATGACGAGGAACGGGCCAAGATGCGACCTGTGGACATCGACGCTGACGTCAGAGAAATGGAAAGGCGGAAGAGAGTTGAGCTGATCATGAACAGCAAACTGTTTAGGTTGGTATTATATTTACGGCATGTTACCACGAGCGTTACATAGCCGGAGGATTATAGCGAGGGCTACCCTTCAAACGGAATATGATGTTCGTGACTTGTGAAAAGGGACGTGGGGAGAGGGGGTAAATTACAGCGCGAGTTTCCTGCTAAGCGAGTAGCAACGACTAGTGGGGTTCCATTTATACACGAACATACGATGTCTATAAATTAAGTGATGAGGCTGATTTTTTTAATTATTATATCCAAATATCATTACAATTTTATATTGTAACCCCCAAAATAACTTCCTTCTGAAGCCACACGGCGCTTCCACTCCTTATAGCAGTGCTGGAACTCCGATACTGGAATAGCCTTCAGCTGGTCGGTTACAGCAGTTTGAACATTTTCACTTGTCCCAAAATGATTTCCCTTGAGGTGATTTTTCAAGTTCGGGAAGAGAAAAGAATCACAAGTACTCAAATCAGGCGAATAAGGAGGCTGAGGGGCACAGGAATGTTTTTACTGAACAGAACTTCGGTTATTGCTGTGTGACAAGGAGCATTACCGTGATGCAACACCCAGTTGTTCTTGATCTGATGAATGGTGGTGTGAGTCAAATTTAACTCTTATCCGATCATTCTCTTTCCCGACGATGAACGGTTCTTAAGATGAAGGCCTTCCGCTTCGTGATTCGTCTTCAGTCGACTCTCTTCCATCCGAAAATGCCGTAAACCACCGAAAAACCTGGGCTTTTGACAAAACCCTATCTAGGTAGGCCTGCTGAAGTTTAGCAAGAGTTTCCGTTGCACTGTGCTCAAGTCTGAAGCAAAACTTGATAGCACACCGTTGCTCATTTTTAGAACACAATAGAAAAATCTGTTTCTCAAAAAAAAAAAACGCTACGCACAATCAAATGACCCGAATGAGTTCAAACTTGTTATGAAGGCGGATCACATGTTCCCCTGACTCCCCTGTCACGTCCAGTGTGGCCAGATCGAACGCTAGTCTCATCACTTAATTTACAGACCTCGCATTATGAGAAACTTTTCAGATCAGATACCCCGTAATATTGTCTAGGGTAGGTAAGATAAGATAAGTAGGTCGCGAAAAGATAAAAAAATGCTTCTTTAAGTATTAAAGGTGTAAGGTTTGCTTGTACAGTGGTCAGTGACTTGTCGGTGACGGTGTCTGGGACCGACCGTGTGAATTCCGTCTATATAGCTTAGCAGAATGAACAAAATTTGTATGGTGGGATATTGGACACGATCACTGACAGGTTGGCGACAGCTGTACGAACAGGACTTGAGGCAAACACTGTTTTAAACTAATTCTATATTTTTCACTACACTAAAACATTTTTGAAACTTTCTACATATATACGACACGGTTGAATGCCCCTCTTAAAAGAAAAAATGGTTTGGTATTATGCTTCAATACATTCTTATATGTGTTTTAGGTCCTGCTGTGGTCCCTCTCTTGATTGTCACTATAATTTTTCAATTCTACAATTTTTACGAAAATTAAAAAGTTTTTGATTCCCTCTATACTTGACGCGTTTGAATGCACCTCTTATGAGGGCGATTTAAATGCGTCGTATCAAGCGGTACGTAGATCAAAATACTGATTTCAAATGTGAAAAATAAATTCACATGGTTGACACAAAGGCGAATTTTCCTCTCTTTTACCAAAAAAAAAGCATTTATATTGCTGGAATAGGCTTTATCTATATTCCTTTGTCAAGAGTGACGCATTTTTGTTTAATTTTTTGTTGTTCCTGCGTCTTACAAAAATATATTCAAAATTCATTCGAAAGGTGTATTGTGCCACTTTCCGTTCATGGAAAAAGTGAAAACACTCATTATATATTATTTGAGACCAAATAACATCATGTATATTAGTAATCAGAATTTTTAGGGCCTACGTATGTAGAAACTTTTTATATTTTATTTAAATGTACCGCTATATAGTGCTCTAGAAATATTTCCATTGTTTTTTAATCAGCCTGTATATAGTACTTCGCTTTAATACATACCAATTTCTATTTCCAGAGAGGAACTGGAGCGAATAATCGAAACCCAGTTACGTGAAGGCAACGGCCCCTCGGGGTTGCTGCAACAGATCTCGGACATGGTGGGGGTCAGTAGGGGTGGCTCCGGCAACGCGGCGTTTAAGAGTTCAGGCTGTGTGATACCCATCAACGACATCAGAGGCATTGAGGCGATGGGATATGCTAAGGGAGAAAAGATACTCAGGTTGGTGACATATTTGTGTATTACGATAAATTACTTACAAAATTGCATCACTACGGATTTAAAGGATCTGTATTCAAAATTCTACAAATTTATTTAATTGACAGAAGTCAAAAAACCAAAATTAGATCCACATTATCAAGATCAAAAAATATTTCTGTTGGTGTACCACAAGGTAGTAAACTAGATCCACTACTATTCATTTTATACACTAATGACATTTGTAATATTTTAGATTATTGTAAAATTCAGATATTTGCAGATGATACATTAATATACATATCAGATGAAAATATCGACACATTTAAAAATGCTAAATTCTGACTTGGCAAAAATCATAAATTGGTTAAATGTGAATAAACTAATAGA